>JAFMOC010000261.1:57500-445000 GCA_019802505.1 Corydoras sp. C115
ATAATAGATGGATAGATGTTCAGGGCAGCTTAGTGGTTAGCACGTTCTCCTCTCAGCGCTAGGGATTCCCGGTTCGAATCCCCATCTGGGTGGAGTTTCCATGTTCTCCCCGTGTCCGCGTGGGTTTCCTCCGGGTTCTCCGGTTTCCTCCCACAGTCCAAAAACATGGATCAAGTCAATTGAGTTCTCCAAATTGCCCCCTATAGAGTGTGTTTGTGTGAGTGAGTGTGTGTCCAGCGATAGATTGGCGCCCTGTCCTGGGTGTATCTGCCCAGCGCCCGAAACGTTCTCCCCTGGATGGGCATGGGGAACCCCCCCGCAATGCTAATAGAGGATAAAGCGGAAGATAATGAATGAATGAATATTTGCCCCTATATTGTGTGGAACATACTGCCTGGGCTGTGAAGATGTCCATCTAGCCACACCTGTCCTGGGTGTATCTGCCCAGCGCCCGAGACGTTCTCCTCTGGATGGGCATGGGGAACCCCACCGCAACCCTGATAGAGGATAAAGCGGAAGATAATGAATGAATGAACAGTATGTAAAGAACTACAAAGTCCATCTATATGATAAGTGGAACTGAAAGAACAGGCAGTGTTCCATCATCAATCTCAATCAATGCTCGGTACACGGCTTACTAATAATTGCTAAAACAGGCTCCTGGGTTATATTCTTGGTTGTCATTGTTTTTCTTCGCCTTTTTTTAGGGGGTGACTCTGACTGCCAGGGTATCTCCATAGTCGACCTTAAGCTCTGCAACTCCAACCTTTTCCTCCTCACAAACAAAGGATTGTTTATCAGTCAGAATCTGCTCACACCCAGCATAAGTCCCCTGAATGTAAGGTTATTTCTCATTGATTTATTAAGTTATTATAATCTACTCCTATTTAAATGCATTTTCTCTTGTGTCTACAGTTTATTTTGCAGGTTCTCCCAGGTTTTTCAAAGGTCTGTTGCTTTATTGAGCTTTGAGCATTCAATAATAAGGTTAAAACTGTTAACGTCTGTTCTAAAATATTTTGTTTTTCTTTCTATTCCCCTAGATGAATTACTCCTCAGCTAAATTGTGGTACTCAAGCCAGTGTATAACAGATTCCATATATTATCCAGGTTGGCATATTGTACATTTTATAACTTTCTTTGAATTAAAAGATGAATTTTTGTATTTGTCTCGGGAAAATATCAAAGGATTCGTATAATTCTTAAACTTAGGAGGCACGGTGGTTTAGTGGTTAGCATGTTCTCCTCTCAGCGCTAGGGATTCCCAGTTCGAATCGCAATCTGGGTGGAGTTTCCATGTTCTCCCTGTGTCTGCGTGGCTTTCCTCCGGGTTCTCCGGTTTTCTCCCACAGTCCAAAAAAATAAGTTAAGGTCAATTGAATTTTCCAAAATGCCCCTTATAGAGTGTGTCGTTGTGCCCAGTGATAGATTGGCGCCCTGTCCTGGGTGTATCTGCCCAGCCCCCGAGACATTCTCATCTGGATGGGCATGAGGACCCCCCCCGCGACCCTAATAGAGAATAAAGCAGAAGACAATGGATGGATGGATGGAATTCCGACAGCGTGGGGGGGTGCATCGGATGGGATTATCATTATAGGGTTATCTATGGGATGGCTTACATTATCAAGTACTGAGAGAGATTTCTACACAGATGAAAGTTTTCAGAATAAAGACTCTAGACAACAGCCTTCACTCCAAATTATGCATTATTTGTAGAGACCCTGTAAATTCTATAAATTTACCAATAATGTAGACTAGAAACTGCTGGGAATAAACTGTTTAAGATTGGATTTAACATGATTTGTGACATCATCCTCGTTGTTATAATTTTGATAATTATCTGTTGTAGAAGAATATGTCAGCATTATTACAAATAAGGGACGTGATAACCAGGTGAGTATTACCGGCTCCAGTTTTTCTCAGAATATAAGCATTTAACTGTATTTAATTATTATTTCCAAAAATATTGGAGCATTAAAAAAAAATAAATAAATAAATAAATAAAATATAATATATATATATATATATATATATATATATATATATATATATATATATATATATATATATATATATATATATATATATGCACACGGTGGTTAGCACGTTCGCCTCTCAGCACTAGGGATTCCCGGTTCGAATCCCCATCTGGGTGGAGTTTCCATGTTCTCGCCGTGTCCGCGTGGGTTTCCTCCGGTTCTCCGGTTTCCTCCCACAGTCCAAAAACATGGATCAAGGTCAATTGAATTCTCCAAATTGCTCCATATAGAGTGTGTCTGTGTGTGTGTGTGTGTGTGTGTGTGAGAGTGTGTATCCAGCGATAGATTGGTGCCCTTAAACGTTCTCCCCTGGATGGCATGGAGAACCCTCCCGCGACCCTAATAGAGGATAAAGCGGAAGATAATGGATGGATGGATGGATTTCAGCATGTTTTCTTCTGGTGTTTTTTCCAGGCTATATGCATGTTTAGTAAATATCCTTACATGACTTGGAACCGCTGCCAGGATTCTGGTGATGAACTAGAGCAGTACCGGTCCCGCGATCTGGCTTGTTTATTTGATAGCCACCAACAGAACACCCTGATTCTCTCATATGCTGAGGTCTGAAATCAATTATTAACGTTTTCCAAATCTTTATATGTTCTTGATTATGTTTGAGTCAACATATTGTTTTTCTAAATCTCTTGTACATTACATTTTTTTGCACAGTCATCCCATACAATAATAGTGCTTTTGTACTGTATATATATATATATATATATGTGTGTGTGTGTGTATGTGTGTGTGTGTGTGTGTGTGTGTGTGTGTGTGTGTGTGTGTGTGTGTATATATATATATATATATATATATATATATATATATATATATATATATATATATATATATAGTACTAAGTACAGTATATTGTATTCCTTAATGCAGGTGTTTCAATCTCAGCATAGCAGTACAGAACATTACACATGCCTTCTGTTGCTGCACCAACCCTCTTCTTTGTGCACTCTTCACTAGTGTGCTTCATTATAGTGTCTCCTACTTATTTAACACACAGCCAGGAACATGTTTTGGGAAAATGCAGTTGAGAAATTGAATTTGTCTTCTAGGTAAACCACAGTAATCACCCATTGACCACCTGAAACGCCTTAGCCACCAAGTTCTTTAACCCTAAATTTGTAAATACTATTTGGCATAACCCTATTTGGGGGTGTGGTAGCTCAGTGGTTAGGGCATTGGGCTATCAATCTGAAGGTTGTGGGTTCAAATCCCAGGTCCACTGAAGTTACCAGTGTGGGTCCTTGAGCAAGACCCTTAACCCTTATTGCTCCAGGGATGTTGTGATTAACCCTGTGCTCACCTTGTAAGTCGCTTTGGATAAAAGCGTCCAATAAATGACCAAATGTAATGTAAATAGTATGTCTTGGGAACCACCTATCAGCACATTAACAAACAAATAGAATGCCTTAGCAACCTCCTGGAATACCCTAGTAACCACCTAGCTGGGAAAAATTACCTAACCTCTAGAACTGCCAACAAATATTTAAAAAAATCTGCTATATCTTGCTCTTCCAAACAAACATCTATATTAAAGCATCTTTATGATGTTCTGTCTTTTAGTTCTTTTTCTTCTAATTGTGAGATTTAAGAGTAATTAAGTAAGTGTAAGTCCCATCTTGGAATTTAGCAGAGAAGAAATCTAGTATTCCATGTTTTTTTTTATATTACAGGACAATACTGCTCTTGTGTCAGTGTTTCGTCATCTGAAAGACGATATAGGTACCCGTAGAAATCTTTCATCTGTGAAGATGAACTTCGAACCTCAAGGCATGTTTCTCCAAGACGATCATCTCCTTGTGTATGGCGCAGAGGTGATTCCAATCAATACGCATTCGACAATTTAAGGCAATCTTTGTAATATATATATTTTTAGCCTGAATGTGAATTTGCTCTGTAGGTGTGGTCATCCATGAACAGGGGCTTCAGCTTCAGTCCTATCTTCACCTTAAAAAGCGAGGTCATCACAGGGGTTAAAAATTGCTTTTTTAGTGAATTTGTGATCCTCACCACCAACAAGGGTCGCATCTGCCTAATGAAGCCTGGTACGTCTCATAACTAGTTGTGGTGGATGATGGTACGAGTGGATCGGACACCTGTATGTTCTGATTTGTATGCGGTCCTCTGACCGGCAGCACTGCTGTGTCTGATCCACTCGTACCAGCACAACACACACTAACACACCTGCACCACCATGTCAGTATCACTGCAGTACTGAGAACTACACCGCCCTAATACTCCATCAGTGAGGGTCCCGGTCATTAGAGAACCTACTAAAGTGTCTAGAGAAACAGATGGGACTACAGAATGTATTTGTAGAACTACAAAGTCCATCTATTTGATCTATATGAACTGAAAGACCAGACAGTGAGTATTTCTAGCAGGTGTTTTGTGTTTTGTTTGCCATTTTAAAGCATTTGATGTCTGGAACGACCCATTTTACTCACTGAGCAAAGATTAAATCCAGCAGATACAACATTTCCTGCCCTCCGTCTTTAAAATAGGCAGCCATTGACACCTGGTTCTCTATCACCTCCCTGAACTCCACACTGCTATTAATTTGAACACGTCCCTTTCTTTAAATGAGTCAGTTACACCCAGTTAGCAGCGTACATGTCATGACTGTTGATTTTGTTAGTTGCCCATTATTCGGCTGCACGGTTATTAAAGTTTTTCCATTGCTGTCTTATTTTTTTTCTGCTAAAATTAGTAATTAAATACATAATGTTGGACTGCTATTATTTTGCACAGAACTGTAGCTATATATATATATGGCAATTGCTAAAGCTTTTTTTTTTTAATCTCCATTCCACTTTAGGTTTCGAACAGTTTTTTTGCTTGAATAAGACATTAGGAGAGCATTCCTCTGTCTTATGTGATCGAATGGGCTACCTCCTCGTAGTGAGTCACACTCCTCCGAACACAGGCGCTTTGTCCTACAAGAACTTCAACATCTCCATGCTGTCTGCGGTATGAAAAAGGCTTATTATTATTATTTTTTTTATTAAAAAGAAACAAAACAAAACAAAAAAATTTTATATATATATATATATATATATATATATATATATATATATATATATATATATATATATATATATATATATATATATATATATATATACATACATACATACATTTATTATCTTCTGCTTTGTCCTCTATTAGGGTCGGGAGATACACCCAGAACAGGGCGCCAATCTATCTCTGGGCCCACACTCACACACACACACTCTATATGGGGCAATTTGGAGAATACAATTGACTTGATCCATGTTTTTGGACTGTGGGAGGAAACTGGAGAACCCGGTGGAAACCCACGCGGACACGGGGAGAACATGGAAACTCCACCCAGATTGGGATTCGAACCGGGAATCCCTAGCGCTGAGAGGCGAACGTGCCACTAGCCACCGTGCCGTCCTACATACAATATATATATATTGTTTTTACACTGTAGGTGGTTGTGGCTGCGCTGTGGAGCTGTATGATGTTTAAAATGTTATTTCAGTAGCTTATTAATTCTCCGTGCTCTCTCATGGATATTTGTCTGTCTGTTTTCAGAAGCATGAAATCACTTTCAACAATACCATGCTTATTCAGTACACCTCAAGCCAAACAGTTGTGTTATATACATATGACCCACACAACGGCAACAAAACTGACCAAGCAGACCACTTTACCTCGTTCCATGTGGGTAAATTCATCAACTTTAGGTAAGCAAAGGCTAGTCTTAATTATATAATGACTTCTGTATATTGACTTATAATGGCCTCTGTATGCCATTATCTTACACTTTATCCTCTACTAGGGTCACAGGGGGGTTCTCATGCCCATCCAGGGGAGAACTTTTAGACACAGGGCAGATACACCCAGGACAGGGTGCCTATCTATTGCTTGGCACACACTCACTCATTCACTCACTTGCAAAATGCTCAAAAAAGAGACAGCATCATGTTTATTATTAAGTCAAATCAGCTTTTCTTCTTACTAAACATCCATCCATCCATTATCTTCTGCTTTATCCTCTATTAGGGTTGCGGGGGGTTCCCCATGCCCATCTAGGGCAGAAAGTTTCGGGCGCTGGGCAGATACACCCAGGACAGGGCGCCAATCTATTGCTGGGCACACACTCACTCACACAAACACACACTGTATATGGGGCAATTTGGAGAATTCATTTGACTTGATCCATGATTTTGGACTGTGGGAGGAAACTGGAGAACCCGGAGGAAACCCACGCGGACACGGGGAGAACATGGAAACTCCACCCAGATTGAGATTCGAACTGGGAATCCTTAGTGCTGAGAGGAGAACATGCTAACCACTAAGCCACCGTGCCACCCCCTTACTAAACATATCTAATTAATGACATGCTCAGATATTAATTGTTGCAGTTTTGAAAGTGCAATATTTGTAAGTGCCCAGCGATGGACTGGCGTCCTGTCCTGGGTGTATCTGCCCAGCACCCGAAACGTTCTCCCCTGGATGGGCATGGAGAACCCCCTTGTGACCCTAGTGACCCTTAAGCATGAGATAATGTGCTGAGTTGTCTTTCATTTAATTGGATTGTCAGGTTTCAAGACATTTAAGGTCAATTGTTTAAGTAAAGGGCGGCACGGTGGCTTAGTGGTTAGCATGTTTGCCTCTCAGCACTATGGATTCTCGGTTCGAATCCCCATCTGGGTGGAGTTTCCATGTTCTCCCCGTGTCTGCGTGGGTTTCCTCAGGGTTCTACGGTTTCCTCCCACAGTCCAAAAACATGGATCAAGTCAATTGAGTACTCCTAATTGCCCCATATAGAGTGTGTGTGTCTGTGTTAGTGAGTGTGTGCCCAGCGATAGATTGGCGCCCTGTCCTGGGTGTATCCGCCCAGCGCCTGAAACGTTCTCCCCTGGATGGGCATGGGGAACCCCCCCGCGACCCTAATAGAGGATTAAGCGGAAGATAATGAATGAATGAATGTTTAAGTAAACCTGGAGAAATTCACAGAACACAGAAAAAAAGTGGAAAAAGCTTGTTTTATTATATATTTATTTATATTTTATTACTTTTTTTTTGTTTTGCAGACATGGAGGTAAAGTGTTTATCACAGAAGTGCTTAAAAAAGACTTTTTAGGGAACTTTGCCAGTGCTGTCTTTGGTGATATCATTTACCCAATCCCGTGTTTCAGCAGCGATTTAGAGCCAATACTAAATTATGTCTTAGTGGTGGAGACGACAAACAGTAGCTCAAAAGTTTTTTTGCAGGTTGAAGAACTAGGTATGACCTTTTACTACTGAAATAGTGTTATACATTGCTATTACTAATAACAAGGCACATATATGCTTTTTTTTAAACATTGATTTATTCATTCATTCATTATCTTCCACTTACTCCTCATGCCCATCCAGGGGAGAACGTTTCAGGCACTGGGCAGATACACCCAGGACAGGGCGCCAATCCATCACTGGGCACACTCACTCACTTTCACACACTCTATATGGGGCAATTAAGAGCATTTAATTTACCTTGAATCTGTGTTTTTGGACTGTGGGAGGAAACTGGGGAACCTGGAGGAAACTCATGTGGACACAGGGTTTCTCTGGGTTCTCCAGTTTTCTCCTTCAGTCCAAAAGAAAACATAAATTGAATTGAAATTGCCCCTCTATAGTGTGTGTGTGTGAGTGAGATGATAAAACATCCATCCATTATCTTCCGCTTTATCCTCTATTAGGGTCGTGGGGGGTTCCCCATGCCCATCCAGGGGAGAACGTCATGGGTGCTAGGCAGGTACACCCAGGACAGGGTGCCAATCTATCACTGTGCACACACTCACACACACAAACACACTCTATATGGGGCAATTTGGAGTATTCAATTGACCTTGATCCATGTTTTTGGACTGTGGGAGGAAACCGGAGAACCCGGAGGAAACTCACGCGGATACAGGGAGAACATGGAAACTCCACCCAGATTGGGATTCGAACCGGGAATCGCTAGTGCTGAGAGGAGAACATGCTAAACACTAAGCCACCGTGCCGCCCTGATATAACATAAAGATTTTTAATTTTCTTTTGTTCATTAAGAATTTATTCAAGTGATTTTTTTAGGTGGTGTATATGCTAAGTGAATCTGATGAAATCCCCAGTCCCTAGTAACAGTTAATTAGAAGTATATAGTAAGCACATGTTTATATTCATAAATTAATTTTATACGCAATATTTGTGTTTTTTCTTTGTCTCTTTTAAAGGTTTTAAGCCACGACATATAAATATGACGGTGCTGGTTCTGGGCGGCTCTAGTTACTTTATCTCAGATGTGTTAGACAGTGGGAAAGCTGTAACTGTACCCACTCTGCCTTTTTCGGTCCTGCCACGCGTTAACACGCGTAATTGGCAGCTCATCAGCACGGAGAAAAGGGAGAAAGGGGGTGTTAAGGAGAGCCCTTGTCGCCGTACACTGCTGTCATACAATGGTCTGAGGAAAAATTCTCTGATACGCATGAACGTCTTCGACAGACATAGTTACACTTTTAAAGTCATGATGTCTAATTACTGTGAGTATTTAAAGTGTGGAATTGTGTGACTATTTATATATACAGTACAGCATAACACACACACACACACACCACACATTTTTTTTATTTTTTTTAAATTTTTTTTATACATACATGCACAGGTGTGTGTGTGTGTGTGTAATATATATATATATATATACACACACACATATATATATATATATATATATATATATATATATATATATATATACACACACACATATATATATATATATATATATATATATATATATATATATATATATATATATAATATACACCAATCAAACAACAGTACACCAATAAAAAAAACATACACTCACCTGCCATTTTATTACTTACAGCTCATTTATATATATATATATATATATATATATATATATATATATATATATATATATATATATATATATATATATATATATATATATATATAGGGCGGCATGGTGGCTTAGTGATTAGCACATTCGCCTCTCAGCGCTAGGGATTCCCGGTTCAAATCCCCATCTGGTTGGAGTTTCCATGTTCTCCCCGTGTCCTCCCACAGTCCAAAAACATGGATCAACTCAATTGAATTCTCCAAATTGCCCCATATAGAGTGTGTCTGTGTGAGTGAGTGTGTGCCCAGCGATGGATTGGCACCCTGTCCTGGGTCTATCTGCCCAGCGCCCGAAACGTTCTCCCCTGGATGGGCATGGGGAACCCCCCCGCGACCCTAGTAGAGGATAAAGCGGGAGATAATGAATGAATGAATATATATATAATGGCAGTTGAGTGTATGTTTTGATTGGTGTACTGTTCTTTGAACCTATATATATTTCTACGTTCGATTTTGTTAATTGTATGTTTACATCATGCCTTATCTATACACTAATATACAAACAATACTTGATTATTACAAAACTTAACATTTTATATAATTAAAAAAAAATTGAGTCCTAAAATGTAGCTATATTTATATATATATTTTTAATAAGCCAAATTGGGTTATAAAAATCTATACCTAAATTAATAGTCTATAAATAAGTACATGTTAAAGTAGATAAAACATAAATCTGCCGGGTTTAATGTATGTAAGTGCAGGTTTAGTAAAGATACCCAGCTCACTCTTCTTTACTGGAACCTTCACTTCACCTCCCTTTGAATTTTTCCCAGACAAACAATCCAGTGGAAAGAAGCATTACTTTATCTATTTTGTCGTATTCTTACCTCTTAATCAATTGCTTCAGTTGACACTCCTCTAAAATGATGTACCACTCAACATATTACATATTACAGATTTTCTTGATCCTGGTTGTTGGAGGTGATTAAATGAACGCAGTAGCTCAGTGGTCAGGGTGTTGTGCTATCAATCTGAAGGTTGGGGGTTCAAATCCCAGGTCCACTGAAGTTACCAATGTGGGTCCTTGAGCAAGACCCTTAACCCTCATTGCTCCAGGGATGTTGTGATTAACCCTATGCTTACCTTGTGAGTCGCTTTGGATAAAAGCTTCTGATGAATGACCAAATGTAAATGTACCATAGGACACTAAAACTTACATACAAAGCATCCGCTGCAGCTGTTAACTATTGTTGTTTTCCTCTGCCTTTATTTGTCTTATTGCTGTATTCAGTAAGTGATCTGATGGGGAATAATGGGGGGGTGTTCTTTACCTTTTGAGCACAAGGGATTGGATTTCTTATTATCCCCTTTTATAATTTTATTAGTATATAATATATAGTATATAGTATAATTATATTAGTACCTACTACATCAATCCTTTATTTAACATTGGGTATGACATCTCCCCTGTAACAAATCACCTGCTGTCTGTATGAGTGTGTATTTGTTCGCACATGTGATTTAAGTTTTTCTTTTCTTTAGCTGTCCCTTTGGCCTACAAAAAGGAGATGATTAAGGTTGTCGTAACCAATCCCGTAGGATTTCAAATTACAGCCAATACCTCATGGGATGACGCCAATAACCACGTGGTTACCCTCAATGTATACAGTTACTTCAGTGGCAAGGTGCACCCACCACCATCACATACACATAGAACTCTTATTTGTCATCCGTCTATAGTTCATTCTTTAGTTGTATTCCACTTAATCCTCTACTAGGGTTTGGGGGGCGGGGTGGGGGCTGTCTGTCCTCATGCGCATACAGGGGAGACTCACTCATACACTATATAGGGGCAATTTAGAGCCGTTTGTTTAATTGTTTGCAATAGTCTTAGATGGGCCTTCAGATATAGTTAGGTTGGGCACACTCGAACACACGTGGATGGAACCTGGATATTAATTGGACTGGCGGTCCTGCAGGACCCCCTTAATGGACTTATATAGTTTTCCAGTTGGAGTTTTTCCATTTGTTAAATATAGTCACCTGATCTCTACACAATCTGTACATTAGTCAATGTACATTAGGATCAAGTCAATTGAATTCTCCAAATTGCCCCATATAGAGTGTGTTTGTGTGAGTGAGTGTGTGTCCAACGATGGATTGGCACCCTGTCCTGGATGTATCTGCCCAGCACCTGAAACGTTCTCCCCTGGATGGGCATGGGGAACCCCCCCGCGACCCTAATAGAGGATAAAGCAGAAGATAATGAATGAATGAATTATTGAATTATTATTATTATTATTAATATTATTTCAGGCGGCACGGTGGCTTAGTGGTTAGAACCTTCGCCTCTCAGCGTTAGAGATTCCCGGTTCGAATCCCCATCTGGGTGGAGTTTCCATGTTCTCCCCGTGTCTGCGTGGGTTTCCTCCGGGTTCTCCGGTTTCCTCCCACAGTCCAAAAACATGGATCAAGTCAATTTAATTCTCAAAATTGCCCCATATATAGTGTGTCTGTGTGAGTGAGTGTGTGCCCAGCGATGGATTGGTGCCCTGTCCTGGGTCTATCTGCCCAGCGCCCGAGATGTTCTCCCCTGGATGGGCATGGGGAACCCCACCGCGACCCTAATAGAGGATAAAGCGGGAGATGATGAATGAATGAATATTATTTCATATTCTCCTTCCTTTTCAGTCCACCACAACAGTGAGGGTGTTCATCTCGGATGCTTCGCAGCTCTGCACCGCTGCTTCATTCACCTTAACTTTCCAAAACTCATGTCCAGAAGGACTAAGAATTGCTCACAAGCCTAAGGAGACCTACGACGATGATTTGTGGCTGGGCGGAGATCCTTATACACGGATTTTTGATATACCTGTAAGATCAAAATCATGTTCTCTTCTGGAAATTCATGTGCCTTTAAAACAGAGTCATTTAAAATGATTTGAGTTTCTATAACATGGTGTGCTGTGGACTTGTCCAGGTAAACTACATCCCACCGTCAGTTACGTTTCAGGGAAAAAATACTTCATACAACATCTACAATGCTGATCCCAGTAAGCCCATCCATGGATTCCTAGGAGAAACTGCAAAGGTGAGGCATAAACGAGGCACTAGAGCATTACTGGTTATGTGTAGAAAGTATAATTATTTGTATGTTTGTATTACTTTTTTATTACTAGATAAAAGGGCAGTTTAAGCAGTGTGCGGGAAAGGCATCCGCTGAAGAATGTGGTTGTACGGACGCTCTGAAACGTTCTTCTCTTATCATCAACTCTGACTGCAGAGAAAGGGTAAGACCCAATTATAAAACGGGTACTTTTCATTCATTTATTTATTATCTCCCGCTTTATCCTCTATTAGGGTCGCGGTGGTGTTCCCCATGCGCATCCAGGGGAGAACATTTCGGGCGCTGGGCAGATAGACCCAGGACAGGGCGCCAATCCATCGCTGGGCACACACTCTTTCACACAGACACACTCTATATGGGGCAATTTTTGAGAATTCAATTAACTTGATCCATGTTTTTGGACTGTGGGAGGAAACCGGAGAACCCGGAGGAAACCCACGCGGACACGGGGAGAACATGGAAACTCCACCCAGATGGGGATTCGAACGGGGAATCCCTAGTGCCGAGAGGCGAACGTGCTAACCACTAAGCCACCGTGCCGCCAAAACGGGTACTTCTCGTCCGTAAATCTGATTGGCTGAGCCGTTTTTCCAGCTGTGACATTACTGACAACGATACATTATTTTGAATCATGTGTCATTAAGGGAAATACAGATTTATATATAGAGCATGCTGATTCCCTGATGAGCACTAAACCGGGGTAGGTAACCCGTTACTCAGCTATCAATGTTCACTTTAAAAACCGCACTAGATTATGTCCAGAAGACCAGGGATTCATTGGGATGCTTGTAACTCGCTTTAGATAAAAGTGTGCTATAGGGGTGAGCTGCAATATTCGCTGATTCGACGATTCGATTCGGAGAACCGTAGTCGACTATGAACCTCATAGTCGAATGTACCATTTTGACCACATGGGGGTGCCCATGGCTGCTGCTAAGCATTAGTTTTTACATGAAATGTCTTTGTTTTCGTTATATATATATAGCCTTTTGTCAAATAAAATCATCATAATTTCTAGAAAAAAAAAAATAAAAAAGAAAAACAAAAAAAAAGGTTTTCTTTTGTTAGAAAAACAAGTAAAATATATTTAAAAAATATTTTTTAAAAACTATGCTTATAGCGCCATCTTGTGGTGAAATTTTAACTGATTCGACTATCAGTCGACTATAGGGAAAATCTGACAAATCAGATTCGACTACGAAAATTTGTAGTTGAATACAGCCCTAGTGTGCTATATATTTAATAGAGGAACAACTGACTGTAAAGGGGTTCTTGGAACTAAGCTACATGCTTTCGTACTTTAGCAGGAGCGCTGACATGACCAAAACTAGCTGATGGCTCAAATGTGCTTTGTTTTGCTTATTTTTTATATTATGCAGAAAATCGATGGTCTATATTGAATATATCCCTGCAATTGACTGTTATTAATATTTACAGAAGCATATTATTTTGTAATAAAGACTTGATCTGTCCACCTGCACTTACTCTCACATCCCTTTCCAATCTGTTCCTGCAGGTTTTTTTTTTACCCAAAGGCACCATTACCTTCAATCTTGTATTGAGAAGGAAGAATGGCCCTCACCTGAAACTGCGGCCTCCGTTTTTTGTCACCATAAGCGAACTTAACGGTCGTATCAAGTCAGTGATTCCACGTGAGTGACCGTAATAAATGAAAGTGTAATATTATTCATATGATTCATTTTACAGGGCGGCATGGTGGCTTAGTGGTTAGCACGTTCTCCTCTCAGCGCTAGGGATTCCCGCTATTCGAATCCCAATCTGGGTGGAGTTTCCATGTTCTCCCCGTGTCCGCGTGGGTTTCCTCCGGGTTCTCCGGTTTCCTCCCACAGTCCAAAAACATGATCAATTGAGTCATCCAAATTGCCCCATATAGAGTGTGTGTGTGTGAGTGAGTGTGTGCCCAGCGATAGCCCTGTCCTGGGTGTATCTGCCCAGCGCCCGAGATGTTCTCCCCTGGATGGGCATGGGGAACCCCACCGCGACCCTAATATATATACTGGTTTTTAAATTGAAATGTGGTTTGCAGTCCATCCATCCATCCACCATTATCTTCCACTTTATCCTCTATTAGGGTCACGGGGGCCCCATGCCCATCCAGGGGAGAACGTTTCAGGCGCTACACCCACGACAGGGCACCAATCCATCGCTGGGCACGCACTCACTCACACAGACACACTCTATATGGGGCAATTTGGAGAACTCAATTGACTTAATCCATGTTTTTGGACTGTGGGAGGAAACCGGAGAACCCGGAGGAAACCCACGCGGACATGGGGAGACTCCATGGGACTCCACCCAGATTGGCATTCGAACCGGGAATCCCTAGTGCTGTGAGGAGAACGTGCTAACCACTAAGCCACCATGCCGTCCTGGTTTGCAGTCATGTTATTTAATTTGTTTTATATTGTTTTATACAGTTGCATCTAGTTTTATATATATAAAAAAAAAAATAATACTAATAAAGGTATTCCTTTTTTTGCAATGAATATTCTCTACAAATGATGCTGATTTTTTTTGGCAGATGTCACTCAAAAAACTGCTTACACCCGGATGATCAAAGTGCTAAGTCAGCATATAAACGAAACGTTCTATAACCCTGAAAAACTGATTGTGGACTTCAGCGTAAGTTCTGATTAAATCCAGTGGTTTGATAATGAAGATGAGCTGATTGATCTGTTTGACCGCAACATCCTCTCTCCCCAGAATGCCGAGCTGTACCACCTCCGCTTATCAGTCATCCCTGGTATAGCTCTGTGTGAACTCGCAATGGAAATTCAAGTAAGAAAGCTCTTTTCTGCTGTTTTACTCTGTTCTTTATTTTTGGATTTGGATTTTAGAACATTCAAACATGATGTCAATTAAAATTTGTCTTTTTTTTCCCCCTAATCCAGTTCTACGTGGATCCAAATTCGATGTTTCCTCGCTTTTCATTTCGCTTTCTTGCTATTCTCATTATCTTCAGCATAATAGCAGCGCTCCACATTTGCTACAAGATCTTAAAAGGAAAAATCAGCACAGAAAGCGATGCAGCTTAGGAGCTCTTATTCTATTATGAATTGCAATTAAATGTGTAAATTCCTCTCAGCGCTAGAGATTCCCGGTTCGAATCCCCATCTGGGTGGAGTTTCCATGTTCTCCCTGTGTCCGCGTGGGTTTCCTCCGGGTTCTCCGGTTCCCTCCCACAGTCCAAAAACATGGATCTAGTCTATTGAATTCTCCAAATTTCCCCATATAGAGTGTGTGTGTGTGTGTGTGAGTGAGTGTGTGCCCAGCGATAGATTGGTGCCCTGTCCTGGGTGTATCTGCCCAGCACCCGAAACGTTCTCCCCTGGATGGGCATGGGGAACCCCCCCCCCCCCCCCCCCCGCGAACCTAATAGAGGATAAAGCGGGAGATAATGAATTGATGAATAAAAGCAGCGCTCCACATTTGCTACAAGATCTTAAAAGGAAAGCTCAGTACTGAAGACGATGCAGCTTAGGAGATCTTATTTTATTATTAATTGCAATTAAATGTATAAATGCCTCTCGGCGCTAGAGATTCCCGGTTTAAATCCCCATCTGGGTGGAGTTTCCATGTTCTCCCTGTGTCTGTGTGGGTTTCCTCCGGGTTCTCCGGTTTCCTCCCACAGTCCAAAAACATGGATCAAGTTAATTGAGTTCTCCAAATTGACCCATATAGAGTGTGAGTGAGTGAGTGTGTGCCCAGCGATAGATTGGTGCCCTGTCCTGGGTGTATCTGCCCAGCCCCCGAGACGTTCTCCTGATTGATTGCGCTGGGCAGATACACCAAGGACAGGGTGCCAATCCATCGCTGGGCACACACTCACTCACTCAGACACGCACACATACACACTCTATATGGGGGAATTTGGAGAACTCAAATCACTTGATCCATGTTAAACCTGAACTTGAACTAGCTCAGTATCACCAATAGATGGTGCAAATGCAGCGTATTGATTGTTATAATGTTATTCTACCTATATGATGGTTTAATTTATATTTTTCTGTTTTTGTATTTTATATGGTATTATTTTACATTGGTATTTCTGCTTTTATGATTTTAGTCTTATATCTTAGATGTTTTTAATATATATTTATTTATTGTTTATTATTTACTTTAGCTTGTGCAATATGGAACAGCTACTGATTGCCCTGAATTTCCCTTTTGGGATCAATAAAGCATCCATCCATTCATCCATCCATGCATGCAGCTTATAAAATACTGCGTCCTTGTTACTGTATTGCTGTCAAAAGTAAGAAGTAGTCACTTTTCCACCCGACAAAGCCAATGAAGAGAGATGAATTGTTTATAATTCTTTATTTTCTTTTTTTTATTATAATTAATATTTTATGGGTTACTGTAAATGACTGAACATGCCACCCACTGTTTACAGTTATTGTCACAGGCTCTGGTGCATTTTTCAATTCAATTAAGTTAGCAAAACAGTAAGTGCTTTTCTTAAAACAATTTGCAGACCACATAATAAATTGCGTACAGAATGAATGAAACTCAAAAGTAAGTATTCTAACGTCTTGTCAGTTTAACGGTGCACTCTACATATTTTTCTGATGACTAAGGTTTTAATATTTTAATGATTGGTTTTAAATACACAAGCCTGCAATGTTTCTGTAGGAATGTAAAACAGTTTAAAGTACACATTACTGTAAGTTGGAAATTAGTTGCATAATCTTTTAACCTTAATACTCACCACTCTGTATCAAAGGAAATTTTATTTGTATTTTAAAATATGTTTATAGTTTTTAATGAAAATAAGGCATTTAGTTGTGTTTGTATTACATTAAATCATATTTATTTGCTATTTGAATTTTTGAGATGAATATTGTATAGCATTTTGTAAAATGTATTAAACCATCAAGGCTCCAAATTGCCCCATATACAGTGTGTTTGTATGTGTCTATGTGAGTGAGTGTGTGTCCAGTGATAGATTGGCACCCTGTCCTGAGTGTATCTGCCCAGTGTTTGAGATGTTCTCCCCCGGATGGGAATGGGGAACCCCAGCAACCCTAGAAGAGGATTAAGTGGATGATAAGTCCTCTCAGTTCTTTTTCACACCTATCCATTCATCCATTATCTTCTGCTTTGTTCTCTACTAGTGGGGGGGTTCCTCATGCCCATCAAGGGGAGAACGTTTCGGGCGCTGGGCAGATACACCCAGGACAGGGTGCCAATATATGGCTGGGCACACACTCACACAGACACACACTCTATATGGGGCAATTTGGAGAATTCAATTGACCTTGATCCATGTTTTTGGACTGTGGGAGGAAACCCACGCGGACACGGGGAGAACATGGAATCTCCACCCAGATGGGAATTCAAACCGGGAATCCCTAGCACTGAGAGGGGAACATACTAACCACTAAGCCACCGTGCCGCCCCTTTTTTCACTATATACACCTATATTCTATATTTCTCACCTATATTCTCTTGACCCTTTTGGCGGCACGGTGGCTTAGTGGTTAGCACGTTCTCCTCTCAGCACTAGGGATTCCCCGTTTGAATCCCAATCCCAATAGTGGTGAAGTTTCCGTGTTCTCCCCGCATCCGCGTGGGTTTCCTCCGGGTTCTCAGTTTTTTTTTGCCCCATATAGAGTGTATGTGTGAGTGAGTGCACCCAGTGATAGATTGGTGTCCTGTCCTGGGTGTATCAACGAAACGTTCTCACCTGGATGGGCATGGGGAACCCTCCCGCGACCCTAATATAGGATAAAGCAGAAGATAATAGATGACGGCGGCACGGTGGCTTAGTGGTTAGCATGTTCTCCTCTCAGCACTAGGGATTCCCGGTTCGAATCCCCATCTGGGTGGAGTTTCCATGTTCTCCCCGTGTCCGCGTGGGTTTCCTCCGGGTTCTCCGGTTTCCTCCCACAGTCCAAAAACATGGATCAAGTTAATTGAATTCTCAAAATTGCCCCATATAGAGTGTGTTTGTGTGAGTGAGTGCACCCAGTGATAGATTGGGGCCCTGTTCTGGGTCTATCTGCCCAGCGCCCGAGATGTTCTCCCCTGGATGGGCATGGGGAACCCCACCGCGACCCTAATAGAGGACAAAGAAGAAGATAATAGATGACTGAATGGATGGACCCTTTTGGCTTCTCATAGGGTTTCTGTCCCTGACGGCCTTCCACACGCAGATGCATCGAAGGAGTGAGCGGAGAGCGTCGAGCCGTCAGCCATGTTGTTTCTGTGACAGCGCTGTCGGCAACAGGTTGCTAGCGTTTGGGTGCGAAAAGAACCCAAGAATCACTTCAGGTAACACTCAGCATCTTCTCCTTTCACAACGTTCCACAGCGGGACGACGGGAGCGGGTTCTAGACCCGTGCGGGATGCGAACCTGTCAGAAACATCGCTTTGTTGTTTGCTGCGGAATGTAATTAGCAGAGGCTATCTTCAAATGCCTGGAATTGAATAAGTTTTATTGTCTCTTTGCCTTCACGCGTTATTCCACAGTGTGTTTAAGTGCTCTGTGCGGTCGGAACCGTGGCTTAATGTTTATAAACCGAGCAGCGCGAGGGTTTGTGGAAGATGGTCAGGAATTGGACTCAGTGTTGGGTTCGCTGGACTGAGTAAAGTGCTTTGACAGGACTTCCAAGCGGTTCGATTTCACTTTGGTTTGGTTTAATTGTTGATCTGCAATGTTTTTAGAAAGCTGCCTTTTGCAGAAATGTTTAGGGTAAACTATGGAATCTGAACGCAGATGCTTTCATCAAACCTGCTGGACGAGTTACAAACGAGTCTGTCTGGCTGACAGGAACCTGACTGACAGATTGAAAAGTTTCGCTTCAGTTCACATATACATACATACATACATACACACATATATATATATATATATATATATATATATATATATATATATATATATATATATATATATATCATCATCTCCATCCATCCATCCGCTTTATCCTCTACTAGTGTCGCGGCGGTGAGGGGGGTTCCCCATGCCCATCCAGGGGAGAACGTTTCGGGCGCTTTCCAGATACACCCAGGACAGGACACCAATCAATCACTGGGCACACACTCACTAACACTATATGGGGCAATTTGCAGAACTCAATTGACCTTGATCCATGTTTTTATACTGTGGGAGGAAAACGGAGAACCCGGAGGAAACCCACGGGGAGAATGGAGAATAGAACGGGAATCCCTAGCGCTGAGAGGCGAACGTGCTAACCACTAATCCGCTGTTCCGCCCATTTTATATATATATATATATATATATATATATATATATATATATATATATATATATATATATATTCATATGTTCATATGTTCTTTCATTCATTATCTCCCGCTTTATCCTCTATTAGGGTTGCGGTGGGGTTCCCCATGCCCATCCAGGGGAGAACGTCTCGGGCGCTGGGCAGATACACCCAGGACAGGGCGCCAATCTATCGCTGGGCACACACTCACTCACACAGACACACACTATATTGGGGCAATTTGGAGAATTCAATTGACCTTGATCCATGTTTTTGTGATCCATGTGTCATGGAAACTCCACCCAGTTCGGGTTTCAAACTGAACCCAACGTGCTAACCACTAAGCCACTGTACCGCCCTATATATATATATATATATATATATATATATTGTTTTTACCATATACAATCCTTTTTGTTGCCCAGCGATGGATTGGCGCCCTGTCCTGGGTGTTTCCGCCCAGCGCCCGAAACGTTCTCCCTTGGATGGGCATGGGGAACCCCACCGCGACCCTAATAGAGGATAAAGCGGGAGATAATGAATAATGAATCCTTTTTGTTGTTCTAAGTCAGGAATGTAGTCCATCTGTTGCTCCACGTAGTTTGTTACTCCACTGTACTATGTTTCTTAATGGCCTGGACCACAGCCATCACACAATTACTTTAATTTGGCTGGTTAATTCTTGTCAGCACTACAGAGACACTGATGTGGTGGTGGTGGTGGTGTGCTAGTGTTTTGCATTGGTGAGTGGTTCAGATACATCAGTGCTTTGGGGTATTTAAACACAGTGTCCACTTCTTTATTGCTCCACCTTGTAGCTGTAATGTCAGCTTAGGATTTGTTTGGCATCCTGTAATCATTCATTGTGCCTAAAGGATGCTGGTGGCTAACCATATACAATTGATGGATTATTACAGGTTTGTTTCCATAATTATTGCTGATTATCTATTGGTGGTCTGGTCTGATTCGGTCCGGTCCGGTGCCTTGTCCTCCCCTGCCCATACAAATCCACACCATTGCTCTGCTTACCACGCCGTTAGACCTTTTTAATCCTTGTTTATTTATTCTCTACAACCACCATGAAGCTTTATTATAGCGTTCTTAAATGATTCGTCTATCTCGTACTTTGCAGTTCGATTTAGGGAATGTCAGTATGTATTAGCTCTCTTGACAATGTGATTCATGGTGCACCGACACGCTGAGGGGAACCCTTGCCCTATCCAGCCGCTCATAAAAATGCCTAACTATAGTTTTTTTTAAATATTTTTTTATTTTTTTAATATATTTTTTTACTGTAAAACAGAAAACTTGTTATAGTTGGTACATTAATTAAGGATAAATAAGACAAGTGTGCGTAATATTTTTGTTTTAGTTCTCAAAGGAGCACCTAAAGATGTTGGTGGGTCCATCCATCCATTATCTTCCGCTTTATCCTCTATTGGGGGGGGGGGGGGGATACACCCAGGACAGGGCACCAATCTATCGCTGGGCACACACTCACTCCCACAGACACACTCTATATGGGGCTCTATATGAGAACTCAATTGACCTTGATCCATGTTTTTGGACTGTGGGAGGAACCTGGAGAACCCAGAGGAAACCCACGCAGACACGGGGAGAACATGGAAACTCCACCCAGATTGGGATTTGAACCCGGAATCCCTAGCGCTGAGAGGAGAACATGCTAAACACTAAGCCAGCGTGCCGCCCCTGTTGCTGGGTGTTTTTTTTTAATTCTTGCTTTGTACACAGAAATAGAATGATACACACAAACAATTGTGTTTCCCAGAACACCAAACTGGTTCTATTTGATGACCAGTATGTATTTTAGTATTATGACCTAATTGTTAATTACTCTTAATAAGGGAATATAGGGAAGGGTGTTCTTTGTATTTCTTGGCCCAGTTTCTATATGAAACTCCTCAGGTCAGTGGAATTTGGAATTCCTTTCACACCTCATAATGCATCAGTGTTTATGCCATTTAGCCATTACATAGACAATTAATAAAGTGTTTTGTGTAGATAGCAGGGGAAACTTGGTTGAGAATTAGTTTACACGCTACTGACTATGCATAACATAGTCAGGGCAGAGCCTAGGTATGAAGTTGAGGATTTTCACTTCTTTTTTTTAACATCTCAATGCATTTTCTTATTTGAATATTGAAAAGTCTGTTAAAAATGTCACATTACAAAAATGTATTTATTTTTAACTTGCACCTGCTTTTTCACATAAGACATTTCTAAAATACGGCAAGGTCACGGATCAGAGCTTAATAACGTTTATATATATAATAAGCCATTAGTACTAGATTTAGAGGTTTTGTTCTCTGAGGGGGTGGTGGACAGATACTCCACACACACACACACACACACACACACACACAACTAACACACTGATACTATGAAGCAATTTAGAGAAGCCAATTCACCTTCAATCCATTTTTGGAACTATGGAATGAAACCAGAGAAAAGGCAGATACACGCAGGACAGGGTGCCAGTACATCACTGGACACTCACACAGACACACACATTATAGGGGGCAATTTGTTGTGGCCAATTTACCTTCAAGCCATGTTTTTGGACTGTGTAAGAAAATACCCATGCGGACGTGGAGAGAACATGGTGTGTATATTTGTGGTGTGTTTATGTAGCAGTAATTATAACTTCAATGTCAATTGCATTTAAATTATTAAGATTGAGATTTTTTTTATGCACAAAAACACAGACTGTGCACTTGCTTATTAGTACAACTTTCTGACTGGTCTTTGAGTATGAACACAGAAACATAAAATTATATTATTTGCAGTACAAATACTTTCACAGAGAACATCAATGTTTTTTGCATGTGCAAGTGAGTGAGTTATCTAATTTTGTTGGCTTCTTATAGTGGCAGTATTAAATTGGCTATAGTGGCATAATCGGACTGTCTGTACAATTTAGTGACCGTGATATTGCGATTGCTGTGGAAAAATCCTAACATAATAAACAAATGGTATTATTAGAAATGGTAGAAGAACAAAGCACAGAACACTAATGCATTTAAAGTGAGTGTTGTTGCATTGTTGAAAATACTATACAAAATAATGTTTACCCAATAATAACCCAATAATTGGTCCCCATCTGTATTTGTGTGTGACCATTCATCGTACATGCCTCAGTGCATGCGCTGAGCCTGACTGCTCATCTGTTTGTGTAGAGATAATAAGCAGTCTGTATTTACACATTATTCACCTTCTCACACGCACACATACTAGTTTATATAGACGTCCATTCATTTTGTATAGACATGCCTAAACCTTAACCATATTACCATGCTAACATTACCCATGACTAAGGGTGCAATATAATGTTTTTGGTCTGGTTCTCGAAGGAGCCCCTGAAGATGTTGCTTGATGCTGACCTTTTTACAATGCACAAAATGACAGTTTTACAGCAACAAAAAAGATTCAAAGCGTTTATTGTTATATGCACATATAAAAACATGTTTCCCTGCGCAATGAAATTCTGACGGCGTGGTAGCTCAGTGGTTAGGGTGTTGGGCTATCAGTCTGAAGGTTGGCAGTTCAAATCCCAGGTCCACTGGGATCCCAGGTCAGTGTGGGTCCTTGAGCAATAACCCTCAAAAACATGTCTTACTTTTCCGCCCCCTAAGGGCGGCACGGTGCTTAGTGGTTAGCACGTTCGCCTTCAGCACTAGGGATTCCCGGTTCGAATCCCCATCTGGGTGGAGTTTCCATGTTTCTCCCCGTGTCCGTGTGGGTTTCCTCCGGGTTCTCCGGTTTCCTCCCATAGTCCAAAAAACATGGATCAAGTCAATTGAGTTCTCCAAATTGCCCCATTTATTCTGACGTGCAGTAGTCAGTGGTTAGGGTGTTGGGTATCAGTCTGAGGTGTGCCCGGTTCAAATCCTGGGTGTCCACTGTGATCCCAGGTCAGTGTGGGTCCTTGAGCAAGAATTTAGTGCAAGAATGCTTCAAGTCTATGAGGTGGTCATCAGCTCGGCTGTTCATGAGTCTAATGGCTGAAGGGAACAAAAAAAGTTCTTTAATCTGCTGGTTTTGCATTTCACATTTCTGTACCTCCGACCTGATGGTAGAAGTGTGAACAGTCCGTGTTGGGGGTGTGTTGGATCTTTGTTGGATGCAGCTCTCCTGCGTACTCTGTATTGGTAAACGCTCTGAAGAGAGGGTTGCTTCATCAGTTATTTTTGTGGCAGCTTTGACCACACTGCAGGCGTTTGCTGTCCTGCAGTTATCATTTGCATGTATGTCTTAATATTCTCTCCGAATAGAAATATTTTTTCCCCCCTTTAGTTTCATCCCAGTGTTTCTTTGGAGTGGTGGGTAACCATAATGAGCTTGCTAATGAGTGGATACAGGTTCATTCATTCATTATCTCCCGCCCTCATCGCGGTGGGGTTCCCCATCCAGGGGAGAACATTTCGGGCACTGGGCAGATAGACCCAGGACAGGGCGCCAATCCATCGCTGGGCACACACTCACTCACTCACACAGACACACTCTATATGGGGCAATTTTGAGAATTCAGTTGACTTGATCCATGTTTTCGGACTGTGGGAGGAAACCGGAGAACCCGGAGGAAACCCACGCAGACACGGGGAGAACATGGAAACTCCACCCAGATGGGGATTCGAACCGGGAATCCCTAGCGCTGAGAGGAGAACATGCTAACCACTAAGCCACCGTGCCACCAGATGTTAAAACTAGTAACAAAAAAAAAGCTTGTTATTAAGTAAGCTGTCCGGAACCCGACTGTGTATGTTACTCATTCATTCATTATCTTCCGCTTTGTCTTCTATTAGGGTCGCGGGGGGGTTCCCCATGCCCATCCAGGGGAGAACGTTTCGGGCGCTGGGCAGACACACCCAGGACAGGGCGCCAATCTATCGCTGGGCACACACTCACTCACACATACAAACACTATATGGGGCAATTTGGAGAACTCAATTGACTTGATCCATGTTTTTGGACTGTGGGAGGAAACCGGAGAACCCGGAGGAAACCCACGCGGACGCGGGGAGAACATGGAAACTCCACCCAGATGGGGATTCGAACCGGGAATCCCTAGTGCTGAGGGGCGAACGTGCTTGCCACCGTGTTGCCGTGTATGTTACTGTAGCTGTCAAATTTTACTTTATTTACTGTTTTCTTTATTTACTGGTTTCTTATTTTTATAATTATATAATCTGTAACTAGGGCTCTTGATTACAGTATTAATTACACTATCAGTTGTGGGTTTGTGGTTAAGGACCCAGCCTTGCAACTTGAAGGTTCCCGGATTGAATCCCGGTCCCACCAGGTACTATGGCTGAAGTGCCCATGGACAAGGCACCTAACCCCAATTGCCCCCAGGCGCCGTGAACAGGGCCACCCACTACTCTGAGCATGTGTGCTCACTTCACTTAGTGTGTGTATATGTGTGTGTGTGTCACCGCACAGTTGGGTTAAATGTGGAGTATTAATTCCTGTGTGTAAGTACAGTAGGCATTAACATTTATCACTTGGCACCACTGTTAGGCAGATTACAGCCAGATTTGCATTAGCACAGCATTAGCCACAGTCTTACTTAAGGTTCTAACAGAGTGCTTGCCTTTCAAACTTAAAACACTGGTTCTGTTATGCTTCTCTAAAACTCAACACCGATAAAGCTGATGTTTGGCTGTGAAACCTAGTTGCACAATACTCTAATCTCACAGCCAACACTGATGCTGTTCCAATCAGATTAGTACAAGTCTTTACTATTTACACAACACTGCAAACCTCAATCATGTACTCAGTAACTCTGATGCCGGTATGCTCTGATGTGTCTTAATATTCTACTGCATTGACTGCCTCCCCAGCGATGGATTGGCGCCTTGTGCTGGGTCCTGGGTGTATCTGCCCAGCGCCCAAGACGTTCCCCCCCCGCGCGACCCTAATAGAGGATAAAGCGGAAGATAATGGATGGATGGATTGACTGCCTCCCTCTTTAAAATTTTACCAGCCAGGGTTCTCACTTACGTTCAACTCTCTGCTCAAATCACCCCAATTATCTATGAGCTTTAATGGTTACCAAGCTCATCCTGAATAGGACATAAACCTTTGCCTGGCCTGGGACGGTGGACAAAACCCAGTGTTTTTAAATGTACGTGTGTCGTGTCGGCAATAAAGCCCGTTTGTTGAGGTGCTGTCCTGTCTCTGGCGTTCATCCCCACCGTTCGAATATCTTAGCAAGCTGGATCATCCATGTGGTCCCTCTTGCTCTGTATCCTCAGTGAGTTTGTGGTCTTCCGTGCTTCTGCTCCTAATATCTGAAATTATTTCACAAGCAAATTTTGACTTCTATGTCTTTGCAACCTTCCTCTTTACCCCACATTTCTTCTTCCTATACACATCATGAGGATATTTATATCCCGTTTCCTTTTGTGTAAATGCTCCCTGGGTTTGTAAAAGGTTGACCGACTTTTGTTCCGATATCATCATCATGGATTCTGTATCTATTTGTTATCTGCCCCAAAACCTGTGAGGACTTAGATCATTGACAATAGTACATTGTCACATTATCAGTAGCTTACTGGTTATTCATGCTGCTTGCCTGTTTTGGTTCCTTCTATTAAAAAATAATCTGCAGAAAGGTAATCTTCAATTCTAACTACCTTCAAATGGTTTAGAATAAGCAAATTATGCACAGTTTTTAAAGTATAGTTGGATTAAGAGACTTATTTGATTTGATTTTAATAAAGGACTTGTTAAAGGTCTATCTTATTCCAAAACTAGTCCTCTTGTGTTTCCAGGTGTAAATCTAAGGCGTCAGTAAGTAATCTTGAAAAAAGTGTAATCCTTAGGGCCTGTAACTTATGCGACACAATTGCAAGAACTGGTTGATAGTTATACAGTTGCATTGTTCTGGAACCTTTCTATTTCCTGTGCCATTTCAGCCTTCCTCCCTCATCATTCTTCAGTGCTTGCTCAGCTCCATGCAGGGTGGAGCAAGTGGGAGGGACGTGGACAGAGATGACATCATGATCTATATTTACTTTTTTGGTTCTCATGCTATCCAATCAGAATGGAGGTTATATAGCGCTGTGTATTCAGAATATTTCTCGTCGTTACACCCACGTCATAGTTTTTGTAGTAATTAAGCTATGTTTAACATGAGCTATGTTTTAAAATGGTTGTAAGCGATGGTGGAGAAAATCTGTGAACATCTAAATCCTATACACCTGTGAAAATAAAGCTGAATCAGCAAAGCATCATTAACACTGTTACTTTGGAAGGATGTAGAATAGCATGAACGTAACCCAACTTGATACATTGGTTGTTGCCTCATCATCTTTTTTTTTTTATTTGTTTTATGCAATAGCAGAGATTGTCTGGAATTCTCTTGTGTTGTGTGGTGTAAATTTATTTTAATTTACTAAGCCTTGATTTTTTTTTTTTTGTGTGTGTGTACTGTTTTCTATTACTGTTTTTTTCTTGCTGCTACTGCTTTCTAAATTTTCTTCGGGATAAATAAAGTATTCTATCTATCTGTATTACATTTCAGTACACACTGTAATGAGGTATTTGCTGAAATTGACAAAAAATATATTGGATTAATATTATTTACTGCCTTTACAATACACCAGGTTATACCGACTTTGTAAGAAGTCCTAAAGTCCCTTAAATCCTTTAAAGTTACTCTAAAGCATGGCTACACCTCAAACTGCCAACGAGGATTCATTTACCCTTCTTTAATAACAACAATTGGATATCAATTATTAATCAATTATTAACCATAGAGATTCTGAATAAGCTCAGCATGAAACCATTCTTTGACTTGGTTTCATTTCTGGTTTAATTTTGACATTTCTTTCTCTAAAAACATGTTTTACTGTAGGCCATCTGCTTGTGGACCGCAGTACATACTGTGTACATCCCCTTTACTCTGTTCTCTAATGGTCAGGACCCCAATCGTAGCACCACAGAGCAGGTATTATTTATTTGGTGCATTATTCCTATCCCAGCAGTGTCACTGAGGTGTTTAAATTAAAATAATGCAGCACTGAAACCCACTCACTGCATCAGTGTCACTGCAGAACTGACAATAAACAATCCACCACCCAAATTATACCTGTTCTTAGGAGTACTAAGAATGAACTGGGGCCTAACAAAAACAAAGAACTACAGTCTGTAATTGTAAATCTACAAAGTCCATTTATATGGTAAGTGGAGGAAATAGACAATGGAACAAGAAGGGAACGTGTCCAAACTTTTGACTGATACTGTAGGTAAAAACAATGTTCTCTTTAACTTGTTGAAAGTCAACAATACATAATTTAGGCAATGGTAATTAATTCCGTGATACGATCATTAGGTCCATTAAACAGAACAGACACACGTTTCAGCAGCCTTTTCGATAGCTGTCCTGTTGGGTGACATTCTGTTACCTGTCTATTGAATTGCTCAATGTTAAGCATCAGCAGATAGCTGGGCTCATTGTTTTCTTTGTCAC
This sequence comes from Corydoras sp. C115, assembly GCA_019802505.1. Lineage (NCBI taxonomy): Eukaryota > Metazoa > Chordata > Actinopteri > Siluriformes > Callichthyidae > Corydoras > Corydoras sp. C115. Next base: position 85,284 of record JAFMOC010000261.1, read on the forward strand.
ACATTAACCGTATGGTTCTTAAAGTGGTTCTGATAAGGACATTTACTACCACCTCTGTCATTATGTCACTAAAAGGCTGTGTGTGATAACTGGATAAAGATCTGTGTGTGTGTGTGTGTGTGTAGATGCGTGATCTAGAGAGCTGAGACGAGGACCAAGACCACTCTCCTCGTGTCCGCAGCCCCCCCCCCCCCAATACCTGCAGCCATGAATGGTAAGACCTATTTGTGTGTGGGTGTGGGTATACATTAATTCCACGACCTCTAGTGGGTGCTCAAGCCTTCAGCAGAGTAGAGGCTGTGGAAAACTGCAGTGCACATCCTCCCAGCATGCTTAGCAGCTGGTGGGTGAACCTGTAGTAGTTGCATCAGTACTGCATTGGTGGATGTAGACTTCTGGACCTCTCCTCCAGACATTGTTCAGTTAGTTTTATATTGAGGTCAGATGACCGTTACGGTCATGTAATTTTATTACAATCATGAAAATGTCACCTTCTAACTTTTTCTTTTGTGTTTTGAATTTTCTCCCTTGCAGGTGGTCGCAGTATTTGGGCTATCACTCCCGAGGAGAGGGACAAGCATGATCAGAAATTCGACACCCTCTCCCCAGTGCAGGGTTTTGTATCTGGTATGTTAAGAACAGGGGTGCAGTGTTTCTGTAATTGAAGATTCGATTGTCTTAAATGATATGTGCTGTTTCTAAGAGACACAGGCTAGATTATTGTAAATATATGTTTCCATTGTGTTTTTTTGTAATATTATAATCAATATCATTTACTGTGGGCGGCACGGTGGCTTAGTGGTTAGCACGTTCACCTCTCAGGGCTAGGGATTCCCGGTTTGAATCCCCATCTGGGTGGAGTTTCCATGTTCTCCCCGTGATTGTGTGGGTTTCCTCCGGGTTCTCCGGTTTCCTCCCACAGTCCAAAAACATGGATCAAGTCAATTGAGTTCTCCAAATTGCCCCCTATAGAGTGTGTTTGTGTGAGTGAGTGTGTGCCCAGTTATAGATTGGCGCCCTGTCCTGGGTCTATCTGCCCAGCGCCCAAAACGTTCTCCCCTGGATGGGCATAGGGAACCCCACCGCCACCCTAATAGAGGATAAAGCGGGAGATAATGAATGAAAGAATGAATTTGGTTAAAGATTTTTCTTCTCTCTTATTGTTATTTTTTTCTATTCGTGTAGGCGACCAGGCACGGAGTTTCTTTCTGCAGTCGTGTCTGCCCTCCTCTGTGCTGGCTGACATTTGGTGAGCATTCCGAAATGTACTGAAGTGGCTTAAAAGCAGTTGTGTAATGATTTTTTTTTGTGATACAGACTGGTTCCATGAGAAAAATTAAGGCTTTAAGATATGGAAGGTAGACATTAGAACACTTGTGAATATGAATTTAAATGGAATTAAGGTGTTAACTCTAAATCCAATGGCATCGATGTGAGCCAGATACTCCTCTTACAACACCCACATGATATATTTTACTTCCTTAACTGTAAAATCACTAAATACATACAGATGAGCACCACCACGTGACACCTCACACCTTGTCAATATGTATTTAACAAAAAATAAAGGCAGAATGGTAAAGCTTTGTGGGAAAAAAGTGCAGGCTATAAATCAGCGACTTGCAAAACCAATAAATATAATAAATATATAAAAAATAAATATATAAGACGAATAAGCCCACAAATAAGATGGAACCTGCAAAGACTTATACATTTAATGAAGCTTAAGTTTTCAGATGTGCCTAATAAGCCCAAATAAGCAATGCCCAGCATTTTAAATAAAGAGCTGTTTTACAATATCTGCTGTCTATAACTTACACACTTGCATATTTTCCCTCTGTAGGGCTCTGGCGGACATGAACAAAGATGGCAAAATGGACCGACTGGAGTTCTCCATTGCCATGAAACTTATTAAGATGAAACTGCAGGGCCAGAGTCTTCCCTCAGCTCTGCCCATCATCATGAAGCAACCACCAGTGCCTGCTCCTACAATGCCTCTCACAACTCTCGGTAAACTCGCCATTGAAAAATAAGAACAGTGGTGATTCAGGGCAAAATGTTTCAGGAGACTTTGTTCTATGACAATGCAGAATAAAGTGTTATTATATAATTTAATTTACAAGTGATTTAGGTAAAGTTCATGAAATTATGTTTGCAGTGTTTATTACTTTATTCTTAGAAACTGGTTACTTGGATATTTAGGACATAAAAACTTGTAGAAAATGAATTACTAATCATAAGTTTGCTCAATTTTTGTTTTTATGATTGTTTTGCAATATGATGGTTTTCTAGTAATTGTCCATCTGTTATTAGAAAGCAGGAGTAAGCGTGACTTGATTCGATTGATTTACTTGGTGTCTTTTCCATTCTAATTATGGTGTATTGATTCTAAATTTCTCTATGTATGTACTGTACAGTCAAAAGTTTGGACACCTCTCCTTTTTGCGCCATGGCATATTTTGTCCACTTATCCTATAGACGGACTTTGTATACAGACAGACAGACAGATATACAGACAGACAGAATACTTTGAGAATTTATCCTGAAGGAAATTTAGCAGCCATTTGCAGTGTCAATACAATAAACATTATTATAATAAAGGGAATGAATGTAAAAAGTGAAAATATTTACATTTACGGATATCTCACAGATTAATCACAATCAGAGTGCAGTGCAATAACCATGACAATTTAAGGTGAATAAGGGTTGAAAATATGATATGATATAATTAGTATTACTGGGGTAAAACGGGAGTATGTACATATGCACGCAAAGTGTAAAAAGTGTAATATTAACAGAAAAAAATAGGAGGATGATCCAAGTGATCATGTGCAAAAGACAAGAATCAATTTTTACATGTTCTATTGACCTTATATGTTCTTGTAGTTTTACGTTTACGGACTGTAGTCCATTTGTTTTCTTTGGTTTTGTTAGTCCCATGTTGGTTCTCTGTTCTCTATTGGTCAGGACCGTCACAGAACAGGTATCATTTGGGTGGTGGATTGTTTGTCAGTTCTGCAGTCACACTGATGCAGTGAGGGGGTTTTAGTGCAGCAGGGCTGCTGGAGTTTCATTTTAACACCTCAGTGACACTGCTGGGATAGGAATAATGCACCAACCAAATAATCCCTGCTCTGTGGTGCTACAATTGGAGTCCTGAACATTAGAACAGAGTAAAGGGGATGTACACAGTATGTACTGTAGAATACAAACAGATGGACTACAGAATGGAATTGTAGAACTACAAAGTCCATCTTTACCGTAAGTGGAATCAATGCAATAAACAATAAGTGGAGAAAAAAAAAGTGTCAAAACTTTTTACTTGAACTGTATGTATTTCACTTGTGCTTAAAATGATGCTTAATGTCAATTTTGTGTTAAAACTTTGTGTAATTTGTGTCAATTTTGTGTAAATGAATAAGTCGTAACATTGAATTGTATTGATTGTAGGCTAAATTGTAACATAATGTGACTTATTATTCTTTTCTTTCAGGAATGGGAACCATGTCAGCTCTGCCCATGATGCCCACTATACCTGTTCTTACCCCCATGCCTCTAACGTCTATTGGCCCTATGCCAGGCATGACGCCCATAATGGCCACTGGATTACCCATGCCTATAATGTCTGCCATTAGTGCTCCTGCTCTGCCCACGGGACCTGTGGGAATGCTGCAGTCCTCTGTTCCTCTCAGTAATGGTGGGTCATCATTCTGTGTACTGTTGGCATCAGCAGAAACCTCTTTATACATTTAACTTATTTAGACCATTGCTTACAGTGGAGTTTTCTTTAGTTTTAAGCTGATGGCTTATATCATGGTTTTTCCCCATGGATTATAAGAACGAGAACCATTTTAGATAATTTGAGCTTGAAAACTTCCTCATTAATACACCTCACGAAGCAGATCCAGTAACATCAGGACATTTTTATCATTCTTTACGTATATCGTTATTTAACCAAAACAACATCATCAGAAAGAAAAATTGCAGCAGACATTAAGTACAGATGCTGATCTTTTTAATTTGGGTCTTATTCATTTATGTTATATGTTTAAAAATTCATAATATAAGTTTTAACCTCTGCACATTTGCATTTGTATGTGTATCTATAGCACTCCCATTAAACAGATCCTTTACCTCCTCACCTTTGGGCTTTTCCTCGACTCCCAACATGTCTTCACCCCTTCTGGACCTAGGTTCAAGCAGGTGAGACTTTTATTCACTGCGGAATACATATATAAGGGACAGACCGTGGCAATTTATTTGTAAGAAATGTAGAATTAATAAAGCCAGTACTTGATGTGATGTAAGCTTTTTGTTTACGCTGTATGCTGTATTCATTTTTACATGTATTCGTCAGTGGATTATTAAGCTTCTCCTTCTGCCTTTTAATTAGAGGAGCAGGGGAAATTATAGGATGAACTTAATCACCTGTACCATTTCCAGTCAAAAGTTTGGACACACATATTGTCCACTGTATAAGTTCCACATATGTAAATATGGACTTTGTAGTTCTAGAATTCCAGACTTAAATACTGTGTTAGTCCCCTTTAATGTGTTCTTTAATTATTAGGACCCCATTAGTAGCACCACAGAGCAGGTATTATTTGCTTGGTGCATTATTCCTATCCCAGCAGTGTCACTGAGGTGGAGAAATGAAACTACAGCAGCACTGCTGCACTAAACCCCCCCACCACTGGAGAACTGACTATAAACAATCCTCCACCCAAATGATACCTGTTCTGTGACGGTCCTGATCAATATAGAACGGAGAACCAACAGGGGACTAACACAAACAAAGAAAACAGATGGACTACAGTCTGTAATTATAAAACTACAAAGTCCATCTATATGATAAGTGGACAAAATATGCCATTGAGCAAAAAAGGAGGATTGGTACTGTATATCTATATAATTAACTTATGGTTCACCCATTTTTCTTCCAGCTCCAACTCCTCTTCCACAACATCCTTAGCAAGCAGTTCTCCTATGAATAGCACATTAGACTGGGCTGTGCCACAGACATCCCGTCTGAAATACAGACAACTGTTCAACAGCCTGGATAAACAGATGTTTGGTTATTTGTCAGGTATGGTAATAAAATAATAATATGTTTTACACATTCCAAATTCGAATTCCAGAAAACCTGATTTTAATTTGCCGGATATGGTCTGACCTAAGTAGTTGTGTAATACTGCTATTTTTAACCTCACATTTAAAGTCATAAGTATAGTTACATTATTTTTTTTTGCAGGACCTCAGGTGAGGAATGCAATGGCTTCGACGTCATTGACACAAACCCAGCTGGCCAGTATCTGGTTAGTATCTCATCTGAGCGTGTTTGCTTTAAGCGGTCATGCAATGCACTTTCTATGTTGCAGTGTGTAATTGTACTATTTATTGTGTGTCTTAGGACTCTAGCGGATGTAGATAAGGATGGTAAATTAAAGGCAGAGGAGTTTATTCTGGCTATGCATTTAGTTGACATGGCCAGACAAGGATTGCCTCTTCCTCTCGCTCTCACTGCCGACCTTGTACCACCATCTTTCAGGTATGTGTAATAAATATGCACAGTTCAGTATGCTCTTTCACTGGCATTATTTATTTTATATCAGGGGATTCCTGGTTCGAATCCCCATCTGGGTGGAGTTTCCATGTTCTCCCTGTGTCCGTGTGGGTTTCCTCCGGTCCGTTCTCCGGTTTCCTCCCACAGTCCAAAAACATGGATCAAGTCAATTGAATTCTCAAAATTGCCCCATATAGAGTGTGTCTGTGTGAGTGAGTGTGTGCCCAGCGATAGATTGGCGCCCTGTCCTGGGTCTATTTGCCCAGCGCCCGAGACGTTCTCCCCTTGATGGGCATGGGGAACCCCACCGCGACCCTAATAGAGGATAAAGCGGGAGATAATGAATGAATAAATGAATGATCTAATTGCGGGCGGCACGGTGGCTTAGTGTTTAGCACATTCGCCTCTCAGCGCTAGGGATTCCTGGTTCGAATCCCCTATCTGGGTGGAGTTTCCATGTTCTCCCCGTGTCCGCGTGAGTTTCCTCCGGGTTCTCCGGTTTCCTCCCACAGTCCAGAAACATGGATCAAGTCAATTGAGTTCTCCAAAATTGCCCGTATAGTGTGTTTGTGTGCGTGTCTGTGTGTGTGAATGTGTGCCCAGCGATAGATTGGTGTCCTGTCCTGGGTGTATCTGTCCAGCGCCCGAAACGTTCTCCCCTGGATGGGCATGGGGAACCCCCCCCCCCCCCCCGCGACCCTAATAGAGGATAAAGCGGAAGATAATGAATGAATGAATGAATAAATGATCTAATTGCGGGCGGCACGGTGGCTTAGTGGTCAGCACGTTCGCCTCTCAGCGCTAGGGATTCCTGGTTCGAATCCCCATCTGGGTGGAGTTTCCATGTTCTCCCCGTGTCCGCGTGGGTTTCCTCCGGGTTCTCCGGTTTCCTCCCACAGTCCAAAAACATGCATCACGTCAATTGAGTTCTCCAAAATTGCCCGTTTAGAGTGTGTTTGTGTGCGTGTCTGTATGAGTGAGTGTGCCCAGTGATGGATTGGCAGCCTGTCCTGGGTGTATCTGCCCAGCGCCCGAAATGTTCTCCCCTGGATGGGCATGGGGACCCCCCCCCCCACCTCTGTCTCTATTTTTTTTCACTATGATTAAAGGTCACTTATTTTCTTTCTAATTAAATACTGGGTTTTTATTTGGGTTTTTACTCCAGTTAACAATGCAGTAAAACTAAAATAAAAAAATGGAGAACTCAATTGACTTGATCCATGTTTTTGGACTGTGGGAGGAAACCGGAGAACCCGGAAGAAACCCACGCGGACACGGGGAGAACATGGAAACTCCACCCAGATGGGGATTTGAACCAGGAATCCCTAGCGCTGAGAGGAGGACATGCTAACCACTAAGCCACCGTGCTGCCCATTTTAAACAAACCAATTTATGAATTGAACCTTTTTTAAATCATTTTATGAAAGCAATAAAACTTGAGGTTGTTTATTATTGTGAGTACATCACGGGAAAGAGGTTTAACAGCACTATTCTTTTTCTTTTGAATTAATCACAACAATGCACGCTCTTTCATGCTTTATTAAACACTGAATGAACAGTTGGTAGAAGGTTGATGTCATGACACGTAAAGCTCACTGACTGGAGACCAAATGCTGCTCAGATCCTTGGTCTAATCCTCTGACTCAGAAGATAACTGTTATATTGTAATAATATAAGTATTATTATTTTATTGTATTAACATTTCAAATCTATGGTTCTTTCAGGATTAAACGGTTCTTTAAAATGTGTAAATCTGATTTAAAAAAACATCAAAACCATATCTCCTAAAATGCTCAGGTGTTTTGTTTGAACACCTGCCCCTTCACCTATTTTCACTGCCTCTATGTTGCCCAACCCTGTGTTTACTATGTAGCTTTAACCTCAAGTGAAAGGCTTGAATATGAAAGTGAGATCATTTTTAAAGGAAGCAGGACAACTAATGTAATTTAACTCTGCTTTTTAGGAGTAAAGCCGGAGATCCACTGAATGGAACCAGCAGTTCTACCATCTACCCGAACCTGGCCGAGGAGTTTAACGATGCCGAGCTGCCACAGAAATCCAAAAACAACTGTGAGTCTGCTCACCACACCCACCAGCTGATCTGTAAGAATGCCATTGTGATAGGACTCCACCCGGTTGCATAACAGGGCTGGATATGAACTTCGTTGTCCCTCCATGCTGCACTGTAAGAAACAAATCCATAAATATTGACTGATGCATAAAATGCACTGCAGATCATTGCTGCTGCATTCAAGTAGACCTGAGTGATTGCTTTGTATTGACCATATTCCACAATGCACCCACTACTACACCAATCCAATGAAATACTAAATACACCAGTCTGACATTAGCACATTTATCAAAACTGAGATACTTGGGGCTTAATACATACATTGAAATTCTCCTTCTTCATGTCTCACCATCACCATCGGTGATGATCATTGAAGATCATTGAATGTTCTCTACCCACCCTGGAGGATCTACACAGCTCTCGTTATCTGCAGAGCTCACAAAATTATTACAGACAATTCTCACCCCGGTCACCATCTCCTAGAACTGCTACCATCAGGTAGACGTTACAGAGCGATAAAAACAAAAACAAACCGGCTCAGAAATAGCTTCTACCCAACCGCTGTTCGGGCACTAAATGGCGCATTGTAAATTTTTACATTAATAAAAATTCACTCAGTTCTGTACATTTTTCAACGTGCAATATAAAACAACGTGCAATATATAAATACATTCACTCAGTTTGTACAGTTTTATACACTTGTAAATAAATGTTTTTCAAAATTTTTGTAAATTGTAAATTATAGTGCTATCTTTTAAATCTTTCTTTGTGTAAATTTTAATGTGTGACACCGAAAAGTATGGCACCTTAATTTCGTTATACCTGGTGTAATGACAATAAAGATATTCTTATTCTGATTCTGATCCAAATCACGCTGCTCTGCGTTAGCATTCCTCTGCCATACACCCTTTATGCTTGATTTGCTGTTAATAGACTGTTAATTGCTGTTTATCTTTCTAAGTATTGTAAACGTCCATACCAGATTAATTATACTTGTATGGATGCTTACAATACTTAGAAAGAAAAACAAATTTTATTCCACTATCAGCTGAAAAGCTGCTTTAATATACTCTGGCTAATCATTGGGTATTGGCCCACTAATTGAAAACAGCTACTGGAGCTTCCCATTATGACAAAACATTCCATTATCTTCCGCTTTATCCTATATTTTAGGGTCGTGGGGGGGTTCCCCATGCCCATCTAGGGGAGAATGTTTCGGGCGCTGGGCAGATACACCCAGGACAGGGCGCCAATCTATCGCTGGACACACACTCACTCACACAGACACACTCTATATGGGGCAATTTGGAGAATTCAGTTGCACTTGATCCATGTTTTTGCACTGTGGGAGGAAACCAGAGAACCCGGAGGAAACCCACGCAGAGACGGGGAGAACATGGAAACTCCACCCAGATGGGGATTCGAACCGGGAATTCCTAGTGCTGAGAAGCGAACCTGTTAAACACTAAGCCTGTGCTATTAAGTATCAATCATAATGTTTTGTATGACAATGTTTTGTCATCATGGGTAGATCCAGTAGCTATTTTCAATGATTAGCCATATCATATTAAAGCAGATTTTCAGCTGATAGTGGAATGAAATGTATTTAGAGCCTGATTTTATATGTTTTTAATACTTTTTTTGGAAGGTTGGCCTTATTTTGATGACCCATGTATTGAGGCTATATGGGAGACCTGTATGTAAATTCTTAATTTTTTACTTGAATTAATTTAATTAATAGTTGTTTAAGACTGCTGGTTTGCTTTGAGGTTTCATCAGTGCTACTACCTTTTCAATACCTTCATTCAGGTGCATGTACAGTATTACAAAGGTCTCTAATAAAAAAAATCGCTCCTTAGTTGATTATATTTAAAGGCTTAGGTTTTTATAAGTAATTTTTTAACTCAAATTTAAATATCTCTTTCATGCACATAGTGACTTTTGAGGACAAGTTCAAGAAAAACCTGGAACGGGGAAATGCAGAGTTGGAGAAACGGCGGCAGGCTCTGCTGGAGCAGCAGCGGCGCGAGGAGGAGAGAAGAGCTCAGAAAGCCCGAGAGGAGCAGGAAAGAAAAGACAGGGAGGCTCGTGAGCTTGAGCTGAGGAGAAAGCGCGAAGAGGAGGAGAGATTAGAACGACAAAGGGAGTTGGAAAGGCAGAGAGAGGAAGAGCGACTCAAAGAGCTTGAGAGGAAAGAGGTGAGTGATTTCACTGTGACCAATATACTCGAAGATGCAGTTGGCATCACATTCTGAATCAGTCAAAAGGGACACACCTCCTTTTTGCTAAATTCCAGACTGTAGTCCATCTATTTGTGGACTATGGTACATACTGTGCATCTCCCCTCTTTCACATACCCATCTTTGACTGAGGCAGGAAAAGGGGGCAGGTTATCTTTGGCATATACATCCTGAGCTAAACCTCGCCCCTTTGCATCTGCAGAACAACAAAGACATTATTTATATAACAAATCAAATACGAAATAAAACCTAAATCACACCTCTAAGTTTCTCCACTCATTGTCCATGTTCTCAGTTCCACAGCACATACTGTGTACGTCCTCTTTACTCTGTTCTAATGGTCAGGACCCCAATAGTAGCACCACAGAGCAGGTATTATTTGGTTGGTTTTGGCATTATTCCTATCCCAGCAGTGTCACTGAGGTGTTTAAATGAAACTACAGCGGCATTGCTGCACTAAACCCCCTCACCTCTATTTACTCACTGTGAAAATAATTATGGGTCAAACTAGAAAAATATTATTTTGATTTTTTTTATTTGATTTTGGGGTGGCACGGTGGCTTAGTGGTTAACACGTTCACCTCTCAGCACTAGGGATTCCAGGTTCGAATCCCCATCTGGGTGGAGTTTCCGTGTTCTCCCCGTGTCCGCGTGGGTTTCCTCCGGGTTTCTCCGGTTTCCTCCCACAGTCCAAAAACATGTATCAAGTCTATTGAGTTCTCGAAATTGCCACATATAGAGTGTGTTTTGTGTGTGTGTGTGTGTGTGTGCCCAGCGATGGATTGGCGTCCTGTCCTGGGTGTATCTGCCCAGCGCCTGAAACGTTTTCCCCTGGATGGGCATGGGGAACCCCCCCGCGACCCTAATATAGGATAAAGCGGAAGATACTGAATGAATTTGTTGCATCTTAATTATGTAATAATTGTAACGGGCTTAATCCACACCTCTTAAATCAGGCTTTGAAAAACATTAACAGGCCTGTGCTGTTATTCATTATACTTCCGGTTTCAGTCAAGATTCTGTAATAAAAAAGTAAACGTCTGTTGCATCGTTATCTAGAACTGATTACACTATCTTAACTGTTTCACATTAGTGCATTTATTACCGCGATAATGCTATATTGTAACAGTGCTTCTCTCCTTTAGTCTCTGCCTGATAATATTTATAATTAATTACATCGTCACATGGCTGTTAAATCCAGAGTTAAATGTAGTTTTTAAGTTCTAAACATGTGCTTTAACCCTTTAACTAAAATAAATGTACTGGGCCACGATTCAAATGCTTAAAATTGTTAATGATAAAATAAGTCATGAATGTTAAGGTTGGTACAGTGGTGCAGCGGTGCAGCGCTTACTACTGATAACCAGTCGGAACATTTGATTCCTGTTTGGGTTGCATCTTTTGTGTAAAGTAGGCATACCCCCCTTGTGCCAGAGTGCGTTTGCTAATGTAAGAGTACATATTAAAATCATGCTGATGGGTAAATTGTAGGTCAGTAGGTACTGAAAAAAATAGCCCCATGATTGTATCATGTAGCTGTTAGTCACCGATACTCTCCGTGTTAAACTCTAAAATGTGTGCTCTTTATTTTGTGTTTTTGTTGGACCAGATTCATTCATTATTTATTATCTCCCGCTTTATCCTCTATTTGGGGCGCGGTGGGGTTCCCCATGCCCATCCAGGGGAGATCGTCTCGGGCGCTGGGCAGATAGACCCAGGACAGGGCGCCAATCCATCGCTGGGCACACACTCACTCACACAGACACACTGTACATGGGGCAATTTGGAGAATTCAATTGACTTGATCCATGTTTTTGGACTGTGGGAGGAAACCGGAGAACCCGGAGGAAACCCACGCGGACACGGGGAGAACATGGAAACTCCACCCAGATGGGGATTCAAACCGGGAATCCCTAGCGCTGAGAGGCGAACGTGCTAACCACTAAGCCACCGTGCCGCCCTTTTGGACCAGATTATTAAAGTTAATAATCTCTGTTATATTGTATAATATTGTATCAAAGTCAATATGTTTAAAATGTGAGAACATAATAACAGAGAATTCTTCCATAACCACCTACACATTTATTTGGATACAAATAAAAAAAAATTATAATAATTTTCACAATCTTTACGACCTTATATCGATGATGAGAGAAATACACTTATTCCTTTTTTCCCTATTTCTCTTTCAGGCGGCCAAGAAGGAGCTCGAGCGGCAGCGGCAGTTGGAGTGGGAGAGAAAGAAAAAGCAGGACCTTCAGAACCATAAGAGTAACGAACAAGAGGACATCATTCTTCTGAAGGCCAAGAAGAGAAGTTTGGAGATGGAGCTGGAAGCTGTGGTTAGCTCCGAAGCATCTTAAAGCTATTTTGTTTTTGTTCATCGCCTTATAATACATTACATTACATTTTGCAGTTAAAGTGATAAGTGACCTATTTTGCCACACACAGAGGTATTTGTCCTCTATATTTTACCCACCTGTGCAGTGAAACACACACATATACACACACTAGTGCAGTGAGCACATACAGTATACCTTGAGCGGTGAGCAGCCCTGTACACGATGCCCAGCAGGAATTGCAATTGGGTGCCTCATGGTCCCCGGTTCGATTTCCAGTCCCACCCAGTACTATGGCTAAAGTGCCCATGAGCAAGACACCTAACCCCTTGTGCCTCTGTGTGCATGCACAGTAGGCAACATAGATTACTTCATCACAAGGCTGGTTCTTTAACCCCAAGCCTTCGACTGCCCTATTTAACAAGCTATATGATATAATATATATAATGACTAAAATAAAGGATTTTTAATGTTTGTCCTCATGTCTTTTCAGGGCAACAAGCACAAACAAATTTCTGAAAAGCTCCGAGATGCCCAGGCTATGAAGAAAGTCCAAAAACTTGAACTGGATTCTATCAATCAGAAGAGGGATAGTCAAATCGTCGAGCTCAACTCCCTGCAGCAACAGCTAGAGGTGGGATGCTCATGTAACCGTGGTTGATTGTTCTTTTCTTTAATTTATTAAACAATGACAAACCAATCCACATCAGATATTAATTAAACCTGCACCATTCAGCCTTTATTTAAAAAAATTTAAGTATCAATGAATCTATATATTAAAGAAGTATTTATTCCATAAGTACTAAACTTTATTACCAATAATAAATCGACCAATTATACCAACATACAAAGGTATGTCTCTGTATGAATGTGTGCTGTAAGGTCATGTTTACACATGCTGTTAAAATAAAAAGTGTTCAAATAGTGATTATAGTATTTAAATGTATATATTTTGGTGATATTTTTATTGTTTTTTTTCATGTATGCAATAACTTGTGTGTAGTTATCTGTGGTGTGGTGTATTCATATTTTTAACTATCGACTTATACTTTACTATCATATTACAAAGTTATTCTGTTTAATTACTACTTTTAATTTTTAAATAATGCAATTGTACTGCTACGGACACAATTCAATTGAGTTTGCTTAGATACTACATACTCATTTACTCAGAGTCTACTACTTAACTAGTAAAATGATATTAAAATTAGTACCTACACTTTAGTAGGCTGTTCTAGATACTGCAAATTTCAGTGCTGGCTCTATGTAGTTCCTTTTGCATTTAAAGGTTAAATAAGGTAATTTAGTACAAGAACTTTTATGTGATCTTTAAATGCAGAAAAATATGTATTCTGGCCTGTATGATGCAATTACAGAGTTGTACGTCTTGGAGTGTGCGAATAAGAATGAGAGCATGAACATTTCTAAAGCCAAATGTCGCTATGTATTTTTCAGGAATTTCAAAGAAAATTTGCCCAGCTGGCTCCAGAACAACAAAAGCTGAATGAGATTCTTCATAGTATGAATGTCAACAATATGCAATGTAAGTCCCATTTTTCACATCTGTTTGCCAAATTACAACCACCCAGAATTCTTGAGTAACAGCTCCCACAAAACCATTAATCCATTAGAATAAACTCCTAAATATTCGTTAAAAATCAGTGTTTAAAACACTTCAGAAAGTTAATTTACAATACTGATAATTTTTTCTTTTTTTTTCTTTTTTTTTTTTTTAGCTTCCACTATGAACACGTTACAAAAGAGCGTTACAGACAAGGACCTGTCCTGTAGACAGCTGAAAGAAAAGCTCAGTGCTTTAGAGATGGAGACCGCAACGAAACTGTCTGATATGGAGCTGTATAAAAAGGATATCCAGGTAAATCCACATCTGTACCTCATTACACCATGGTGAGTAAAATAATAAAAAAAGGAAGTGTTTCCCTTCATTGATGTCCCGATCAGTGTTTGTAGGATTTCATTTGAACATTGGTTCTGAGTTACTGTTTATAAGTTTATGATACTTTATTCATAGATAACATGTGCGCACTTTGTATAATGTATCAAATAGGGTATAAAGTTTATTAAAACAATATTTTGAGGTTTGAGAAAATTAATATGTATTAAATAAATATATTGTTACTGTTTTGGTTAATGTTTTTAATACACCAAATGAGTAGAGACTTCTGAATATTATTTGGGAAAAGATGCAATAATTTAAACAAACTACAGTCGCCCCTCACTACATCGTAATTCACTTAATGCAGCTTCACTGTATCGTATTTTTTAGTTTTGAAATATATCTAAGTCTCTCTCCTGGTTTCTGTATAGTTTTAAGGCTTTTGTGCTATATAAGTTGTTAAAATAATGTAGTGTAGAAAGTGTTTAACATCATATGAAGTGTTCATAATAATATAAGCAAGGCTAATAAAGTGAGTGTAAAGGGTTTAAAAATATAATTTTATATAATAAAATAATAAATCTAAATATAATACCATGGATTCACTTGTGATAGGTGAGGGATTACTGTACTGTTATCGAGATATGGGGCAACCATAGAGGATTTAATGGAAGATAATATGGTGAGATAATCAGCATGGTTAGAAGCTGTGAATATTGGTTTTAATTACTGATTTATTCATTAAAGTCTTCATTTATGATATTAATATTCATGCATGATGCAGGCTGATGAGTTCACATTAGGCTTATAATGTCAAATGTCCATGGCATCTAATACAGATTGTCCCAGATGTTTCCTTTCCAGTGTCCATACTCAATAGAATTTGAGAAATTTTATGCGACATAGCAAACAAACTTGTTTCAGTTCTTATACATATCATTTATAAATACTAACACTAACCTGCTTTGCTTTGTCCCTATGTCTAACTAGATGTAGAGCTTGTCTGTCTGTCTATCTGTCTGTATGTTTGCCTTCCTGTCTATCTCTCCCTGGCTTTTGCTGCAGTTTGAGGAAATGGATGACTGTATGCTTAAAGGCCTGCTTTCATTACTGAGCTGTCTTCATGAACTCTTCTTCCTCCTGAAGGTTGTCTATCTCTGTGTTTCCTTTTCAACATTTACTTCAACATGTGAGCCTTATTTGTTTGAACATGGCCGAACTAATTTCATCTACTAATTACAAAACACTCATACGCTTGTTCAATAGTCATTCGGCATGCTTTGTCGCTCAGCTTCCTTTTTAAGATCAGACCAAATAAATGTGTGTTTTTGCAAACTGTATATAAACCATAATTCCAGAAACATTTCTACATTTCAGGCAATACAATTCAAGACTGAAATATGTAATTTATTTACTCATTCGGTGGCTTAGTGGTTAACACGTTCACCTCTCAGCACTAGGGATTCCCGGTTCGAATCCCAATCTGGGTGGAGTTTCCATGTTCTCCCTGTGTCCCTGTGGTTTCCTCCGGGTTCTCCGGTTTCCTCCCACAGTCCAAAAAGTCAATTGAATTCTCCAAATTGCTCCGTTTAGTGTGTGGGAGTATGTGCCCAGCGATAGATTGGCGTCCTGTCCTGGTTGTATCTGCCCAGCGCCCAAAACACCCCACCCCCCACCCCCGTGACCCTAATAGAGGATAAATCAGAAGATGATGGATGGATTAACTCATTTGTACCCTTATTTAACAGAAAATTGTACTTTTCTACCCTTTTTTGTTGTATTAATGACCTGAACTGCTGGGTAATGGTCAATATTTTCTGATTGTCTTCTTCATGGAGCATCAAACGTTTTCCAAAGAGGATTGAGCTGAACTGCAGGCAGTCTAGCCATCAAACACACTCTATGTCCACAAAGCCACTTAATAATACATGCACACATGACTTGAAAATAAACATAGCACAGTGTAGTCTGTCTCTTAAATACCAGTCTAAGCCGGTGATACCTTCCCATACATGTACATCACTAATTACCTCATGCGAAGACGGATGCTGGTTTTTGCAATTTTAGTTTGTCAACAGTGTAGGTGGTCTGTATCATCTGAAAAGCCAAGCGCTGCACTTTCTTAAAACACATAAAACCTGGTCTTGTTCAGCCACAGAACACGTTTACACTTTCTTTCAGTCTACCTCAGATGACTTCATGACTTCTATATTGTTATATATAACCCAGGTGGATATGTACATCACAGTGGTACCTGCCAAAGGGCTTAATGCCTACATACAGTATATAACATTTGAGTGATAGATAAATGTGTCATAAAGTGATGAGCATAACACATCCATTTTTCAGGATCTCAGAGAGAGCCAGAGGAATCAACAATCTGCTCTAGATAAACTGCGCAGCATCAAGGAGGATAAACTCCGAGACCTCAAGAAGCGCAAACTGGACGAGCTGGACAGGAAAAAGAGGGAGGAAGAGGAACAGCGGTGAGAAAATGATGTGGTTGATGATGTTTTTTTTTTAAATTAAAGTTTAATTTACATTAGAAGCCCTAGAAGGTATTTTAGTGACTTTGACTTGAAATTTTTGTCAAATAATTCTGCTGATTATTATTATATAATATATAACATTTTAAACTATGATGTAATCTTTAGTAACTTTAAGTCTATTCATGCTTAATTAATTGTCTTAATAAACTCACCAGCCACTTTATTAGGTACACTATATTGATTGTTAGTACTGTAGTGATACTGTATGTATATATATATATATATATATATATATATATATATATATATATATATATATATATATATATATATATATATATACACACAGCAGCAGCATAGGTTAGAGAATGAGAATGTGTTTAGTAAAATGAGTGTGAATTTAGCAGACAGTAAAATATAATTAACAAACTTATAAATAATATATATATATATATATATATATATATATATATATATATATATATATATATATATATATATATATAAATTGCAATATATAAAAGTTATAGCAGACAATTTATAAATAGTAGCAGAGAGATTGTAGCAGACAAGTAGCTTGGATAAAAAATAGATAAAAAGACCAGAGGTGTTTGAAATTGCCCATAACCAAAATTCTAAGTGATAAATAGTGCACAGATAGCATATGGCATATTGAATTTTTAAATTGTCTCAAGTGATTAAGAATTTAACAGTCTAATGACATGGGAGGAAAAATGCATACTTGATGTATGCATCATCTAGTGAACACTGATGAAGGATTAGAGGAGAATTAACACAAACTGTGCAGCAATCTGACCTCCTGTCTTTGCTGTTACATCTACAAGGTGGAGCAATGAGGTGGATGTGCAGTGTATGGTAATAAAGTGTGTACAGTAAGTGATACAGGGTTTAAAATCTCCCTGCTCTCTCGGAACCAGCGCCACCACTATAACATCAGTGTCACTGCAGTACTAAGAATTATCCACCACCCTAATAATACCTGCTCTGTGGAGGTACTGATCATCAGAGAACTGAGTAAAGGTAAGAATGTATGTAGAAAACAGATGGACTATAGAATGGAATTGTAGGACTATACTAGAATTATATCTTTAGTCTGATGTAATGGACAATAAATATAGGAACATATTGGTGATGTTTTCTTTTTTTATTGCAGCCGCATAAAGCAGGAGAAGGAGCGTCAGTGGCAGGAGAAGTTGAGGCGCGATGAAGAAGAAAGACAACGGAAGCTGCAGGAGGAGCGAGAAGCTAAACTTCGTGAGGAGGAGGAGAAAGAAAGACAAGCTCGCCTGCAAGCAGTGCGAGAACAGGAGGAAAGGGAGCGCAGAGAACGAGAAGAGGAGGAGAGAAAGAGGAGGGAGGAGGAGGACCGCAAAAGGAGGGAGGAGGAGGACCGAAGGAGAAGAGAAGATGATCGGCGGGAGCAGGAGCGGAGGAGACGGGACGAGGAGGAACGAAAGCAACGAGAGGAGGAAAGAAGGAAAATCGAGGAGGAGCGGCGCCAACTGGAGGAGGAGAGAAAGAAGCTGGAGGAGGAAAGGCAGAGGCAAAGGCAGGAGGAGGAAAGGCGGCGACTGGATGAGGAAAGGAGAAGGCAGGAGGATGAAAAGCGGGAGGAGGAGAAGAGAAGACGCGACGAGCTCCGGAGGGCAGAGGAGGAACGGCGGAAGGAAAGGGAAGAGGAGGAAAGGAGGCGGCTCCGAGCGCAGGAGGCGGCCGTGCGGGATGCGGAGGAGCGCAAGCGGAAGGAGGAAGAGAGGAAGCGGCAGGAGGAAAATGACCGACGGAGAAGGGACGAGGAAAGAAGGAAGCTGGACGAGGAACGGAAAAGGAAACAGGAGGAAGAAGAGGTCGCCGTCGTGAAGACGAAGGACGTGCAGCAGACTAACAATGCAAAAGCAGATATTGTTGCTGCTCTTCTCAGAGGACTGGAGGAGAGGAAAGGTATAGAACCTGTATCCCGCTGATCGACTTACAGCATGTACTGGTTCTCTGCTTGTTCCTAGTGGATTCATAGCTGGAACCATATGTTAGAACCAAGATGTGACCTCAGGATACGAGACTGATTTGATTTGCTTTTGAAAGTCCTTATTGGCCCATCCATCCATCCATTATCTTCCACTTTATCCTCTACTAGGGTTGTGGTGGGGTTCCCCATGCCCATCCAGGGGAGAACGTTTCGGGCGCTGGGCAGATACACCCAGGACAGGGCGCCAATCTATCGCTGGGCACACAGTCACTTACACAAACACACTCTATATGGGGCAATTTGGAGAATTCAATTGACCTTGATCCATGTTTTTGGACTGTGGGAGGAACCCGGAGAACCTGGAGGAAACCCACGCAGACACGGGGAGAACATGGAAACTCCACCCAGATGGGGATTCGAATCCCCAGCGCTGAGAGGTGACGTGCTAACCACTAAGCCACCGTGCCACCCATCCTTATTGGCCCTTTTTTAAAAATTTATATATATATATATATGTAATATAGTACCAGTCAAAGTTTTTGACACGCCCCCTTTGGCTCCATTGTCAATTTTTTCCGCTTACCATATAGATGGACTTTGTAGTTTTACAGTTACAGACTTTAACAGTTACAGACACTTGGTCTAAAGTGTCTAAACTTTGGCATAATACGCATTTTTTGGAATGAATGTTGTCTTGACAATGATAAAAGATGCCTTTAAGATTAATTCATTGTAAAGTTTTTTTCACAATTATTTGCTAAAAACGATAAATTTTCCCATCCCTGATGCAGACTAACACAGTATGTGCTGTAGTCCACAAACCGAGACTACAGTCTATAATTTTGGTACTACACTTTACATAGAACTGATAAAATGCAGTGAAGCAATTTTATTATTTATTATGAATATATATTTTTCCGTCATCCACCTGGAAAGCCATTTGGGTCACATGTCCAGTTTTGAAATATAATCATGCATTATTAATAATAGGATGGTTAATCAAAATAAAAAAATAATTAATTTATTATCTTTTGTGATTCAAACTTGGAGCTCCAGCACTGAGAGGCGTACTTGCTAACCACTAGGCCACCGTGCCGACCCAAAATAAAAAAATTTATATATAAATATTTTTAAATTACAGTTCAGAAATATTTCTTTCTTTAAAAAAACAGGACCCAATGTATTTTATCTGTTTATTGCATGCAATGGTGAAAAATGTGGCAAAATTAATGAAACTATGAAAAATAACCCTGTTCGGTTCCCCCGCTGGGTATAAAGGTTCTTCACTTCAGTGCATCACCACAATCAATATTTGTGTTTGGAAAAAATGAATACTAAACATGACCTTTTTTTTTGTATTTCTAGGAACTAAAAAGCCCCTGGGCACATCGCATAGAAAATCGGCAGCACTGACCAAGTTCAAAGCCCTGTATCCCTTTTCAGCCAGGAATGAAGACGAACTCTCTTTTGAGACGGGTGACATTATTGAGGTAACACTGAGAACTTTTACTTATCAAATTGTACTAACGAAAAAAAAAACAGCAACTTTGTCATTCAACATCTGTGTCTGCATGCTCTATCCAGGTGTACGAGTCCGTTGAAAGGGAGGAGGGCTGGTTGTACGGAAGTCGTGACGGTAAAGTGGGATGGTTTCCTGAGAGCTATGTGGAAAGGCAATCTGAGACCCCCACCTCCAAAACGGCTCTGAAACCCCTTTTAGCACGCTCCATGTCTCGGTACTTTTATTTGCATCACATACATTTTTGGAATTCTGATTATTGTGTTTTATCTTTATCGCCTTTCTGAAATATACAGGGGCTTAGTGATTTAGCATGTTCCCCTCTCAGCGCTAGGGATTCCCGGTTTGAATCCCCATCTGGGTGGAGTTTCCATGTTCTCCCCGTGTCCACGTGGGTTTCCTCCGGGTTCTCCAGTTTCCTCCCACAGTCCAAAAACATGGAGCAAGTCAATTGAGAACTCCAAATTGCCCCATATAGTGTGTGTGTGTGTGTGTGTGTGTGTCTGTGTGAGTGAGTGAGTGTATTCAGCGATAGATTGGCGCCCTGTCTGCCCAGCGCCCGAGACGTTCTCCCCTGGATGGTCATGGGGAACCCCCCCGCGACCCTAATAGAGGATGAAGCGGAAGATAATGGATGGATGGATGAAATATACAGTCCATAAACACATTTGCATAGATCTTTCACTTCAATTTACATTACATTACATTACTTCATTTAGCAGATGCTTTTTTCCAAAGTGACTTACACGTACTCCAGCACAGGGTCAGCCACACAGAGCCCCCTGCAGCAATGAAGGTTAAGGGTCTTGCTCAAGGACTCACATTGGTAACTTTAGAGGACCTTGGATTTGAACCAACAACATTCAGATTGATAGTCCAACACCCTTACCACTTAGCTACCACACCCACAATTAGTTGTTAAATATTTTTTCTTTATTAGTCATATTAGTTATATATTCTGCTGTTACAGTAATATAATCTTTATGGTCTTATGTCATGTTGGAAAATTTCTTTAAGTGAAGTATGCTGGTGTTATTACATCACAATACTTTTAAATGATATAACATTTGCTCTTATAACCTTAATCATAAGATTCTTACCTTATCAGGTCTAAGTCTGTTCCTTCTTTATAATGTATATTATAAAGTGTACTTATTTTTGCAGATAATGCCATTATTTTGCATCTTGAATGTTTTTTTTTTTATAGCAGACTATAAACTTGAAAGTGAAAAATAATGTTTCTAAAACATTCATCTTTGCAGGAAGCATTCTGAAAGTTCCGTTCCTGCTTCAGGCCAGAACTCTGCCTTTACTCCCACTCATGCCTCCAACATCCCTCCCTCTGAGCAGAGCCAGGTGTGTGTTTTCTGAAAATCCACTGATCATAAAGATTTCCTATTATTTAAATACTATACACTGCCTGGTCAACATAAGGGTCACACACTCTAATGTTTCATTGGACCGTCTTTAGCTTTGATTACGGAATTAGAATTACATCATATAAAGATTCTTAATGAGGTTCAGGACTCTGCGGTGGCCAATCCATGTGTGAAAACGATGTCTCATGCTTCCTGAACCACTCTTTCACAATTTGACCTTCTGAAACCATCCATCCATCCATTATCTTCCACTTTATCCTCTACTGAGGTCGCGGTGGGGGTTCCCCATGCCCACCCAGGGGAGAACGTTTCGGGCGCTGGGCAGATACATCCAGGACAGGGCGCTAATCTATTGCTGGGCACACACTCACACACACATACTCTATATGGGGCAATTTGGAGAATTCAATTGGCCTTGAGCACATGTTTTTGGACTCTGGGAGGAAACTGGAGAACCCGGAGGAAACCCACGTGGACACGGGGAGAACATGGAAACTCCACCCAGATTGGGATTCGAACCGGGAATCCCTAGTGCTGAGAGGCAAAGAGGCTGTGTGCCCACCTTCTGAAACCGATTGCCATTTTCTTAACAAACACCGGATGCATCTTTTGACATGAGAATCTACTCACTGTATCAGTTAGGTTGCCAGCTGAAGCTTAATCACCCATAAAGTAATTATCCAATTGGAAGCTCTTATCCATTTGCTTAGTTAAATCCAGGTGATGACTTTATTTGACCAGGCAGTGTATATTATAATAATTCTATACATGTTTTTAAGATCATAGATGTGTGTTTGTTTACACCACCGTGTCAGTGCTGAGTTACTGTGTTCTGTGTCCTGTCTGTAGGTTGTAGACAACGTGAAAGTTAAAGCCCTGTGTTCTTGGACGGCAAAAACCGATAACCACCTGAACTTCTCGAAAGACGATGTAATCACAGTTCTGGAGCAGCAGGAGAGCTGGTGGCTTGGAGAGCTGAATGGAATGCAGGGCTGGTTCCCTAAAACATACGTCACTGCACTGAACACTAGTGACTCTGCCTCAGAGTGAGTTCTTCATTACTGTGGTGTTAATATTACACGTTTAATTCATATCTAATGACAACAGATGATTGATCCCGTTACCTTATGTCTTTAGTTCCACCGATTCATTCGACCCACAAGCTGCAGATAGCTCCTTGTTTGAGGGTAAGAACACTGAGTGTGATTTTAGACATACACCTCCTAAAAGGCATCCTCCATATTAATATAGAATACATGTTCATGTATAGAAAAGATACATGTTTGTTTACATTTTTTTTTTTTTTTTTTTTTTAGAGTATGTGGCCCTCTATACCTATGAAAGCCCTGAATCTGGAGATCTAACCTTCACGGCGGGAGACACCATTCTTGTATCACAGAGAGAGGGAGAGTGGTGGAGAGGCAGCATAGGAGACAGTGCTGGACTTTTCCCCTCCAATTATGTTAAACCCAAGGACAATGATGTAAAGTGTTTTTGTATGTAATAAAAAAAATGTATTCACTTCAGTTTCAATTTTCAATGTTATTGACCCCCTTACTTTTGTTTTTAGAATTCAAGCCTCAAGCCCGGCGTACTCGGCAAAAAGCCAGGTACCTTATTAATGTCCTTCCGAATGTTAATGCATCAGTGGTTAATCTTGTTATGTAATAAACCAAGATTCTATTTCGTTTTATAGAAGTAGCTCAGGTGAACAGACCATACACAGCCTCGGGGACGGGACAACTGAATTTGGCTTCTGGCCAGCTCATAGTCATCCTCAGTAAGAATGCTTCTGGATGGTGGCTGGGAGAACTTCAGGTCAATTCACTCACATACAGTTTAATGCCTTATTTAATGTTTTTCTGTAAAAAAAATAAATCCCGCGCTGTAAGTGAGTTTTGTTTATGTGCTGCTTTCAGGCCCGAGGTAAGAAGCGTCAGAAGGGCTGGTTCCCAGCATCACATGTAAAGCAGCTTGGCTCAAATAGTGGCAAATCCACCCCTGCTGCCGTGCCAGGTAAAGCTTAGGGGCTTTTCATGTTCTATAGCATTGCCGTTCACCCTTAACTCCTGCTTTCAATCACTACTCATGTCTCTCAGTCTGTCAGGTCATTGCTATGTATGACTACACGGCAGCAAATGGCTATGAGCTCAGCTTCTCCAAAACTCAAATCATCAATGTGTTGGAGAAGAGCAACCCTGATTGGTGGAAAGGGGAGGTCAATGGCGTAACGGGCCTGTTTCCTACCAACTATGTGAAAATGACCACCTCCGATTCTGATCCTAGCCAACAATGTAAGTAAACAGATGAGTTCCACACACTGATGAACGAACAAGTCATTTATTGAAGCTACTCTTTATTCTGATGCCTACGTTGATAAAAAGCTGATATATCAAGCTTGTGTTCAGATTTAGAGGAGATTAAGGGCATGCAGTATAATTCTTAATTCATTTATATTAAACCAATAAACCAATCAGCGTGTCACTTGCCGTTCCTTTTAAGAACCAGGTGCACTTTGGCGAATTGCTATTTCAATAGTGCAGCTAGCTGGACTCAATGCTTTGACCCAGGAGGTGTTCCATTGGGTGTTCCAGTGTAGTGAAGACTTTGTATTCAGTATACATGTTATGTTTATAAGCATCCACTGGTGTTGGGCACTTGCCTGAGTTGACTTGGTTAACTGCCAAGACGGCAACTCTGACTGTTGATGTCTGTCTAGGTTGTTTTCAGTCAGTGGTGCACCTGTGGTTTCCATTTTCAAGATAGCAAAATGGCAGAAATTTATCTGAACACACCTTATTTTGAGACATCTGATCTGCCGCCATTGGCGTAGATCTATTTAAAATCACTGTTGCTATTTAAACAACGCAGGTGGAGGATTTGAAAATAGACTGGCAGGGTGCAATATATGGTAAAATATCACAAACAAGTTGGTTTTTAAGTGTTTTTAAAAAAAACTTGTTGATTTTAGCCCTGATAGCTGAAACCTGATGTTAATTGGAGGTGTTGGAAATGAATAATTATCTTGAAACCTCTGGTTATTAACATTTTCATGCACATATGTTTACTAAATCACATTCAAACATTTTTCTCAACCCACTCTTGGATTCCCATCGGGTTCTCTCCTCTGTTTTGTTTCTGTAGGCTGGTAGCACTTCTATTCACCTTTGAGGGACCTACTGTCTCTTCCCTCACAGGGAATGAGCCCCCCCCCCGCAGTCAATAAACCATCAGCACTTTCTAACTCTGTACCCCATACTACCATCCCACACACACCTAACCCTAACCAACCATGATGTTACACTTTATTTCATTTGGTTCTGACATTTATGTTTGATTTGGATTTGGTTCTGAAACTCACACATCATTCATTTTTAACGGCTATTCAGTATGGATCTGTCAAGAACCGATTATCCAAAATCATTGACACATGGTTTTATCTACAAAACATCCAGCAAGATACAAGTGCAGCATCAGAATGTTTTGTGATGTTATGCTGTGATTTTCTGTTGACCAGATAACGAAGCATTGGTTTATATTTCATTATTAGCAGCTTTGCTCTCTATACAAATCTCTCTTGTTGAAAATGATAAAAGTTAAAACTATTAACAAGCTGCAAAAAAAAAAACATGAAAAATTGAAATAAATATTATGGTTTTCCACAAAAGTAAAAATAACAAATTAACACATTCTCAGTTTTCTTTGCTTTTGGGCCATTTTAGAAAAATAAACTTGAACTTTAAATATCCTTAAATATTTCTGCTCTCCTGTCAAAATCATACAAATTTAAAATATAAGCATGGTCCAAAGAACCATATCACTGGGCCATTAATAATAATAATAATAATAATAATAATAATAATAGATCAATGTTAAATGATCTTTCGGGCCAGATAGAATTGTATTACGGGCCGGATATGGCCCACGGGCCTTGAGTTTGACACCTATGCATTGGGTTATGATGTAAACAATTCAGGTTCCAGTGGTTTTCAGGTTTTTTAAGTAGTTTACCGTCAAAACAATTGCTATTTTTAATCACTTGCTGTTTTCCCAAAAACTATAAGGAAATGATAGTCATGGGGAATTAGCATCTCCAGTGGAATGTGGGAGTAAACCAGAGACCTTCTTGCTGTGGGATAGAAATGCTTACCATTACACCCCTGTGCAACCCCAGAGTTGACAATGAAGGGTGCACTCTGCAAAATAGGACACTTACAGGTGCAAGTTTAAAAATAGGCTGGAAAACAACATACAAAATGTTGTACTACATAAAATACACAGTGTGTGTCTGTGTGTGTGTGTGTGTGTGTGTGTGTGTGTGTGTGTGTGTGTGTGTCTGTGTGTGTGTGTGTGTGTTTCGCCGGTTTCCTTATGGAAGAATAAAAACAGTGGATTTGATCTACTTTTGGTTCTGCTGCTTAAATCAAAGATAATTGCTTTTCTAGACAGTTTCTTTTTAACCCTCATTTACAGAAGTGGGTGTTTTGAACTTTTAAAAATAAATCTATGTGGTTAAAAATGAATATATTTAATTCAAGTATTATCAACAAGGGTGCACTGTGTTCTAATTTCTCTATAAAACCAACAAATGTAAGATAACAAACAGGAAAATAATAAAATTAGTAGATTATCACTTTGGTGTTATGAAGGTGTTACTTTTTTTTTTTTTTTTTTTTGAATGGTGTTATTATATTTTTCTTTAATTGAAAATATGAAGCACATTGCATTGTTTCTGCAACAACAATATTCTTGTGAAATGATAATCTTGCTTATACAATCACAAACGTATGGTGGTTAAGAATTATAATCATATATGAAATTATAAAACTTTGTCAAAAATGTAAGACATGGAATTTAATTGTTCTACTTCTTAAATCAATTACAGATTAAAAGTCAATGCAAAAAAAAGTTTGTTGTTCATTTTTATTATCTTGTTTGTTAGACTATATATATATATATATATATATATATATATATATATATATATATATACAGTATTGATATTTTATGTATTCATTAAAATGGATTATACATCATTAAAGCATTTATAAGTTTTTTATGAATGCTGTAACACATTATCATTAATAAATGCTCATGTAATATTAACATGAATCCTATTAATTCCCATTACATATTACTAATTCAGTAGCACCTCTGTTTATTAAATGTGCTGTTTATTAAATGAGCGTGTTCTGTTTGGACAGTTCATCCACAAGCTTTCCATCTTTCCTGAATAATTGGCCTGTTTTGGTTTTAAGACCTCACACTCTAAGGCTTGACCTGCATGTTTTATTATGTATACTGAAGCTGAGAAGTACTTCAGCACAGCCAGTGCTTACACAGCAGGTAACATGCTCTGTTTAAGACCGTGGGGTGATGATGATGGCACCTGACACTGGGTTCAGGACGTTAGGAATGTGACTTGCAGGTAAGGTTGGGTATGGGCAGCTTCGCGTGGACTTCGTTTCTTTGTTCTGCTTTCTTTTTTGTTTGGAACAAGAGCTTTTTATTTTCTGTCATCCTGGAAGATGCTTTTATTACAGGCCGCTAATTGTCCTTGTTTCATTGAGGGCTGACTTTGTGCCTGCATTTCCTTGTAGGGTGTGCTGACTTGATGAGTCTGGACTCCATGAGCATTCAGGAGAAGAAACGGCAGGGTTACATCCACGAGCTCATTGAGACGGAGGAGAAGTACATGGAGGATCTACAGCTGGTTCTGGAGGTATACAAGCTTCTTAATCTGCTGCACAGCAGTTCTGTACACTGACAAAAAGAGAAGTGGTGACTAGTGATGCACCAAAGTAAAAAAAAAAAAAAAAAAAAAAAAATGCCAACAATAAAACATTTATTTACAAAAAAAAAAAAAAAAAAAAAAAATATATATATATATATATATATATATATATATATATATATATGTATGTATATTATATATATATATATATATATATATATAGATATATAGATATATATAGATATATATGTGTGTGTCTGTGTCTTTTAGTGTTTTCATTAATGGTTGTCTTGGTTTTTCAAAGAGAAAACATATTTCTAAATTGCAATTTAAAACAATTATTAAACACTGAATTTTTTAACATCCACGCAGACAAACCAAAAAAACACAGAATGACTTTAATAATTTAGCATTGCCCATTAGATGCATGCTATGTTACATGGTTCCTCACAACCCCAAAAGTGTCTAATCAATGTTAGTCAGTCAAACAATATATATTTATTTGCCCCTTTCAATAAAATACCAGATGAACAAATGAAATAATTGATAAAAATTAAAGAAGTATTTCATTTTAAATAAATCACCCCTGAAATGTGTTCTTTTTTATTGTTTTGTGTTTTTCTTTGACTAACCTATAGCTCTTTTAATTTGTTATCCTGGTATATGCAGGTATTTATTTAAACCAACCTGAATATATATGACATGAGGCATATATTTATGTAAAACCTCTTTGAAAGTCCCTGGTTTGATTCCTAGTCCCATTGAATGCCATGGCTAAAGTGCCCTTGGGCAAGAAACCTAACCCCAATTGCTCCCCACGCACTGTGTACAGTGCTGCCTGTTTAGCAGTGTATTTTTATTATACTTTAGAACGGTATGGTAAAACATAAATATATTAAGTATTAAAGGGCGTCAAATTCTCTTTAACTAATGTTTGAAATAATGCACTGGCTTATTTCTAGGTCTTATATGAGGCACTGTATTTATTTACTTATTTTAAACATTTCTCTAGGTGTTCCACAAGCCGATGTCTGAATCAGGACGACTTACAGAAGTTGAGATGAACATGATTTTTGTCAACTGGAAAGAGCTGATTATGTCCAATTCAAAGTTGTTAAAGTATGTGCTCATTCCACCTGTTTATTTTATATCCACTTTATTTTTATCCACAAATGCTGCATCATTCTTTGTTGCTGACATCTTCCTTTATATGGGTCAGGGCTCTCCGAGCGAGGAAGAAGATGGGAGGAGAGAATATGCCAGTGAACATGATAGGTGACATCCTCGCTTCTGAGCTGTCTCACATGCAGGCTTATATTCGCTTTTGTAGCTGTCAGCTTAATGCTGCTGCTCTGCTGCAACAGAGGTGTGACCAGGAAACAGAGTTTAAAGACTTTCTTAGGGTAAATACTTTTTAAAAAATCATTTAAAAATGTTAAGCATGTTATAGTGAATGTATATATCATCACTATGGTTCATTACACCGGTCATGTTTAAGGATACTGCATGTAAGAATATTTAGACAATAAGATTTGTTCCTGCTGGCAACAGTTTGAGAAAGGTCCATTTCCCTTTTTCTTCATGACTATTCCATTGTGCAAAATATCTGTTATTATTATTTTGTGTGTTGTATAAAACTAATCACTCATGTGTATGTGTCCGTAAATATCAATTCATATTACATCCAAATTTTTTATTATTGTCTAATTGAAGTCATAAATGATTTTGGTTCTTTTTCAGAAAATTGCCACTGATTACCGCTGTAAAGGAATGCCTTTGTCCAGCTTCTTACTCAAGCCAATGCAAAGAATAACTCGCTATCCTCTTCATATTAAAAACGTAAGTGTTCATGAATGTGTATAAGTGTCAATATAAAATTTCAAATAAAGATATGGTCTTATTTTAGATAAAATCTGTAGACTAAAAGTGTGTGCTGACTTGTGTTTGTGTCTGATGTTTATGACTAGATCCTTGAGAGCACTCTTGAAACTCATGTGGATCATGCTCAGTTACTGGAGGCGCTGGAGAAGGCAGAGGAGCTGTGCTTCAGGTGAACGAGGGCGTGAGGGAGAAGGAGAACTCTGACCGCCTTGAGTGGATTCAGTCCCATGTTCATTGTGAAGGAATCACAGAGGTGAGCAACAGTAACTAAATTCATCGGTTACCTCCGAGAATAAAATCCAAATCAAATAGAAATGCTTAAACTAAATTCAGAAGCCGTGCCTTTTCATTACAAACCAAAATTTGACTATAAAATTGAATATTTTCTATTTTTTGTATACATAAGGTATTAAAAAAAAGTGAAATAATCCACTGCTCACTAAGATCTTTTAATGTTTAGGTGATTACCAGCTGGAGTTGCGATGGCAACAACTTTTTTTGAACTAACATTACACATATTTATTTTATCAATAAGGTCAAAAGTGTCTTTGCACGTTTTCACCTGCTATACAAATCCACACCATTGCTTTAATTACTACATTTGACATATTTTTCGGCACCTTGTGGAGTATTATATACTCTTTATAGCCACTAAATTGCAACCAATTACGAGTAAATTAAAGACATTAATAGCTTTGCATCGAGTTATTTTAAGGCCACAGCAACCCTGTTACTTTATTTTGAATTAAAGTGTTATATCTTCAATGTTATCCTTTTTAAAGATATGATAAAATGTTCTCCTTTTTAAAGATATGATAAAATACTTACAAAAATGTGAGAGGTGTGAACTCACTTGTGTGATATTATGTATGTATGTATGTATGTAGATGGATGGCTTGATTGATTTATACTTGTATATTTTTGATAGTTCATTCTGGGTGGGTGTGGTAGCTCAGTGGTTATCAATCAGAATGTTTTTGGTTCAAATCCCAGGTCCACTGATATTACCAATGTGGGTCCTTGACCAAGACTCTTAACCCTCATTGCTCCAGGGGTGCTGTACCAACCCCGTGTTCTGACCCCAACCAAGTTGGGATAGTGAGTTGCTTTGAATAAAAGCATCTGCAAAGTGACTAAAAGTGAATGTAAAAAGTAATGATGGTTACAAATGACAGTACAGGTTGTGTATTTTTTAAAATCTGCTTGCATATAATAAACAGGTTTATTTGTTTTATGGGTTTTTTTCCATTTAGAATCTGATTTTCAACTCTCTGACCAACTGCTTGGGACCTCGAAAGCTGCTACATAGTGGCAAGATGTTTAAGATCAAAAGCAATAAGGAGCTGTACGCCTTTCTCTTCAACGACTTCCTGCTCTTCACCCAAGCTGCCAGGCAGTTCACTTCCTCAGGTTCAGACAGACTTTTCAGCCCAAAGTCCAACACCCAGTACAAGATGTACAAATCAGTAAGTGATCACAAGTCAAACAAACAAGGATGGTACTGCAAAGGCCATTAAGCTCTTATTCTCATAGAGAATCAGAGGGCTATTTTATTTTAATGACTAAACTGAATTGATTTGATGGACTGCAATGCCACTAGTCCAACAGGAATCCAGGTTCTGTCCAGTAATTGTCATAGCCGCAGAAACGACACCGCAAAAAGTCTGTGAAAGGAATTAATAGAAAACACTGCTGAAGAAAATGCAGTTATAACTTTTGCTATGGTATCAAAACGGGATTACATAACATTATTGAATATTGTATGAACGTATTTTGTCTTTAAGTCTTAACCAGATTTCAGGTACTTGTAAATGGTTTACCATGTATGTGCTGGAGAATGGTCACTTATAAAACCTTGAACTACTTCTCAGCCCGTCTTCCTGAACGAACTCTTGGTAAAGCTGCCATCGGATCCATCCAGTGACGAGCCAGTCTTCCACATCTCCCACATTGACCGGGTTTACATACTCCGTACAGACAACATCAATGAGAGGTTCGATTTGGGATCCTGTCTTTAAGCCATGGTCTCTGATAGTCTGCAGGTTTGTTTAATCCCCAATGTGCTGTGTGCTTCAATAGAACTGCGTGGGTTCAGAAGATCAAAGCTGCTTCAGAAGAGTTCATCGAGAGAGAGACGAGTAAACGTGAAAAGGCCTATCAAGGTCAGCACTTCCGCCGTACTGCAAAGTAACATTTTCTGAATAAAGAAAAATGATCTGCCTCATATCGGCCTTGTAGCATCAATATGTGTACCTGGGCATTGAAAACTGCAGTGAGTGTTCATGTTCTACTTTTCAACAGCTCGCTCAACAAAGGCCAGTGGAATTGGTCGTCTGCTTGTTACAGTCCAAGAGGCAACCGAGCTCAAATCGTCCAAATCAAACGGTGAGCTGTTACCCTTCTTCATAAACATGTAACACAAAAGCATAGAAGCAAAAGGAGGGGATGCCTTATTGTAAATAAATCACGGGAAAAAGGTGTTGTTAGGCAAGAAGCATAACACTGTTTTAGTTCCATCCATCCATTATCTTCCGCTTTATCCTCTTTTAGAGTCGTGGGGGGATTCTCCATGCCCATGCCCATCCAGGGGAGAACGTTTCGGGCGCTGGGCAGATACACCCAGGACAGGGCGGCAATCTATCGCTGGGCACACACTCACTCACACAGATGCACTCTATATGGGGCAATTTGGAGAACTCAATTGACTTGATCCATGTTTTTGGACTGTGCGAGGAAACCGGAGAACCCGGAGGAAACCCACGCGGACACGGGGAGAACATGGAAACTCCACCCAGATTGGGATTCGATCCGGGAATCCCTAGTGCTGAGAGGAGAACATGCTAACCACTATGCCACCGTGCCGCCCCGCTTTCCTTTTTGCTTTTTTAAAATCAGTCACAAACACAATATAGGATAGAATAGAAAGCCTTTATTGTCATTATACACCGCATACACAGTATACATCGGACAATGAGATTTAAGCACGCTGCGTAATATATAAATAGAAAAA
The DNA here is from genome assembly GCA_019802505.1 of Corydoras sp. C115. Taxonomy (NCBI): domain Eukaryota; kingdom Metazoa; phylum Chordata; class Actinopteri; order Siluriformes; family Callichthyidae; genus Corydoras; species Corydoras sp. C115. The sequence goes on from JAFMOC010000261.1 coordinate 117,393, forward strand.
CAAAAGAAAAAAGACATTAAGAAAACTGCAAAAATGTATTGTTGCATAGACAGTCATGTAATGTCTGTAACATATAATACATTATGTATACATTATAATAATACAAATGTCATGTAATAAAAATACAAGGTTTTGTTCATAAATGCTTTTATTAAAAGCAAAATTGTTAATAAACTGGTCTTCCGCGGCGTAATCTAGTCCGATTCTTACAGTGAACACAGACCCAGAGTAACTGCTTTGCGGTTTCTCAAAGAAATACTGCCATCTAGTGGTCAAATTACAGAACGCAGGTCGAAAAACCATTGAAAAAACTATTGTATTGCATTTCATGCATTGATATGAATATGAAGCAGTCAGAGGTCTGTGTGCCACTGTCAGTGTCACGGCTTGGCCAATCAGATTTCAGGACCGGAACTAAAAAAAGCAATGAGGCATGAGAGGGCATGCATTATTGTAAATAAATAATCGATGTATGGGAGTACAGATACACCTCTTTCACATGATGTATTCACAATAATGCACAACCTTGAGTGTCTTATTGCTTTAATAAAACAGTTGCAAACACATTATAATAAAAAATAGTTGCGTTGGATAGAAGCGTCTGCTAAATGACTACATTTACATTCAAACTGATGTACAAGTATCAAAACCTAGTTCACACTACAGGGTCAGGGCCTTGCTTTAGGGCCAACACTGGTGACGTGCAAATTATTGGACACGAAGGTTAAACCCTCATCCTTTTCACCATGTTCATTTCCCTCTGTTCCTTTAATACCAGTTCAATGCTAAAGACTCTTCCTCCTCCTGTTTGACTCGTTAGGAAAGTGCAATTCCTACTGTGAAGTGACGATGGGGACCCAGGGTTACACTTCTCGAACCCTAAATGACACCATCAACCCAAAATGGAACTTCAATTGTCAGTTTCATATTAAGGACCTTTATCAAGACGTGTTGTGCGTCACTATTTATGAGCGCGGTCTATTTGCTCCTGATGGTGAGACCTGTCAATACTTTTTTCATAGTGAATATAAAAAAAAACTTTTATACAAAGTGAAAAAGACAATATTTAACATGCTTTCCCGACTTGTGTAGACTTTCTTGGTCGGACCGAGCTTCCTGTAGCCACCATCAAAAAGGACCTGGAGAATAAAGGCGCCGCGACGAAGCGACTGCTCCTTCATGAAGTGCCAACTGGAGAGGTCTGGGTTCGACTCGACCTGCAACTTTTTGATGGAAAGAACTCCTAAATAAGGAAATTAGCTGGGGAACCAGTCTGTTATGCACATGGCACCGTTTTTTTTTTTTTTTTTCCACACTGCACACCTTCTATTTGACCACACAAGGCCTTAAAAATCCCTCTGCTACTGTGGAATGTGCGACTGAATGAATGTGCGACATATTTCAAGTCTTGTGGGGTAGTATATGACTAAACCAAGTTTTACAGCTTGAATACCAAGTGACAACCAGAGAAAATGTAAGGAACCTTTGCCCAAGTAGTTTGCCACTGGATTTAAAATGTTTCTCAGGACTTTGAAGGACTTTTGCTTTGGAGATACCGTCTATTTTGCTGTGGTAGTATGGTTTTACTTTGATGCATCTTCCATCAATATTGGCACTTGATATCGAGAGTTCTGAAGGAAACACCATTATACCCAGCCTCCGTAAGTTACGGTATGATTTATTCACCTGATGTCTTACCATGTACAATTGTATGTATGTGATCCCATGTGTCATGTCTTATTTTTCTCTTGTTTTTTTTTTTTAATGGAGATTTTTGAAAGAGGTCCATAGGAAGATACGGCTCATAAAATGTTGTGTTCTAGATCGCAGAGCAAATTTTATTTCGCAGTGGTACAAGTGAAGCAATTACTCAGAAGTGATTCTCCAACGGTCTTAGCACTGTCGAATTTGTGTAGGTTGTATTTATTTTTTTTTATTTATACATCTTTGACTCTGCACACCTTTTGAGTCCTGCTTCCTCTGCATACGTTATTTTAACCAGCCTGCCAAGTTTGATCCACTTTGCTTCAAACCTTGTGGGATGATTTTATGTTTCCTTTTTTTTTTTTTTTACAGGTTTTGAATTATTTTCTTTATATTTTAAAATGTCATCACTTTAGTTGGGATGTCAGACAGCACAGTCGCTGCAGTACACACACAGAAGGGAAATATTTAAACATGAGCACATTTATGCAAGTGACATCAGGTTTGAGAAGCAAATAAAAGCAACGTAACATTTAATTTGGAAATTCATCTGGTTATATTTTTTGCTCTTGGAACTAAAACAGGGGCACGGTGGCTTAGTGGTTAGCACGTTCGCTTCTCAGCACTAGGGATTCCCGGTTCGAATCCAAATCTGGGTGGAGTTTCCATGTTCTCCCCGTGTCCACAAAGGTTTCCTCAGAGTTCTCCGGTTTCCTCCTACAGTCCAAACACATGGATCAAGGACAATTGAATTCTCCAAATTGCCCCATATAGTGTGTATGTGTGAGTGAGTGTGTGGCCAGGGATAGATTGGCGCCCTGTCCTGGGTGTATCTGCCCAGCGCCCGAAACGTTCTCCCCTGGATGGGTATGGGGAATCCACCCCCCCCCCCCCCCCCCCCCCCCCCGCGACCTTAATACCTCCCCCCCCCCCCCCCCCCCCCCCCCCCCCCCCCCCCCCCCCCCCCCCCCCCCCCCGCTCACTCGATAAAGTTGAAGATAATGGATGGATGGAACTAAAACAGCGTTTGAGCAGCCTTTAGTTTCAAACTGGGCGGCACGGTGGCTTAGTGGTTATCACGTTCTCCTCTCAGCACTAGGGATTCCCGGTTCGAATCCCCATCTGGGTGGAGTTTCCATGTTCTCCCCGTGTCCGGGTGGGTTTCCTCCCACAGTCCAAAAACATGGATCAAGTCAATTGAATTCTCCAAATTGCCCCATATAGAGAGTGTCTGTGTGAGTGAGTGTGTCCTGTGATAGATTGGCGTCCTGTCCTGGGTGTATCTGCCCAGCGCCCAAAACATTCTCCCCTGGATGGGCACGAAGAACCCCACCGCGACCCTAATAGAGGATAAAGCGGAAGATAATGAATGAATGAATGAATAGTTTCAAACTGGTTGCCATGGAAGCAGATTAAAACACACACCCGTTTTCTGACGCAGATCCCGCCCTTTGGGTGGAGAAACTGAACCGGTTCTGTGTTCTCTCCTCTGATTGGATGACACATTTGATTGACGGGCTGTTCCGAAACAGGTGGAGAAATCACTCACTTGTGACTGTATCTCGACTGCTGAGTTCTAACGTTTAAATTGTGCGGCTTAATGAACACTTTTCAGAATTTAATTAACGATTGTCTGATTTATACGAAGCATGTGGAAAGCGCTGCGGTTCTGGTGTACCGAAGTGGCGTGGTTTGCGCAGTGTCGTCCGGATTTCAGGTAAGTTTGTTTGTTTGTTAGGTCGTCACGAGGCACAGCGAAAACAAAGTTGTTAATATACAGTCGATAAAATTGTACGTTTAAGTTTATTTGATTAATATTAACCTATATTTGAATCACTAAATTACCCCAAACTATTTATTTTTATTAACCCGTTTTTCGTCAGACGGCATACAATTCCTGAGAAACAAAATGCGTCACAAATGTGCTTTATTTTTATTTTTTGCTTTACAGCCTTTCACAAAATGCATTAAAGTTTATTTCATTAGTAGTAAACAAAATTTCCATCCCATTTCCCCATGTTTACCTTTTGAGAGACTGAACTAATAAGCCAACACTGCGCCTAAAGTACATTTGGAACAGTAACGTTAACTTCTAAACCACCTATTCATATAACCCAAGTGTTGACCTGCAATAAGGGATGTAATGCTGTAGCACCTTTTTCATGTGGTGATATAAATTATATTAATTTTTTTAGTTTTTTAAAAATATACCACAACATGGAAAATTCCCCTTGGGGGTTCCCCATGCCCATCCAGGGGAGAAGGTTTCGGGCGCTGGGCAGATTAGACCCAGGACAGGGCGCCAATCTATCACTGGGCACACACTCACTCACACATACACACTGTATTTTGGCAATTTGGAGAACTCAATTGACCTTGATCCATGTTTTTGAACTGTGGGAGGAAACCCACGCAGACACGGGGAGAACATGGAAACTCCACCCAGATTGGGATTCGAACCAGGAATCCCTAACGCTGAGAGGAGAACATGCTAACCACTAAGCCACCGTGCCGCCCCTCTCAACACCAAAACAATGTAAAGAATTCAGACAAAGGTATTGGGTCTCATTAACAAGTTTGTCACCCCATGTTTGTCATCTGTTCTGGACAATTACCTGCTTTTAACATTGTGGGAACAATTTTACAGATACACCCAGGACAGGGCGCCAATCTATCGTTGGGCACACACTCACAGACACACTCTATATGGGGCAATTTGGAGAATTCAATTGACCTTGATCCATGTTTTTGGACGGTGGGAGGAAAACCGAGAACCTGGAGGAAACCCACGCGAACACGGGGAGAACATGGAAACTCCACCCAGATTGGGATTCGAACCGGGAAACACTAAGCCACTGTGCCGCCCCTAACCAAGCAGTATTTTTCATTTGTTCAATTTTTTTTAAGTCCTTGTAATTGAACTTAACACTTACATTCACATTACAATTAAATTGTGGAATATTATAGATTATTGTTATAGTAGTGAGTGTCTGTGTCTGTCTCGAGTTCCATTAGGCTTTCAATTGCTTACCAGGAGAACATAGAATTTTGGATGGAATTTCCCCAAAAAAAAAACAAAAAAAACCCCCTGATCTCCATACTATTACGGCAAGACAGAAATTTTCATAACCAGACTGTAATAAGTGTTTTTTGCTATTGTGTAAAATTTTTCTAATTTTAATAATCTATAATTCTTTTAGATCCGTTCAGAAGAAGCTTGGATGCTAGCGGAGGCCTTCAAGCACTTGACAAGAACAAAGCAACAGGGACTGTGCCTTAAGGGGAAAGTCTTCACTTGTGTTCGAGCAGACAAAAAGTCAATCTACTGCAAGTGTGTAAGTTGAAATGTAATACTTCTCATCTCCTTATCGTCAAATTAATGCTTTAGTAGGGTCGCGAGGGGAGTTCCCTGTGCCCATCCAGGGGACAATGTTTCAGGCACTGGGCAGATACACCCAGAACACGGTACCGGGCACCCCCAATTCAATTCAACTTGTAGCCGTGTTTTTTGGTTAGCACATCCACCTTACAGCACTGGGAATCCATATTGAAATCCAGATCTGGGTGGAGTTTCCATGTTCTCCCCGTGTCTGCATGGGTTTTCTTCCACAGTCCAAAAACATGGGTTCAAGGTGAATTGGCTGCATTAAATTATATTTAAGGGTGGCATGGTGGTTTGGTTAACATGTTCACCTCTCAGCTCTAGGGATCCATGTTTGAATCCCAATCTGGGTGTAGTTTTCATGTTCTGCCATGTCTGTGTGGGTTTCCCTCCCTCCCAGAGTCCACAAACAGGGATTCAAGGTAAATGGAATGCTCTAAATTCCCCCATATAGAGTGTGAATGTGTATTTGCACAGCACTTGAAACATTCTGCCCTGGATGTGCATGGGGAAACGTAGGATTAAGCAGAAGAGAATTAATTAATTATATTAATTTATATATATACACACACACACACACCTCCATATAATGTGGTTTGATGTCCCGTTCTCTGTATTTGTCCAGTGCATTCTCAAAAACAAAAGCTAAGCCTAAAACTAATCCTAATAATATCCTGTTATTGTTTTGGTGGACTCCATAAGACCAAGCAGGTGTGTTCAATGTAAATAAGCCACTGGTGTCTACTTTTTAGGATGGCCATGGGCTGATACTGATCAGAACTACACACCATGTAGTAGCTGCGACATACAATGACAGCATGTATCCCAGCGTGTGTGTGGAGGCTGTCGAAACTCTAGGTACATGTAGCTTTGTTTTTTTTTAAACTTTAAACGTAAGTAGTGATGATCCTGCTTTTGATATAGTTGCTTATCTGATCAATTGCAGGTGATTATCTGCGTTTGAGAGGAAAATGAAAACCAGTTCTTTCAAACAAATCAACTTCTTTAATGAAATATATTTTTGCTGCAGTGCACATGAAGTAATGCATTTAAAGATGTTCAATAAGACGAAACTCATTTCTGCATTCACATATTTGGAAGATTTTAATATATGCATCCATGTACTTCACACAATTAGTTTATTATTCGCATTATTCAAAACGAAACAAAAATCTTTCACAGAAAGAATATCTGACATGGCAAAGGCCACCAGTGGGTAAAAAAAACAGGAGGAATATAGACATTAAATTCAACAATGTTGGATTACATTCCAAAATAAGGTTTTTATGGAACGGTAATTCTAGTCCAGTGACGTCCAAACCAATACCTCAATTTCTTAATAATTTATAACAAAGACATTGATTTAACACTTTTAAGGTTAATAAATTAGTTTTGGATTTTTAAACCCAGTTTGCGTTTTGGGGGCAAAATCTTTCCATTTTGGGTCTTTTTTGTTACCATGGTTACACTGTCCAGGTGTTATTTTAATTTCTTTATTCAACACCTGATATATTTTAATATATGTTTTAAATGATTGGAACATAAGACCCCAGGTTTAAAAATCCAACCAGTACATTTGTACAAGTGCTATGATTAATATAAAAAACAATTCACCTCTTTCTAAATAAAAGTAAATAACATATTGTCCTCCACCTTATCCACTTCCATTATGCATACAGCGGTACATTAAAGTTTGTGAACACTTTAGAATTTTTATTATTTCTCCATAAATTTGTGCATGTCCACCATCAGGAGAACACTGTACAACTTTAAGAGTTTGTTATAGACCACATAGACAGACCAGAAGTTAATAAGTCCTTTTTGTTTTAAATAAAAACTTCCCTATCCCATCTGTAAAGGGCAGTGGTATTGATGGCATGATTATTTTAGCCTGTATGGCCACATCTTGGCCAGGGCAGCTTGTCACCTTTGATAGTGAATTCTAATTTAGGAAAATCTCATAGACATATACACGCAGTCTGTCTGATTGAAGTCCAAACGCTGTAGATATGGTTTTGTAACCTACATCAAAATACACAAGCATGTTGTGAGGACCAGAATGTGATAGACCTGTGTTTTCTTAATATAATGATACTCACTTAAAATTGTGGCAGTTGTCCTCCACCTGATTTTAATTTAAAATTAGCTCTAAAAGATCATATACATTTGCCAAATGTATGGGGAAATGTAGAAAATTCTAAAAGGTTAACATGTATCTTGTATGCCATATACTGTTTAACAAATATATATTTAATTTCCTTTTATCTCAAAAAACAACAAAACAATAGCATTTTATGTGCTGTCATTTTCAACACAACATAACAGTGCAATTCCCACATGTGCGTTTGTTAATTTATCAGATGAAAAATATCAACCAGATCAAACCCATCAACACTTAACAGGTGCAACATATTTTCTTCTTATGCAGCAAAGAATTACAGCAGCATTTTCTATTTGAAACCCTTTCCCTCATCTTATCTACCTCCCTGATTTTAAATATTATGTTTTTCATATTTCACATTGTTATATATGTGTACATATACACACACTACAGTCTGTACATGTAGAACTTGAAGTTGTTGAAATGAAAAAGGAGGAGTACCCTGTAAAGTGACCATGTGAGTATGTGTGTAATTATATTTTTTATATTATAAAGTTGCTAAATCATTCTGAGTGTCTTTATATGTTTCCTACAAACTAAGATGAAGGATCCTTGAGTTTTCAAGCAGAAGTGGAGAAGAGTCAGCGAGAAGACTGCAGAAAGAACCGCTAGGGATTTGTGGGTAACGAAGGTAAGTGCTGTTCAATTATAAAAAGTGTTATCATGCCTGAAAGACCAAACTCTCCCCTACTTTAAAAAATTAGATGCTTTAATCACTTTAACTGAACAATACGTTTGTGCATTTAAGCAGTTAATTATTTGAAAGAATAAATATTTGGTTATATATTTAAGTCTGAATAAAGTTATATATGTATATAATGTGCTCATTTTTAAATAGTTGTTGTTCTTATTATTAAATAGCACCATGTTGGAATAATCCTTGCACAGAAAAAACCCTGACTTGTAAGGAAATTCATTCATTCATTCATTGTCTTCCGCTTTATCCTCTATTAGGGTCGCGGTGGGGTTCCCCATGCCCATCCAGGGGAGAACGTCTCGGGCGCCGGGCAGATACACCCAGGACAGGGCGCCAATCTATCGCTGGGCACACACTCACACACACAGACACACTCTATATGGGGCAATTTGGAGAAGTCAATTGACTTGATCCATGTTTTTGGACTGTGGGAGGAAACCGGAGAATCCGGAGGAAACCCACGCAGACACGGGGAGAACATGGAAACTCCACCCAGATGGGGATTCGAACCGGGAATCCCTAGTAGTGAGAGACGAACGTGCTAACCACTAAGCCACCGTGCCACCCTGTAAGGAAATTAATGCTGTAAATCTGATTGAATGGCATTGTAGTGTCATTATAGACGTTCGTCTTCAAACGTCTTTTCTTTTTTCTTTTCATTGAATGATTTGAGAACACTGTTTTAAACTAGACAGTAACAAAATCCTGAGGCGGATAGAAATTACTAGCATAATCGTCACACCAAGGAAATTAATGTTTTTAACTTCCACATATTGCTAAAAGTTCAGCTTTTTCCTAATGTTTAGGGTTCTGAGTTTAGTGAAATATTTACATGTGGTGGTGTCCATAGTGCAAATAGCAACAAATGTTTTTAACGTGCTGGACAAATAAAATAATTCTTTTTAATTAAAATGACGTTCTGGTAAGTGAATTTAATGGTGGATAACCAAAGTCTACAGCCACCATTTGGAAAAACTTACTTTTAAAGTAAAAACGAATTGTTTGAGTTTGTTAAGCATGCGTGAGACTAGTGTGCATAGAGTTGCTGTGAACTGTACCGACCTGACACTTAAAACCTAATTTGTTTAAAATTACTACACTTTTGTAGCCCTTCCAAAACAGTGGAAGCTGTTATGACCTCAAAAAGTCATATTAGAGAGACACAATATTAAAAATTAAATATGTGGCCCGGGCCACCTCTGTGTGGTTGATGGTTTGAATCCTTATGCTTCTTGTGTTTGTTCACACCTGTACTTTGCCCTGTTATAATTACAATTTAAATCACTTAAGACATGTAAAAACCTGCCCTGTACAGGACCCGGGATAACTCGAAAAAAGAACTGTGCAAAGAACTGCTGCTGTACAGAGGATGAATACTTAGAAACAAGCTGCTTTTAAAACTTGTAGTGCGTGATCTCTTTTTTTTAAAGTCACAACAAAAAGTGCATACCGCTGCTTAGCTGTTTCTTTCCTCATTCTGGTCTTCGAGCTCAGGTAGCTGTTCTCTCCAGTAGGTGAACTGGCTGTAGGTGTCTGAGCAGGGGAAATCCGATGTGTTGCCTCTAATGAGTAGTGGGAAGATATGATCGACCACCTCACAAAGACGTCCATACCTGAGAGTAAAATACAGGTGACAAATGTCAGCTAAACGAAGATAAAAATTTTAATGTTTTAAGGTTGTCCCAGGAGACTTCCATCTAAACAACACCTTAAGTCAACACACTTATGAAACCTGGTGTGATAAGACTACTATACTTGTACATTGATGCAGTGCAGACATGGAGCAGCTGTGTTTACCTTGAATGTCTTGAACACAAAAAGGTTTTCTGCTGATTACAGATTTTAGTTCATTAATTTTATAACAAAACATCTGAAGAGTGGATTCCCGGTCCGAATCCCCATCTGGGTGGAGTTTCCATGTTCTCCCCATGTCTGTGTGGGTTTCCTCCGGGTTCTCCGGTGTCCTTCCACAGTCCAAAAACATGGATTAAGTCAATTGAATTCTTAAAATTGCCCCATATAGAGTGTGTTTGTGTGAGTGAGTGTGTGCCTAGTGATGGATTGGCGCCCTGTCCTGGGTCTATCTGCCCAGCGCCCGAGACGTTCTCCCCTGGATGGGCATGGGGAACCCCACCGCGACCCTAATAGAGGATAAAGCGGAAGATAATGAATGAATGAGTTTTATAACAAAACATCTGAAGAGTGGATTCCCGGTCCGAATCCCCATCTGGGTGGAGTTTCCATGTTCTCCCCATGTCTGTTTGGGTTTCCTCCGGGTTCTCCGGTGTCCTCCCACAGTCCAAAAACATGGATCAAGTCAACTGAATTCTCCAAATTGCCCCATATAGAGTGAGTGTGTGCCCAGTGATAGATTGGTGCCCTTTCCTGGGTGTGTCTGCCCAGCGCCTGAGACGTTCTCCCTGGGATGGGGATGGTCATGGTGAACCCCCCCCCTGCACGCGACCCTAATAGAGGATAAAGCGGAAGATAATGGATGGATCTGAAGAGTGTTGTGAGCTGGATCAGAAGCAGCTCAAGGTTTATGGGATCGGTGTTATCTGGCTGTTCTGCTAACATAAATGTGTGGGGTTTTTTTTAAAGAATGGCACTTTAACTATGTAACATGACTATGAAAAAATTAAATGACATGTCTTAATTAGATTTCCAATAAGATATGCACTAGTGGGTAAAAGTAAAATGATACCATCATTCTGAACTGAGCATTCAGGCACTTACGATGAGATGTTGGTCTTGGCATGTTCTTGAATGAGTTCTCCTTTAGGATTCACAGTGAAGATTCGGTTTAACGGGACGCCCACCTCCTTATACGAATACACGTCCTACAAAAGTAATGATCCATCAGTGCACGTCTTCTGGGTTTATTGTTTCTGGCATTATCGGTTTTAGTCATCACTTACCGTTGCTCTGTTTCCAAACGCAGCATAAAAGGGCTCCGTGTTTGGATAGAACAGGTGTTTAATGTCAGTCAGACATTCAATTTTAAACTTTTCCGGTTTCTTTTCAATCACCTCTCTAAAAGGAAAATTTATTACATGTCACATACTGCAATGCTGTTTTAAAAGGTTGAATGTGTGTGTGTGTGTGTGCTCATGCATGCACATTTATACATACAGTCACCAATTTACCTGTGTAATGCAGAGAACAGGCTGCTTGGGCTGAGGAGAACAGGACCTTGAGGTAGCATCGTGCCTCTTTCATTTACCCAGTGTAGGTAACCTCTTGTCATATCAGCCATACCAATTGCTCGTGCTGAGCAATACATAAACTTATAGCCATTTCTGTTAAACAAATAGAAAAAATAGAATAGTAAGTGCAAACGTCAAAATCATTCATCTATATTAAAAAAAATAATTAAATTATATTAAATGTAAATTGAGTTCCCCAAATTGCCCCATATAGAGTATGTCTGTGTGAGTGAGTGTGTGCGCCCAGTGATAGATTGGCGCCCTGTCTTGGGTGTATCTGCCCAGCGCCCGAAACGTTCTCCCCTGGATGGGCATGGGGAACCCGCGACCCTAATAGAGGATAAAGCAGAAGAAATGAATGAATGAATAAATGTCTCATTGGGTTTCGATTTATAATGTCACTAATTTTAGGTTATTATTTTCTGATGACACATTACAGATTAGTTTTTAAATTGGTTACACCATATGCATTAACTATTCCTTTATTTCCTTTTTTTAGAGACCCGTTGCTTAAGCCTATCTCAGGATCCACAGAGGAAGAGGCAGGAAAACCCCTGTACTGTAACCAGTTCACCACAAGCCTGACATACGATCATTCTCATATAGGATCAATTAAGTATATTTAGTTGAACTAATGCATGGTGGTGTGTGTATGTAAGGGGAGGAGTTGTCAATGCATGAAGAGTTGCCCCTCAGCTGCCCACAAGCAGCAGAGAACAGTAAGTTTCAACATTGGCTGCTAAAAGGAGGGACAGGAGAGACCCAAAGACCCATCTGGAGACGTGGAATTGACCAGATCTTGAATAGAGTGTCTGAATATTAAGTGTTACGTATGTTCTAAAGTCTCTTCCGAACATAGATCTTACATGTTGTATGTTTGGAATTATAAGTTTGTCTTCTTAAAGTGTGTATGTGGTGGCAATGTTGGTTTATTAAGAATAAAATTGTTGAAAATAAAAGACATTGATATTGGGGAGTGCCAACACAAGTGAGGCAGGTGCAATGAAGTTAGTTGTATGTTTACCCTTGTATTTTAGGTACCATTCAGTTACAACAAAGAGGAAATACTCACTGGCTAACTTTGTGGTAGAGTCGGGCAATGCCCTGGTGTGTCCAGTCTTTGCCCAGCGTTGGCAGAATGTGTCCCAGTGTATCTGATCTGTAAAGATGTACAACATGGACATGACGCTTTCAACATCTTCATCATTCACCATGTATTATTGTTTCATAAAACATTCTCACCTTGTGATGGTGCCATCAATATCTGAAATCACAATTTTATCATCCCAGTTCCACAAATATATGGTGCCTTCACAGCGACAGGTTCCCTGGTACTGAGTGGTCACACTGAAGACCACATCGTTAGGGCCCTCTTTTAATTGCAGACTCATCTTTAAAAAGAAGTTTTATTATATATAATTATTTTTATAAATGTATGTATATGTATATATATATATAAAAATACATTTAGTAGACGCTTTTATAAATATATACACAACTACATATAACTATATATATATATATATATATAAACACAACTATATATATATATATATATATATATATACACACACACACACACACAATATACATTTAGTAGACACTTTTATAATGTATACACAACTATATATATATATATATATATATATATATATATATATATATATATATATATATATATATATATACACACATACACTCACACACAATATACATTTAGTACACGCTTTTATAATATACACAAAAATATATATTATAACTATATTATATCTACAACTATATATATATATATATATATATATATATATATATATATATATATATATATATATATATGTACATTTTCTATAATAATACACAACTTTCAAATTGACAGCCCAACACCCTAACTACTGAGATACCACACCCAATTAAATCATTCATTATCTTCTGCTTAATAGTTGAGTCACAGGGATTCCCCCATGCCCATCCAGGGGAGAACATTTTGGGCGCTGGGCAGATACACCCAGGAGAGGACACCAATCTATTGCTGGGAACACACTCACTTACACAAACACACTCTATATGGGGCAATTTGGAGAACTCAATTGACTTGATCCATGTTTTTGGACTGTGGGAGGAAACCGGAGAACCCAGAGGAAACACACGGACACGGGGAGAACATGGAAACTCCAGAAGATTGGGATTCGAACCGGGAATCCCTAGCGCTGAGAGGAGAACATGCTAACAACCCTGTTATACATGAATACCCTGTTATATCATTAACTATCCTAAACATATATATATATATATATATATATATATATATATATAAAACACATTTTGTATCTATCTATCTATCTATCTATCTATATGTAGTTAACTTTGTACTGCAAGTTTAACACAGACCTAAAAATAATAAAGTAAAACTATGTATGTAACTATGTATTTAGTTAAAATGACTTCATGAGCCAAGATATTCAATCATAAGACTTTCTATTTCATTCTGTATTCAAATCTAATTTAAAACTGTAACTCTCACCAGCTGCTCTGAAGACAAGCGGAGGGTCTTCCTGTAGCAAACGGTGCTTGTATTCAGGAGCGATTCTGGCTGACTGCATGTTACATTCTGCTGAGTCGTAGCTCTGCTCTCATCATCGCTTGAGGACGATTCATCTTTTAACCTGTTAGAAAAATAAATCTGTAATTAAACTGTAATTAAAACTCTCTGGAAAGTTCAATTCTATTAATCTCATTAGCTGAGCTGTTTATTATTATTGATTATAAAGCACACCTGCGACCGCTTCACATTCGTATCAATGCGCCACATACAAATACATTACCTTCCGGTTTTTTTTATGAAGTGTATTCTGTAATTTGGCCACGAGATGGCAGTATTCGATAAAGAAACCGGAATCCTTTTAATTAACAGCCTTTAAACACCGGACTAGATTACTTCGCGGAAGACCAGTTTATTAAGGTTTTACGGTAAAGAGGTGTAAATGCACGACGCGAACAACACACATTCATAATAATGCACGCTCTGTTTTATTATAATGCAGGTAGTCCCGGTCCTTAAATACATAAATAAAATGACTGACTAAGTTGTTTGTCCAGCCGTGACATTACTGAAGACAATGCACTCATATGAGCGCTTCCTACTCGTATCAATGCGCCACTCACAAGAATACATTATAAACTGCGTTCTGTAGTTTGGCCACTAGATGGCAGTATTTAAATGGATTCCGGTTTTTCTGTCAATCAACGATCAGCCTTTACTTAAAAAAAAAAAACGGACTAGTTTACGTCGCGGAAGACCAGTTTATGCCAGTTAACGTTTATTCCTTTAAAGATTGGTTTTATGAATCAAACCTTCTTTTTTATTACAGTCTGTTTTTAACTTTTAAAAAATCATTAAGGTACTCGAGGTTGTGAATTATTGTGAAGAGACGTAATGTCACAACGCAAATAACACCACTTCACAATAATGTATGCCCTCTCCTGCCTTACTGCTTTATTATATTTCTGTAATTATGTAATTCCATTCCATTGATCTTATTGGAGGCGGCACGGTGGCTTAGTGGTTAGCACGTTCGCCTCTCAGCACTACGGATTTCCGGTTTGAATCCCCATCTGGGTGGAGTTTCCATGTTCTCCCCGTGTCCGCGTGGGTTTCCTCCGGGTTCTCCGGTTTCCTCCCACAGTCCAAAAACATGGATCAAGTCAATTGAATTCTCCAAATTGCCCCATATAGAGTGTTTCTGTGTGAGTAAGTGTGTGCCCAGCGATGGATTGGCGTCCTGTCCTGGGTCTATCTGCCCAGCGCCCGAGACATTCTCCCCTGGATGGGCATGGGGAACCCCATCGTGACCCTAATAGAGGATAAAGCGAAAGATAATGAATGAATTAATTAATTAATGAATGATCTTATTGGCTGAGCCCTTTGTCCAGCCGTAACATTATTTTAAATCATATACCATCATGTAAAAGGCAATACTAATTATTAGAAACAGTGAGCTGATTTCTGATAAGATGCTTTTATACAAGGCAACTTACAAGTATCTCAACTTGATGGTCAGAGCAGAGGGTTGACCACAGCATCTTTGGAGCAATGAGGCTTAAGAACTTTGCACTAGGACCCACATTGGTAACTTCAATAAACCGAAGATTTGAACCCACAACCTTCAGATTGACAGCCCAACACCTTAAACACTAAGCAGCACACCCCGAGCTACTCCACTGACTTTGTTATTTTACAATTACACACTAGAATTCATCTGTTATCTAACTCATCTACATAGTTTCAATCCCATTAACTCTTATTAATTAATGA
Source organism: Corydoras sp. C115 (assembly GCA_019802505.1). Lineage (NCBI taxonomy): Eukaryota > Metazoa > Chordata > Actinopteri > Siluriformes > Callichthyidae > Corydoras > Corydoras sp. C115. The sequence continues at coordinate 132,855 of JAFMOC010000261.1, forward strand.
GTAGGACCCCTAAGGGACATTCATTCATTATCTTCCACTTTTATCCTCTATTAGGGTCGCGGGCGTGGGTCCCCATGCCCATCCAGGGGAGAACGTCTCGGACGCTGGGCAGAAACACCCAGGACAGGGCACCAATCTATCGCTGGGCACACACTCACTCACACAAACACACTCTATATGGGGCAATTTTGAGAATTCAATTGACTTGATCCATGTTTTTGGACTGTGGGAGGAAACCGGAGAACCCGGAGGAAACCCACATGGACATGGGGAGAACATGGAAACTCCACCCAGATTGGGATTCGAACCGGGAATCCCTAGTGCTGAGGAGAACATGCTAACCACTAAGCCACCGTGCCGCCCCCCCCTAAGGGACACAAAGCAGATAATTTTTGGATAGCTGATAGTTTTGGTTGCTTAAGACAGACGTCATCGTGGAGTCAGTATTTTAAACAGATTGTGTCCTAATTGATGTCTTAATGTACACAGCAGTCAGTCATTTCAGTTACTTACCTGGTGCTTGTTGGTAAAGTGTGCTCCCCACTTTCAGCTGATTCCTGATGCCAAAGAAAGAAGCTTAATTAGTCAATCCACTTTTTTTAACCCTCTTTTCAACAATAAATCATTCAACAACTAACAAATGCATTTTAATTGTAACAAACTCAATATAAAGTTCAACATTTACAAATGACAGCATACCGACTTTGAATTGCTGTTTCTCCCTCGCCATGAAAACCACCAGCGACCTCCTTTTTTTGGCATCTTGTCCTTCATAATGTTCTCCACCACAGCCTGGAGTAAATGCACAGAGTTCCTGGTACTCAAAACTCAAACTTAAAACACAAAAACTGAATGACAGTGGATGACTATGTTCGCAGAACGAAAATGCATGCAGTAGCTGATTCTAACACAACTGCACAAACATGAAAGGAGACATACAGGACTGGAAGAGTAGAACACAGCAGGAAGACAATAAGTGAAGTAACCCCAAGCAGAATACACATAACTCAGGCAAGAGTACTTAGAACAGTGCCAAATGTGATGGGATGAAAGGAGAGGAAAAAAATTACAAAAAAGGAAAAAAAAAAAAAAAAAAAAAAAGAAAGGAAGACAAATTGAGTCTTTTTCAGGGAAAAAAATAATCTCATGGTGCTCATGAGAGTAAGTGCATGTTCAAAGCCATTAAATGCAACAAAACACTGCAATGTAAGCAGAGTCAGGAAACAACATACAGAGATAAACCATTACGTTTAGTTAACATTTTTAATTTAATTGTGTTTTCAAAGTATGTGGGTTCATTCAAACAGTGTGAAAGGTGTAAAAATGTAAAGGTGTAAAAAGCATCCTAATCTGTAAAAAGCCATCTGCTTTATGATATCTCATGATCCTCTCTCCCTCTAAAGATTAGGGTTGTGGGGGTTCCCCATGCCCATCTAGGAAGGAATGTTTCAGGCGCTGGTCCGATACACCCAGGACAGAGCGCCAAGCCATCACTAAGCACACAGTCACTCACAGACACACACGCTATATAGGGGCAATTAAGAGCAGCCAACTGACCTTGAATCCATGTTGGATTCGACTGTTGGAGGACACTGGAAAACCCACACGGGTTTGTATATATATATATATATATATATATATATATATATATATATATATATATATATATATATACATATACATATATATATATATATTACACACACACACTTAGATACATATACACACACACACACACATATATATACACACACACACACACACACATATATATACACACACACACACACACACACATATATACACACACACACACACACACACACATATACACACACACACACACACACACACACATATACACACACACACACACACACACACACACATATATATATATATATATATATATATATATATATATATATATATATATATATATATATATATATATATACATAAAATAAAATAAGTAAAAATACTTAGAATCACTAGACCTATAACCTTAAATACTCAAGTGCTTTATTGCATTTATAGAACAGTTACAAACAGAATGTAATAAAAAACATTAGTTTGATTCATAAATGCGTTTGACAATAATGCACACCTCATTTCAGATTCATATCAATGTGTGATATACAATAGATTTTTCCCGTTGTTTTTTTGATAGCCTGCGTTCTACACTTTGGCCACTAGATGGTGGTGTTTGTTATAGAAAGGAAGTGTTCACTTCAAAAACCACATGGAAGACCAGTTTATTGGCATTTATGCTTTCAGTAAACGCACTTATGAATCAAACCTTGTTTTCTATTAGAGTGATCGTTTTATAAAAGCAATAAGACAGTAAAGGTTGTGCATTATTGTTAATTAATCATGGGAAAGAGATGTAACTGCACCTCTTTTCTGTGATTTATTCAAAATAATGCACACCCGTACCTTACTGCTTTATTAAACATGAACAAATAAATCTTTATAGCTGAGACTCTTTGTATAAAGCTGAGATTCTCCACTGTAATATATACACAGATGTCAAATTAATATTTGGATTTTAATAAATGGCTGGGCTGTACCCATCTTACCTTGGGTAGTGGTTTCTGGAACACCTGTAAAGCCAGCACAAGTGGAGCTGCTGTACTCCAATTGTAGTACCTTATGAACCCAAATAGTAACAGAAATGATTAAGCAGCCATTTCTCTATTAATGAAAAGATTTTTGTATACATACTTTGTTCCAATCTTAACAACCAGGTTAGGGTCATCAATGATAGATGGATTATCTACAAACTCCTGATATGATACAGCTTTCTCCAAGAACTCCTCTGTGAAATAAAAATAGACAGGCTTTATTTGCATCCATAGCGATTATTTAACAGCATAAAAAACATAATGCACAACACACAATAAAAGGTTTACCTTTAATTATTTCTCGGTTTTCTGTTAGACCCCCACAGAGAGAGAGAGCCACATTGGGTAGGTCTCCTTGATCAGAAAAGCTGTCCACTCCACTGTCCATACCACTGCTGCCTACCGACTGAGGGGACTGACTGGCACTCCTCACCTCTGTCCTGCCACCAACCGCCCCAGCCACTTCACTGCTCAACACAATTCCTACTTTTTAAAAACTGATCAACATCCATAACACATAATAAACCATGTGCTAGAAATTAGATTAAATTATACTTATGTTATCTTTTATGTGTAATAAAAGTTATATTATCTTTTATGTTTAACCACTGCGCTACCACGGAGGGCGTGGTAGCGCAGTGGTTAGGGTGTTGGGCTATCAATCTGAAGGTTGGGGGTTCAAAGCCCAGGTCCAGTGAAGTTACCAATGTGGGTCCATGAGCAAGACCCTTAACCCTCATTGCTCCAGGGATGTTGTGATTAACCCTGTGCTCACCTTCTAAGTCGCTTTGGATAAAGGCGTCCAATAAATGACCAAATGTAATGTAATGTAAATGTATGTTTATACTAATAGAATACACACAGTACCAGTGAAGTTTGGACACACCTCCTTTTTGCTCCACTTATTGTCCATGTTCTCAGTTCCACTTACTATAAAGATGGACTTTGTAGTTCTACAATTCCACACTGTGGTCCATCTGTTTGTGTTCTACAGTACATACTGTGTACGTCCCCTTTACTCTGTTCTAATGGTCAGAACCCCAATAGTAGCACCACATGGTAGGTATTGTTTGGTAGGCTATCCTATCCTTCAGTTAGGAACAACAGGGTGTGTTGTAATGACAGTAATATTTACCTCTTAGGAAAATAAAGTGCTGCTACTTCAGGCTCCAGCCCTGTAAGATCATCAAGATACACACCATCTGAGCCAAGGTGGTGATTTCTTTTATCTAAAAATGAAAGTTACTACTATTAAATGAACATATAGACATTAAGCATCATTTAAAAAAATACTAAAGGACATCACTGGTTTGTGATTATGTCACAGTCATCAAAACGGAAAATTGACCTTACTATCAGAGAAAGGCAGTGCTTTCATGCTCTCTTGTTTATTAATTATACTGACAGCCAATCATGTTTTTCTATATGTTCATGATGAGTTATGTTTATGGTGGCTGTATTGAGCACACAAACCTTTTCTCTTTGAAGGAGAGTCAGTTTTGCTGATGACTTGGAGGACAGGACTATGCCGTTCATGCTCCAAGTCATTGATGAGGCAAGATGCTGCATTTATAGCTTCCACTTCATTAGATGAAGGTGCCAGAGCCGTCGCCACTTCAGCCCCGAGAGCTGAACGAAGTTCCTCCACACTATCCAACATTCCATCTCCTGTGATGGCTCGAAAATGTGTGCTGTCTGACTTGGGAATCGAAGTTACCACCTTGGTTTCAGCTACAGACTGCTTTAACATGGGCTGTGGGAAAAAAAAACATAGCTGTTCAGATCAGTGCCTGCTTGATCTACATTTACATTACATTTACATTTAGTCATTAGCAGACGCTTTCATCCAAAGCGACTTACAAATGAGAGAACACTAAATCTGAATATTAGTTTAAATATACAACATATTATTTTATTGTATGGCAGCATTTTTAAAATTAGACAAGCATATTTTATTTAGCTTGAAGTACTGATTATCACCGGAATCAAGAGTCATAAAATGGGGACATACAGTCATTACTACCATCTTACAATGGGACTAATCTCATGGTGAGAACGGTGCTAGTAGGTTGTATCAGCTGTAACTAAGATTTTAAAATGTATGGGTGATGCCAGTTCTAAATCTAATGGCAGAAGGACACAGCAGAGGGAATTTTTTTTTTTTATGTTTATATAGCTATATGTTAACCGCCATGCTTAAAATCACTCTCTATGCCTTTTTTCCAATAAAATATGTAAAATAAAATAAAAAACATTAAAATTAGAGTACACTAGGGAGACTATTCCAACCATTGCTGGGTAAAAGCCAGAGAAAAACACTAGGTGTGTCAGCAGGTTTGTCGAAGGGCGGCCGAATTCATGCACATTTACAGTAAATTCACCCAAGCACAAGAAACACAAGGAATTTGGCATATTTTTAAAGCATACGTCACTAGTGCAATGGCTGAAAATTTGAAATGTAAGCTTCTTGTACCTTAGCAGCCTGTGGAAGCTCTCCCCATGCCCACAGCATCTCCGGTTTGTCTGGTTTCCCTTTGACCATTTGACTGACCAGCAGCTCTGAGTCACTTTTGGGTGTGGAAGGTAGGGAGTCATCATCCGTTCTTACAGAGATAAAAAAAAAGGAAGAAAATCTTAATGGGCTGCCCACTGCCCCGGGCATGTGTGCTCACTTCACTCAGTGTGTGTATCTGTGTGTGTTTCACTGCACGGATGGGTTAAATGTGGAGGACAGATTCCTCTGTGTGAAAGCACAGTACGCAATATGGATCTTTTTCACACAGTGGCTTTTAAATCTATTACTATAAATAGATAATGTATGCACCTGCTTGCAGCTGGAAATGTAGATTCTTGTTGAGGACATGAGATAGACAGACCTGTGTTTGCTGGGATGGGCAGACTGCAGGACTGCTCCATCCTTGTACTATAAAAGAAAAGAAAGGTCATCAGTGAAATGTATAAATAATAACAGAGCTTTAGAGGAGAGGGTTCCTACGGCATACATTTGTGCATTTTTCCAGTCACTCTTGCAGTGTGTGTAAGCTTTGTTCTGGGGAAAGGAGCTCCTGGAGGGCCCACTGTTCATCTGTTCTGAATATGGTTCATGAGGCATGACTCTGTAGACACACACACATACACACAAGGATTTATGAAGTGCTAAATATGGTTACATTTTCTAAAATCTTCTAGTTTGTGTTGGTCTTACAGAAAAGTGTTGCGAAGAAGTGTTGGGCAAGACATTTTTGAAAGACATATTAGCACACAGGGTATCATGGTGGTCCAGTGGTTAGTCTGCCTCTTAGGGCTGGGGATCAGGGATCGAATCTCAATCTGGATGGGGGGGGTTCGCCAATCACCCACATCTTAATTGCCCCTATATTGTGATGGATTGGCGTCTGTCCTAGGTGTAGCTGCCCAATGCCTAAATGCTCTCCCCTGGATGGGGAACACCTCCCCATTAACCCTGGCAAAGGATTAGGTGAAAGACAATAAGATGAGATATTTGCATGTCTGTTTGGTGACCAGTTATTGATTTTTCGTTTGGTTTTACACTTTATTGTTGAGTACATGTATTGGTTGCCAGTAGTGCTTGCCTTTTTATGAGAAGCTTTACAATTACTTAAATGATGGCATTCATTTTCAGATTCCCATGGCAATTTCAATGCCTATCCCTTCTTACAATGCAGTCTGTAAACAGGCATATTCTTTTAAGAACACTGAGAGTGAAGCCTCTAAAGAGCAAACCTTTGGACAACATCCAAGCAGCACAGAGTTGACATTCTTCTCCATTGGAGGTTTTTATTTTCACTCATCGGAGTGAATCCATGGCTTAACGTACATCAGTTTTATTTACAGACCAGTGCTGATACAAGTGAAAGAAACATTAATTATTCACCATCAGCATGTCATGCAAGAATAGACGCAGTTGTGTATTCATTGCATAGAGATAATGAAGCTGTTAAACTAGTATTGATTAACAAAGGTAATTTATGTTGGAATTTAAAATGTTTGGTGGTTTGATATCTCCCTCTGAGCAGGGCTTGCATCACAATCTTGCCCATCTGGATGGAATCATAGCTTTTTGTTTACATTCTTCATAACACACAAACTGTAATTCTACACTAAGGTCCATGATACTTTTTGTATTTCTGTTCTGGAATTTATTCCCTTACTTAAGAATACAGGAAATGAATAAATCATATAGATATATGTTACACTGAGCACAATGTCCTTGGACGTAAACATGTGATTGATGAGGGAGGGACTGCGGTTAGTAGAGGGAACATTTCTAGCACTGTGCAGATACATCCAGGACAATCAATTGTGGGACACACTAACTCAATCGGACACACACGGCCTTCACCGGAGCAATATAAATTGGGCAATATGTATCAGGCATGGACGGAACATGAACACTCCACCCAGATTGGGAATTGGACGTGCTAACCAATACGCCACCTACATGCTGCCTTCAAACAGACTTCTTAAGTATTTATTATCAATTCTGTTAGAACCCGAAATAGTATAGTAGAGATGCTCACCTACTAGCTGTGGTTTCTGTGTCTTCATCAGAACTCATTTCAATAGTAAACATGTCCTCATCCTCTGATTCCTCCATGTCCTCTCGTTTTAAACTGTCCACTTTGGTCTTCTTTCTTCTCTTCCGTCTCTTCTTCATCACACTGTTTTCTCCCAAGGAGGATTGGATGGTATTTCCAGTCTGAGAGTCATTCAGACGCGATGCCACCTTTCCTCTCTGCGATTCCATCAAAGCTAAGCCATCAGTCAGAATGGGGGATGTTGCCAAGTAGGGAGGTACAATTTCCTGTGACCGTTAACACAACAACAAAATTCAAGACATACAATGTATGCAGTCAGAAATGTATTCATTCATTCCTTTATTATCTAATGCTAAATCCTCTAGTAGTGTTGCCACCATGCACATCCAGGGTAGAATGCTGGGCAGATACACCCAGGACAGGGCGCCAATCTAACGTTGGGCACACTCACTCACACACACTATATGAGGCAATTTAGAGCATTCAATTTACCTTAAATCCATGTTTGTTGTTTTTTTGGACTGAGGGTGGAACCCAGAGTACCCGGAGGATACCCATGTGGACACGGGGAGAAAATCATGGTAACTGGGAGTGCAGAGAGGCACACATGCTAACCAATAACCCTGCCAGAAATTTATTTTACTTTATTATTTTAAAGAGTATTGCCAAAGTAGCTTTTAAAATGTATCTATTAATGCTATAAATTAACATTTAATAGCTATTCATGGGTGTTAACCTTTATTAAAACTTTATTTAGTCTCAGTGAGAACTTAAGCATTTTTAAATGGTCATTAATTTCAATTGCAGTAATATTAAATGAAATAAACAAGAATGCATGATAAAGGAATTTATTAAACTGTTACTAATCCCCAAAGCGATATACCTCCAAATATACATTCTAATAAGAGCCTTATTAAACATATATTTGTGTTAATTATGCCACAGTAGGTAATAGCTGAATTAGAACTTGAACCTTCACAATGCCAGTTATATACAGAGAAAGGATTAGATTTAATTTTAATCTTATAGTGGTTTAGTGTGTACAGACGGACTCACTTAATCATATATCAATTTCAAAAAGGACACAGAACTCTGCCTGTGAGTCAAAGAACCGTCTCAGCCTGCTCTGTCAATCACTTTAAGCAGCTTAATGTGCTATGTGACTTCTTAAATAACCTATTATCTCCTCTCATTATTGCCGCTTAATCCTATACTGGGACTAGGGTCGCGGAGGGGTTTCCCATGCCTATCCAGGGGAGAATGTTTCAGGTTCTGGGCAGATACACCCAAGACAGGGCACCAATCACACAATCACCCTTACTCACACAGACACACTATATGGGGGCAAATTAGAAAGGGCAGTTTATATAAGGGCAATTTAGAGCAACCAATTTACCTTAGATCCATGTTTATGGACTGTGGGAAATGGAGAACTTGTATAAAACCCACATGGGTTTCAGGCACTGGGCAGATACACACAGGACAGGGCACAAATCCATAAATGGGTATACACACACACACACAGACACTTACTCACACAGACACACTATATGGAGACAAATTACATCTACTTCAAATCACTATTCTGCATTGTGCTATTAAACATCTAAAGCTTTTTGGACACAAAATACTCACCAAATTACTCTCGGTTTCCTTAACAAAAAAAGCTTCTCCATTCTCCCCTAGTTTCATGTGTAGGTTGACCGGCTCCCCATTAATCTCTATATCAACCTGAAAATAATATATAGTATTTTTAAACTATCACAATGATATAAAATAGCTTTAATTTTTTTTTATGTGCATGACATTATAAGTAACATGTTTTCTACACTGTATTTTAATTTCTAGTAGCAATAATTTGACACCAGGCTTCATTTCCTGCCTAAATCCAATTCTAATTGGACAGACAGCCTAAACATTTACATTTATATTTGTAAACATAGTGTACATATCACTTTACCACTTTTTCTCGGGAGCGCAGCACACCCATCTTGCCAAAGCGGACATGGAAGGGTGAACACTGCATAGAGCCATCAGGCTGACGCACCACAATGACATCAATACAACCAGACAGGGTGGCAGGATTCAGGCCTCGGTACAACTCCTTCACCTGCACGAATACCTGACCAGCCAGCTGCCCCACGTAGTTCATGGTTCGACTCTGTGGAATGCCAGGAAAACATTTAAAAGGATTTTATACCTGTGTTGTAAATGTCTACTCTATATGATTATATATATATATATATATATATATATATATACACTTTTTTGAAATCTGTGGATCTATAGATCCATGATGCAAAATTAATTTTCTCTGCTGAATGGCATGATGGTGCTGTATAGATAAAACCACTATAGTTGTGTAAAGCTGCTGCAAGCATTGTACTGTAGAGTATAAATTACTATTAAATGTCACATATACAAATGTAATAACATGATGGACTTTATCCTCTCATAAGAGCTGCAGAAATCCTCCAGAGCTGAAGTCCAGCTGTTTTTGTTGTGTTTCTATTTCTGCTGCACTGCCTATGAAAAGCTGACTAAGCTTTATGCTTACAGAATGCTGTATTTTCACATTAAGCCTATAATTGTAACAAATAATAGCAGAACAATGGTCATGATGTCATTTCCCAAAACCCAAACAAACTATTACGAAAGCAGGAGATCAGTAATAAACAACATGACTACAAACATGTTGATTGTCTCATTTTAATTGTTGCTCTATTTATATCCAAATTATTGACACATATTAATCTTCTGTATAGATTGATCTTTTTCAAAAGCCTTGTCTTGTCTTATTATTTATTTTTACTGAACTGTCATAAACTCTGACAGGAGAAATGAATCTACTATAACGTACTAGTTTATTTTTAAAATCACAAGGCTCTGTTATGCCACCCTGTTTTGCTTGTCATTATTCAACAGGACTGAATGTGGAAACACCGTCATCATGCAAATCCGTCCAAACCACAATGATTTTCTCACGCTGAGCAAATCATCACCTTAATAACAGCAATGTTTAAAACAGGTTTGAAATTTGTATCTTGATGCAATAATAGCTAAGCTATAAAAGAAGATTAGACTTATAATATCTATACCATGGTTGAGTTGAGTTCATGAAAAGAGAATGTCAATAAATACATTCACATTTAGCAGATGCTTTTATCCAAAGCGACTTACAAATGAGAGAGCAATACAAGTCAGTAGTTACAGAAAAACAAGGAACACTGTGGAATTACAAAACCTGATAATTATTTATATTCATTCTTTATATTCTGCTTAAGCCTCTACTAGGGTCATGGGAGGTTCCCATTCCCATCCAGGGGAGAACATTTCAGGCGCTGGGCAGATACACCCAGGACAGGGCGCCAATCTATCGATGGGCACACTCACTCACGCAGGCACACACGCAAACACACACTATATGGGGCAACTTACAGCATTCAATTTACATTGAATCCCTTTTTTTGGACTGTGGGAGAAAACCACAGAACCCAGAGGAAACCCACACTGGCATGGGAGAACATGGAAACTCCACCCAGATTGGGATCCCCAGCACTAAGAGGCAAAAGTACTAACCACTAAGCCACCCTGTCACGCATTATTTTTATTTATGTATTTATTATATGTTTTGAGTTGTTTCTTATAGACAAGTTGAGACTTAATGTTTTTTGTCTAAATCAATAAAGAAGATTAATCACAGATTAATTGTAGATATTATTTGGTTATTTGGCAAAAAGATACAATTTGGTTACGGCATGACAAACACATCTATGTTTTCCATTCTGAAAATAGTATTGTATGCTTTAGACTAATATTTACTGCTAAATATTATTTATAAATGATGCAAACAACATTATTTTTTAAATTTCTGTTCATCCTATACACCATGATTTTATATGCATCCATCCATTATCTTTCACTTTGTCCTCTACTAGGGTCGCGGGGGGTTCCCCATGCCCATCCAGGGGAGAACAAAACGTTCTCTGAAACGGGCTCTGGGCAGATACACCTAGGATAGGGCGCCAATCTATTGCTGGGCATACACTCACTCACACACACACACACTCTATATGCGGCAATTTGGAGAATTCAATTGACCTAGACCATTTTTTGGACTGTGGGAGGAAACCGGAGAACCCGGAGGAACCCCACGCGGACACGGGGAGAACATGAAAACTCCACCCAGATTGGGATTGGAACCAGGAATCCCTAGTGCTGAGAGGCAAACGTGCTAACCACTATGCCCGGTTTTATATATATATATATATATATATATATATATATATATATATATATATATATATATATACATATACATACATACATATATATATACACACACATTTATGTATATCACATAAATGTGTGTATGTATATAATATATATATACACACACACACATTTATGTATATCACATGTATATCACATATATATTTGTTATTTTGTGTATTTGTATATGTGTATATATATATATATATATATATATATATATATATATATATATATATATACATATATACATATACATTAATGTATATCACATAAATGTGTGTATGTGTGTGTATATATATATATATATATATATATATATATATATATATATATATATATATATATATATACACAACGTATTGCAAACACATTGTTAATATTAAGACATTAATTAATATGCTGCTGGTAGTTCAGTGCTCAGGGTAAACACATGTAAAACACGCCAAGATTCAAACACACGGCTGCAAACTACCTACACTGCAGGCGACGCTTCAACGATATTGCAGTCATTCGGTAACCTTGGTCCATCGTCATTCAACGCATGTTTCTCTTTCGAATAATAATTCCCAGTCTCTGTAAACGTCTCGCTTATAAATGTCTCGCGACGCGCCCGCTGCCGTATTTAAACCAGACTGAAATAAACATTCCTCCCCTCCATTCTAACGCAGTCTAATAGACTAAGTCCCACTCAGCAGCCTACCATACTACATAGTCCGTCAGCATACTAAATCAATGGAGTACTATGCGTACTATTTTAAAAGGTAGTATGGGCTTTAGGACACTGGCCAAGCACCGCCTTCCAACATGACGTTATGACGTTAACCCTTTACTCCTCACAATGGATTTAAATCCGCGCTACCTACAAAAATTATCATAAACTTCTTAAATATTCCGCTTTTTTCTATCAAATATGTTGTTAAAATTTTGTTTGGAAAAACCTAACAATAAACTTGATGTATCCAAACCGAAAACGGTTGTAATTAGCTTTTAACACATCATCAAACTGTACGTACTTTAGAAAGAGATGTCAACATTGATTAATTTATTCATTTAATTTACATCCATCCATTATCTTCCGCTTTATCCTCTAGTAGGGTCGTGGGGGGGGGGGGGGGGGGGGGGGGGGGGGGGGGGGTTCCCCATGCCCATCCAGGGGAGAACCTTTGGGCAGATACACCCAGGACAGGGCGCCTCTATCAATCTATCACTGGGCACAAACTCACTCACACAAATACAGACACAAACACACTCTATATGGGGTCATTTGGAGAATTCAATTGACCTTGATCCATATTTTTGGACTGTATGAGGAAACCCATGCGGACACGGGGAAAACATGGAAACTCCACCCAGATTGGGATTCGAACTGGGAAATCCTAGCGCTGCTCAATTATTCATTAATTCATTCATTCATTATCTCCCGCTTTATCTTCTATTAGGGTCGCGGTGGGGTTCCCCATGCCCATCCAGGGGAGAACGTTTCGGGCGCTGGGCAGATAGACCCAGGACAGGGTGCCAATCTATCGCTGGGCACACACTCACTCACACAGACACACTCTATATGGGGCAATTTGGAGAATTCAATTGACTTGATCCATGTTTTTGAACAGTGGGAGGAAACCGGAGAACCCAGAGGAAACCCACGCGGACACGGGGAGAACATGGAAACTCCACCCAGATGGGGATTCGAACCGGGAATCCCTAGCGCTGAGAGGCGAACGTGCTAACCACTAAGCCACCGCCCCCTGCTCAATTAATTTAATTAAATTAATTAATTTCACACTTTCCCCCTCGTGGCATGGGGAACCTCCAAAACCCTAGTGGAGGACTACATGGAAGATAATGAGATGAGACAAAAAGAATAGGAAAAAGCCTTGTGCAAAAAAAATATAAGTACACCCCATGAAACAATAATTTGAGCACCAGCAGGAGGAAAAATGATTTCTTTGATTGTTAAAGCTTTTGGCTTACTGTGCTCCACAGCACCTGTCTATTGTGTTATACACACATATGTGACATCTCATTTTATTTTTATTTTTAAACTTCTCTTCCTCTTTCCAACTTCATGATATTCACTGTACTTGGATTGTGTAAATGTGAATAACAACAGTAAATATTCATCTGTTCTAAATATATATATGTGTGTGTGTGTGTGTGTGTTTTTTTCACCCCTGCTGGGAATGTTTACATGAATATATGTGTCTGTCTTGTGACCTCCCAGGGTGTTTCCCTGTCTTTTACACTACTCAGGATGAAATCTGATCTAGTCTAACTAATCAGAATTAAATCAAATTTTGCTATCTGCATCATGGGCGCAGAGTTGTCAACTCTGACGTGTTCTGTCTGCAATAATTGTTTTAATATTTATAGTTATTGTTTTTAATATCATTAAAATTATTTAAATTATTTAAACTATTTATGATATATATGGTGTATACATAGTGACTGATCCATCACTATTATATGGAATATTTTTAGGGAAACTTGGCTGAGGCTTGTCAATAAATATCGTTATTTAAAGGTGGTTGGTCCTGTTTTATGGTACAGTATATGATATATTAACAACATGCATCGACACGAACTGTACATGTCTATTAACTACAGTTACAAGACAGGGCTGGAGAGATGCCATTTTATTTTGTGCTGTTCATTTGCACTTGCAATCTGATCCTTCTGTGGATGTTTGAAATGTACTGAATGAGGTACAGTTTGTTCCCTATATCACATGTTGATTATTTCTGGCTCATGTAAAAATATAATATCTAATAGAAATTAATGAAGTAAATTTAATTGGGTATACCATAATTAAATACAAAAATATACTGATTACACTGACAATTCTGATTACACAGATTTAGAAAGAAATCTCACAGTAAGTTTTATAAATCAGACAAGTGGCCACATTATTTAAGCTTTTAATTTATAGGGAAATCACTTATTGTCTCAAAACTGTATTTATTTTGGCTTTTGATGCTTGCAAAATGTGTGTAACCTTATATTCTACAGTATTTCTTGGAATAGTGGAAACAGAGTACATTCTATGTGTGTGTGAGAATTGCTTCTCTTATAGATCTGTAATCACTCCAACTGCTGACATTCTATACTTCTATATGTTCATCAGCTTTATCCCATTGCATGAAAAAGTTTAGCATCATGTGTAGTACTCTGAAATGTATACCATGCTACCTAAGATCTTTACGAAAGCAGAATTGATCTCATCACTTCTGTTCCATGCAGCATGTTTCTCGTACAGTCATTCCACCACTTCTTTACAAACAATTGTAACTGATGAATAGGAACTTCTAGAACTCCCGGGAACCCAAGACAACATTCGTGGAAATGGGGTGGTACCAGGGATGGGCTTTCTCTACCAATCAGAGCTCAGAGAGCCATGTGACAGCCTTTCAAGTCATGCGGGGACTTCTAACCATACCATAGTTGGAGGGAAGACTAAGTTGGAGGCATTCCAGTACAGTGCAGATTATTGTTCTATGAGGATGTTGATTTATTTGAGGATAAATTCATTTAAGTCGAGGTTCCTAGGAGAGCTAGTTCTAACAAAATATGTGATGGTTGATTTTTTTCCCCTTATTTTATTGATTGCTTTTTAAAGTGTCCTGTACAAATGATGGTGTAATAGACAAACAGATTGTTGGATGGATTACATTTTAGACAGAGGGGTCAGGGCAAAGTGATTTTGAAAGTGTGACACAAATTGTGCAAACATCTATTATACCATTATACTTTTCCTTCAGTTTTATAGGTTTGTCTACAGATTTGAACTGTTCTAACAGACAATGAGGTGTGATCTGTTTAGTAGTAAACGTTTATAATTTTTTGCATTGTGTTTGCAATGTGTATATGCAGTGCTTTAAGGTCACTGATTAATAATCAATGTTTCCCATGTCCCATTTCCCATTCTTTGGAGTACCACTACTATGTTTATTATTAAATTATATAAAAATGGACACCTGATAATAAATTTGTACATTGATTATACTCCATTTCACGTTTTCAACTCTTTGTAGTGATTTATTCACAATAATGCATGCCACCTAGTAACTTATTTCTTTAATATAGGACACAGCAAAAACACTAACAATAAAATGGTAAATCCAACCAACAGAAAAACATGGCACATCAGCCGAAGAACTAAAATACTTCAATGCGGGTAACATAAAAGCAAGCTTTATAAAAATGTAAATAACCTGAAAAGGCGTTCTGGGATTTAAAGCAGAAAGGCCTTAAAACCAAATTAAATATAACAACCTTAAATTAAATGTGTAAACAGTAGGCTTATCAGAACCTGAGGAACCAACCAAAACATTCATTTATTCATTATTAATAATAAATGAATGAAAAGCCGTTTTTTTTTTTTTTTTTTAAAGCCGTTTAGACTGCCCCTCCTTAACACGGCCTTAAAAATTAATATTTCAGAGTCAATTTAATTTATTTATATACTGCTTTTTACAAAAATTATCCATATACAAAATTGTCTCAAAGCAACTTTGCAGTACTCCAGGCCTAAATTGGCTTTTATTAATCACCTCTGTGCATTTGGCTCCCTCTCCTGTATTCTTCGTGACAGATATCAGGTACTATGTAAGGTTCAGACTTTCTAAAAACCATTTACTGTATATATTTAAGATTGATATTTCTAATTCTAAAAAACTTAGCAATAAAAACATTTTATGAATCACACCCCTGGCCTTTTTGTGGCACAGTAATGTTGCTGGGAAGTAACAGTGCGCAACATCACAATGATTGTCATGCAAGTACAACTAAACCTGAATTTAATCTAAGATAAAAGGTCCCCTCATTTTCTCCCTGTCTCTGATATAAATCCATGTGTGTGTTTGTTTATGTGACAGGCAATAGCCATTCTTTAACCTGCTTCTCCGGGGAACACTGAGTATATGTTCTGTGCAGGCAGTGCCCCTTGGCCTAATTTTCACACACTTGTTTTGCAGCAACTTGGATTATTTTTAGATCTACTTTGCAACTCATATCAGGGTGGCACAGTGTATCATTTAACAGAAGCTTACCAAACAATTTTTGCATCTTGTGGTTATAACTAGTTAAACCTGTTAAATAATTAAGTTGGGAAGTTGGACTACCTAATCATGTGTTGATCCAGACCTCATCATCCTGAGATTATCCTGTGTACTAGAGAAATTCAGTTTAGAGTGTAACCTGATCAGGCTAGAAGCAAGTGTCCTTGGCTATAACCTTGGCTATAGCAAGTGTCCTTTAAAACGAATTACACCTAAATAAACATTAAACACACTCAGCTATATCCACCCACCTGCCCACCCAAACAAACACACACACACACACACACACACACACACACACACACACACACACACACACACACACACACACACACACACACACACACACACACACACACACGAACAACTCTCCCTGTGGTCTCTTACACAAAGATGTAATGGTTTAGCATAAAATAATAAATCAGTGCATATGGGTTGCATTTTGATTAAATGAATATATTAAGGAGGTTTTGATTTGGCTTACCTTTTCCCCCTGCAATTTTACCTTACACATGGCTTTCCTGCTTAGTTGTGATTCAAACAAGTTTCCATTTATTGTAAAAATTATATAAGATGCACTTTTCATTGCAGGTTATTGTACATCTTAAAAGAATCAGTCTATAATAATAAATTAACATTGTAATCACAAATAACTTTAAAATGCTATTTTCATGATTAAAACTTGATCAGTTATTGAAGTAGACTTGCATTGCCTTTGTAGATTAAAAAGCATTGTTATGCACACGTTCAGACAAAAAAACAACAACAACATTAGCATATTACCCATATCCAACTTGTCTCACTGGTAATCAGTTCATCAGCATCGTCTTCTGGGTAATTTTCTGATTGCATAATTCCATTGTCTGTTTGGAGTTTTCAACTCCACAGTGTATTCTGAATGTTTGCTTCAAAGGTTAATAAAAAAATATCTACAAGGATCAGTGTGTCTGTAGCAGAGGGGCAACCCAAACTGTGTTCTATATACCAGGCACCAGTAGGTTTCCTACTAATTTTACCGGGCATGTTCTTGGAATGGGGCTCACAGCCGAAACTTGAGAGGATTACTCAGTAAGATACTTCCAAGGCTTTTTCACATTTGCAATGCCTTCTCATCTCTGCTTTTAGCCATGTGTAGATGTAAACCAGTGTAGCCCAGTCTGTGAAATAAGTAAATAACTTTAAAGCTGCATATAACAGCCTAACAAAATTGTTAAAGTGATTAAGGATAATTCACTATGTAATTAAATTATATGTACATTGTTTATTCGATCTTGTCCCAAATAGAATAATGCTTTTTAATTAGTTTAAAATATAATAAAAAAATAATTTGACATAATACGACATAAATAAATTTATGTTCATCAATTCTTATTCATTTAACATTGCACTAAATATGAAAAAGTGGGTTTTAAAATACATGTTTCCCATTTGAATACTGTTAGTAGAATTACCCCATAGCATCGCACAATAAATACTGTATTTAACAACAGTTAATTTTTTTATTACCAAACTGCATGATTAGGTGGACAGTTCTTCTGCTACTGCTGCTCTACATAATATAAAAATAATTGACTACAGATTTCTCACAGTTCCTCACAATCTATTATCTCTATTATTTATTATCTTCTGCTTAATCCTCTACTAGGGTAACGAGGGGTTCCCCATGTCCATTCAGGGGAGAACATTTTGGGCACTGGGCAAATACACACAGGACAAGGCGCCAATCTATCACTGGATACACTCACACACACAAACACACTCTATATGGGGCAATTTAAAGCATTCAATTAACCTTGAATCCATGTTTTGCACAGTGCACAGGATATTCATTTGCTTATATGTGAAGGTACCGTTGATGCAAGGTTTGAACTGGTCTTTTGAAGTAACACATACAGATGTCAAGCTTTACTAGCTCCATGTTTATCCCAGCTAAATAATGCCAGGCTTCATTTTCAGGGAGTTACAGCAACATATGAAACAGAAATTACTTTAGTATTATTATAGTATTTATTTCAGTTCCTACCTGTATTTACATTTGGTTATTTGCAAGATGCTTTTATCCAAAGCGACTTACAACTTAGAGACAGCACAGGGCTGATATAGCACCCTTGGAGCAATGAGGGTTAATTTGGTAATGTCAGTGGACCTTGTATTTAAACCCACAACCTTCAGATTGATAGGCCAATACCCTGACCACTGAGCTACCACACCCCTTCCACCTGCATATTTTATGATTTTCAGTTTTTTTAACAATAGATTTGCAAGGGACATCATTTCAGCATTCCAAATTGATTTTATGTTCACACAACAGAACAGAACAGACAGTGCATCGTGAAAGAAGCAGAAGTAATTTACTTTAACTCATACATTCTCTTGGAAAACGAGAAAACAATGATGTAAGTACTTTTACGTTACTTTCCTAATAAAACAAGAAACAGCACATAAAAAGCACAACAGATATTTACAAAAATATTCTTTCTTTACAAAATATCCTCAGTCAAATGCTAACCCGCTTATTAGTACAATTCCAATGCACAAATACCAATAACGAAAACAATCAGGGATAAGAAGCAATAAAAAACGTTTATGTTCTTTAAAACAATAAATATATTTAGGAACTGGTACTAATATGTTACTGAGGGTTCTGTAAAAAGGTTAGATTTTATTTGGCATCTGTGGGCAACAAAACGAGAGCTAAAATTAAACACTGACTAAAAACATAACACCAGTGCAAGTGTACAGTACAAGTTCATCACACACACACACACACACACACACACACACACACACACACACACACACACACACACACACACACACTCACACTCACAGATAGAGCTATACATGGGAAAGCAAGGCAACACTTTTCAGAAAGCATATTCATTGGAGGCAGGTCAGATGTGAGTCCCAGTTAGAAAAAAGAGTGGCTGGTCTTCTTTGGCATTGGCTGTCTGAAACTCGTCACTTAAACGGAACCTCCACTCATCTTCTAGCTCAAGTCTCACAACTGTCTGCCGGAGAGCACTGCGGTTTTGGCAGATCATACACAGGGTTGCTCCTAAACCAGAATGAAAGGAGCAAGTAATGTTTTACAAAGGCAGACAATTGAATATTGAAACACAATACAATAGTGACATCTTCTGGCTAAACAAGAAATTGTCAACATGCACTGTATTAAAACCGGGGTCATGAACTTTATTACAGGACCTGCATTCGTGTTGCATATATAAAATAATTGGGACAGTTCTCTAGATTATTATATATATATATATATATATATATATATATATATATGGATATATATATATATATATATATATATATATATATATATATATATATATGTGCAGTGGCTTAGTGGTTAGCGTGTTTGCCTCACAGCGCTAGGGATTCCTGGTTCGAGTGTGTGCCCAGCAATAGATTGGCGTCCTGTCCTGGGTGTATCTGCCCATCACCAGAGACGTTCTCCCCTGGATGGGCTGGATGCGCCCCCCCCACCCCCCCGGCGACCCTAGCGGATGAAGCGGAAGGTAATGGATGGAAGGATGGATATATATATATATATATGAGCACTGTAAATGATAGAATTTTATTTTACATTATGTACTATACTGTATGTTACTGTACGTAACATTTCTGGAAATTAGAAATCATTTAATTAAAGTTTGATTAAAATTTAATGTCAATGCAAACAAGTCACATTCCAGCAAACACTAAACCAGAATAAACCATCATACAGACATTACCTTTCAGAAACTGAAACTTTTTCAGGAAGCCCGGTGTTACAAAAGCGTCACAAAAGTAAAGCAACAGGCCACTGAAAAGTAAACCAGCAGTGCTGATGTTGATGGCGTGTGGTCTTGAGCTTACAAAACACACCGTCACCTGATGGCAGGCAGATAAATATAGAAGGTCAGTCACACGACAAAATCAGTCACAGCAGTGATTTTTCAGTATGATTTTATTGGATAATAAAACAACTGTTCTCAACATCATGTAATACCCGCCATTCAGATCACCTTTTATCAGTTTATTAGTCCTTTTTTTCAAATTATCTTCCAGGTTTTTACCATATTTCCTGGCACATGGAACTATTTTCTCTAGAACCTTGCATTTAAGCCTTAAAATACCCAATTTTACACCGGTATTAAAACCATACTGTTTTTGTAATTGCCCCATATAGAGTGTGTTTGTGTCCGTGTGAGTATGTGTGTGATCAGTGATAGATTGGCGCCCTGTCCTGGGTGTATCTGCCCAGTGTCCAAAATGTTCTATCCTGGATGGGCATGGGGAACCCCCCTGTGACCCTAGTGGAGGATTAAGTGGACTATAATAAATGAATAAATAAATAATGATGTTTAAATACCTCAGGGCCCAGGTTCAGGTAGCAGTCAACAGACAATACTGGGTGACTATAGTTGCCAGCACTCATAGGGAATAGCCGATGGCTTGTGTGCTGAAGGTATTTCTCCAGCAAAAGCTGAGCAGGAGTTGCCAGGAACAGGTGCTTACTGTCCGGAGCGCAGATGTATTGGGACGGCTGCACCGTGGTTGGAACATCAGTCATCTGTGGAGTATTCATTTAAATACAATACCAATACTGTAAATATACTGTGACTTGTCACTAAATTAAAAAAAAAGTTAAAGTTGATTTCCAGTACAAGTCAAAAAATTTTTGGTTCCTTTATTTTGCTCCACTTAATGTCCATGTTATTAGTTCCACTTAAAGATGGACTTTGTAGTTCTATAATTCCAGTCCATCTGTTTGTGGACTACAGTACATACTGTGTATGTCCCCTTTAGTATGTTCTCTAATTGTCAGGACTCCAATAGTAGCACCACAGAGCAGGAATTACTTGGTTGGGGCATTATTCCTATCCCAGCAGTGTTACTGAGTTGTTTAAATGAAACTACAGCAGCAATGCTGAACTAAAACCCCCTCACTGCATCAGTGTCACTGCAAAACTGACAATAAACAATACCCCACGCAAATGATACCTGTTCTGTGATGGTCATGACAAATAGAGAACAGAGAACCAACAGGGGACTAACAAAAACAAAGAACACAGATGGACTACAGTCTGCAATTATAAAACTACAAAGTCTATCTATATGATAAGTGGAGGAAATAAAACAATGGGGCAAAAGGGGCATGTCAAAATTTTTGATTGGTTCTGTATACTTCTGTGAAAGACTTCTACAGAGCCTCTGCCATAATGAGAATTTTTATTTGTGCTTAGAGTACTTGCGTCAGCATAATGGTCAAAGCTACCCTTGTGAAATACTAGACAGTACACTACTGTTCAGCTGGGTACAATGTGACGATGTAGCTACAGCATAGATTCAACGGAGATGCATAAGTTCATTTTAACACATGTTAACATTGCACACATGAATATTAAGTATGTCATCTGATGGTGTGTAATATTAACCTTATAGATTTGCATCAAAAGGACATGCCTCATACTGGCTTTTTAAAATGCAGTGCCAGCATGGCTACATTGTGAATTCCACTTATACACTGCTAGGAATCTCCATAGCTAAATAAAACCACAACAAACTAAATGTGTGAAAAGATTTTTAAAGATCTTAGAACCAGCCTTGGTTTTGATGATAAAGGTTCGGTATCCTCCAATAGCAATTTGTTTCTTCATCACGCTAAAGTTGTTAAACCGGCAGATGAGAAGCCCAGCACTGTGGACACGGAGATTAAAGTCCACATCATCACACGTGAATCTGTAAGATAAAGCAAATATTCATTAAATAATTGGTCGAGTGGATCAGCAGCACTAGTGTATTTGCTTTTGTACTGTATAAATGGTGCTTGTGCTAATATAAAACTTTGCTATAAGGCCATGAGTTTAAATTAAACAGACTTGGTTGCATGACTTTTAAACCAGATAAGAAAGTTAAATATTAAAGGCAGTGAATTTGGACTGATCATTTGATTTGTGAGAGTTCCCAAAAAGTGAATATACATTTGGAGAACAATATGTAGAGCATTTATAATAACTAGTTTTAAAAGTGGTTAGTTTTAAAAGTGGTGCGCCTCTCAGCGCTGGGGATCCAGGATCGAATCCCAATCTGGGTGGAGTTTTAATGTTCCTTCTGTGTCCCTATGGGGTTTCCTTAGGTTCTCGGCTTTCCTCCCACAGTCAAAAAACATGGGTAAATTGGGTGCTCAGAATTTTCCCGATATAATTTGTCCCTATATAGTGAGTGTGTTCTGTGTAAGTGAGTGAGTGAGTGAGTGCCCAGCAATGGATTGCCACCCCTGTTTTGGGTTTTTCTGCACAGTGCCTAAAAAACATTCTCCCCTGGATGGGATGGGGAGACTCTATTCCTTAGTATAGGAATGAGCAGATGAATAGTATTAACATTGTTATCAATATAATTACTAATTAACTATATTGTAAGCCACAATTTATAACGGCCAGCACACAGAACCATGGTGATGCTTAGACATGTTCGCTCCTCACTGTTGCAGCTGAGCAGCAGTCCCTGCAGACAACACTCTATAGAAGTGGCTGAAGTGGAACTGAGCCCCTCTTAAATGTGGTTGATGCAGCGTTGCTGATGTCCAGCTCTGCATGTACCCCTTTGCATTTTTTATTTACTTTCTGTAGGGTGCACATGATAGCTGAGGTTAATGTCTTTGTCTTTGCACTGGATTAGGAGCACCATGCTACCTACCATGTTTTTTTATTATTATATTATTCTTTTATTTATAAAGTTTTTCTTAGAGCTGCTGAATTTTATTTTATTTGGCATACAGTTTGGCTGTGCATATATAAATAAGTGCAGTTACTCAGCATGTCATAAAGTAAACAGAAGCTTTTCTATTGCCAAGATTCCATCAGCAAACTAACAAAGCACAAACAAAGGTCACAAAACCGAAAGACTCCAGTTACACTTCCATGAACCCAATAATCACTTTTGTATAATAATTTATTAAAATTAGCCCCCCACTGAAATGTTTGGGGAGTCTGTTAACTTTTTCTGTTTTTATAAAACCACCACAAACACTGTAGAGCCTGATTAATTACTGTAGGATATTAATATCTTATTTAATATGTAAGTCGGCGGCACGGTGGCTTAGTGGTTAGCACGTTCTCCTCTCAGTACTAGGGATTCTCGGATCAAATCCCAAGCTGGGTGGAGTTTTCATGTTCTCACCGTGTCTGCTTGGGTTTCCTGCGGGTTCTCCGGTTTATTTCCACAGTCCAAAAACATGGATCAAGGTCAATTGAATTCTCCAAATTGCCCCGTATAGAGTGTGTTTGTGTGTGTGTCTGTGTGAGTGTCTGTATGAGTGAGTGTGTGCCCTGTAATAGATTGGCGTCCTGTCCTGGGTGAATCTGCCCAGCGCCCATAACGTTCTCTCCTGGATGGGCATGGGGAACCCCCCCACGATCATAATAGAGGATAAAGCAGAAGATAATGGATGGATGGATGAATGGAATATGTAAATCTTTGCACGAAAAAGTAAAATGTTGGAATTAGTTGGTGTAAGGGACACAAGATTTGCGTTCCATACACTTATTTACTGATGTTGTCCGGTTTGTTTCGATTGGGTCCTGTTTCACTTCAGTGTCATGTAATCATCGTCAGCTGTCATCATCGTGTTTATTCTGTCTCCTCTGTCGATTATATACGCTTGTTTCTCCTGATCCTCCCCGTCCGAGTGTTTTATGAGTTACATGTGTATGTGTGTTATATTTTTCAATGTCTTTATAGTAAAATAACCCTGGAATCCCGCAGCTCTGGACTTTCATTTAGCACCGCAAAGACAGCCCCTTCGTGACAGTTTGCGTATGAGCTCACCGATTTTGATTGTACTGTACGTCTTGCGTGAGGTCCACGTTGAGAAGCAGAAAATCATGCAGGTGTCCTCTTGAGAAAGGCTCTCTTTTCTGTCCCGTGCCAGCTCCACGGCTCGACCACTTCCTGAGGCCACACAGGCCGTACTGAGCAATATCTGGCGATGATTCCATGTGCTGTAGCAGCTGTTTCAGTGAAACGTTCCGCTCGGTTCCTGCCGTGCCACTGCAAGCACATAAAAATGCAGAAATATATAAACACCACTGGACAAAAATTTTGCATCCCAAAATT
Source organism: Corydoras sp. C115 (assembly GCA_019802505.1). Lineage (NCBI taxonomy): Eukaryota > Metazoa > Chordata > Actinopteri > Siluriformes > Callichthyidae > Corydoras > Corydoras sp. C115. The sequence goes on from JAFMOC010000261.1 coordinate 157,479, forward strand.
TTATTTGAGTATTACAAATTTTGAACAAGGGCGGCACGGTGGCTAGTGGCACATTCGCCTCTCAGCGCTAGGTTCGAATCCCAATCTAGGTGAAGTTTCCATGTTCGTCCCGTGTCCACATGGGTTTCCTCCAGGTTCTCCGGTTTCCTCCCACAGTCCAAAAAACATGGATAAAGGTCAATTGAATTCTCCAAATTGACCCATATTGAGTGTGTTTATGTGTGTGTCTGTGTGAGTGAGTGTGTGCCCAAAGATAGATTGGCGCCCTGTCCTGGGTGTATCTGCCCAGCGCCCGAAATGTCCTCCCCTGGATGGGCATGGGGAACCCCCCCGCGACCCTAATCGAGGATAAAGTGGAAGATAATGGATGGATGGAAATTCTGAACATCGAACAACACACGCAGTTTGTTAATTATCAGAAGGAACATTAAAATGTACTTCTGTAATCATGTTCTCATTCACTGCTTTAAATCTATTTACATTTGTTCATTAGGCAGACACTTTTATCCAAAGTTGGGGATAAAAAGTTGGGGTCAGTATACAGGGTTGCAGACAGCACTCTTGGAACAATGAGGTTTAAGGCTCTTGCTCAATGGCACACATTGGTAATGTTAGTTGACCTCGGATTTGAACCCACAACCTTTAGGTTAATAGCCCAATTCCATGACCACACCCTATACAAAACATTTAGAGAAAGCTGACAGAAAATGAGCCTCTGAACCTTTTGGGGTCGACGTCCACGCAGTTCCACATGACACAAGAGTCATCAGCCAAGATGATGAAGGGCCAGACATCCTGGGGACGACTGCCATGCTCCACCCTCCTACTTCGCTCCAACTCAAGGTTATGATAGGACAACTCTTTAATCAAGAAATGTGCTGCTCCTATGTGAGAAAGTCATGAAAATGAAACTTTAAAAAAATTTTTATTAAACCACTTATTAAGAATATAAACAAAACATCACTCACCTATCCCAGCTCCATTAAAGGTGGTCGGCAGGACGAGCATAATATGATTGGGCCAGTATTTTTTGTAGACAGCCATCTCATATTCTTTGATGACCAAGATGTGCAAGTGGGCAGCTCCATCCATTGCATGATACAGGTTAAACAAGCCATGCTCATGGCGACCTGTGGTGGGTGTGAATATGGGGCTTTTGATGGTATCCGGATTCTGTAAGCATGAAGTCCACTTTGGGTTAGAATACTTTTATAATGTTTTTTTGTAAGCAGGTTAAAAATTCTTTAAAAATTATTCTTAAATTGTTTCAAATAATTCCTTTTAATGATTCATGTTTAAAACCAAGTTTATGTGGTTTTGTACATTTTATAAATATTTTGGACCTAGACGACATTTGTTTGCTAGAAGCAAAGATCATCTGATCATCTTCTGATAAACCATACCCAATCAGAGGTGAGGGGCAGTCTCATGCTTTCAAGCTGGCCACCTGGTTGGCTGAAGGAAAAGTGGTGTTCTTTGGATTTAGGGATTATAAAGTAAAGCTGGATCTCCTCTCCAAGCAGCAAATGAGAAAACGTGAAGCCATGCAGGGTGGACTCACACAGCTGTTAAAAAAAATAACACTCATTCAACAGTTTACAATGTCAGAGTAAAATTCATTAGATTATTTGATTCATGAGATTATTGATAGCTTTTCTTTATAAGAAAAATTCCTCTATGTTGTAAACATATGTTCCTCTATGTTGCTACTTAAAAATGTTATATTAAAAATATATTTGCTACTGTAAAATATATCCATCCATCATCTTCCGCTTTATCCTCCATTAGGGTTGCGGGGGGGTGGGGGTTCCCCATGCCCATCCAGGGGAGAACGCTTTGGGCGCTGGGCAGATACACTAAGGATAGGGTGCCAATCTATCACTGGGCACACACTCACTCACACAGACACACTCTATATGGGGCAATTTGGAGAACTCAATTGACTTGATCAATGTTTTTGGACTGTGGGAGGAAACCGGAGAACCCGGAGGTGGGACACGAGACATGAAAACATGAAAACTCCACCAAGATTGAGATTCGAACTGGGAATCCCTAATACTGTAAAATATACTGCTAAAAATTTGCTTAATGAAAATAATTTGAGGAGGCATGGTGGCTTAGTGGTTAGCATGTTCGCCTCTTAGCACTAGGGATTCCCGGTTCGAATCCCCATATGAGTTTCCATGTTCTCCCCGTGTCCGTGTGGGTTTCCTCCGGGTTCTCCGGTTTCCTCCCACAGTATAAAAACATGGATCAAGTCAATAGAATTCTCCAAATTTCCCCATATAGAGTGTGTTTGTGTGAGTGAGTGTGTGCCCAGCGATAGATTGCCGCCCTGTCCTGGGTGTATTTGCCCAGCGCCCGAGACGTTCTCCCCTGGATGGGCATGGGGAAACCCATCGCGACCCTAATAGAGGACAAAGCATAAGATAAAGGATGGATGGATGGAAAATAATTTGGCATGTCCCAGATAGTTAACAGAAATACAAATTATCTAAATATTGATTTAATGATCCTTATGATTGTCCAGAACTAGCATGAATATTATAACCATTATCATTACCTGAAAACGAGGGTTAAAGCCCATGTACTGATGGCACTGTTCACAGTGATGGTAAGTATTGTATGCTGCATATTTGGAGAGTTTTATTCGGGTGGTTCTTCGACGTAGGTATACATCCTCCTGACGTCTTGGGTGCCCTTAAAGTACACGCAAAATAATTAAGATGGCTTAATGCCATGTCCTCTTGTTAATATTTATAATATTTGTACCAATCCACTATAATAGTAAAACCACCTCTTTGTTTCTGTACTCATTTTCCATTTTGTCAGCTCTACTTACCAATTTTTTAGCCTCTAGTCCTTTTACTATAGTCACAGTACATTGTCGAAAGCCTGCTCTAAGTTGGAGTGTTTCCATGTACACACACGACAGTAGAGATATAATCTATCTATCTATCTATCTATCTATCTATCTATCTATCTATCTATCTATCTATCTATCTATCTATCTATCTATCTATCTATCTATCTATCTATCTATCTATCTATCTATCTATATATATATATATATATATATATATATATATATATATATATATATATATATGTCTGGCATTTTGGTGGCATTTTTCGCATGATCCATGTGTGTGTGTGTGTGTGTGTGAGTGTGGGTATGTGTATATGTATTCACTATTTTGGTGTTTTCTTACTCTCTGTACTTGGAGTGAAGTCAGGAGCGTAGACAGTACTTATATCTTCATATTTGGGATCATGAATGGTAAAGTCAAAAGGCATTTCTCTTAAGGTGTCAGCGTTGGGCCATGATGCAATGGCCTGGTGATACCTCATTAACTCAGAATGTAAATCTGAAAAGAAAATACAGCCTTTATGCACATACGTACAGTATATATAAATTAAATACAATTAAAGATTAAAAAGTATTATTAACACATATATATAAATAAAAATAAAATATCAGATTTGGGTATGTGATTAGCCTATAAAAATCAAACATCTTACAGAATTCATTTAGCAATAAAAATTGGAAAGTTTCTTGAGGAATGCACTGCAGGATTAAAAAACGGTGGCATGATGTAGGTCATGCATGACGTACATTGTAGGTCAAAATAGCAATGATGTGGAATACATCAAATTTAACATTACATGTCACTGTAACCAAACGCAGAATTTAAATAAAATAAAATAAAAGCAGCAGCTTATTGATTTGTAAAATAATTATAAAATCGCATGCAGAGTTTCTATACATGCCTACCTACAACATAAGCTTTTCCCTAAAACCAGTAAAATGCTTAAACTTCAGATTGCTCATATGTAAACTGTATAGACTTTTGATGAACTGATTTGTAACAATGTTTTGATAAATATTATACACACAAAACTTTTAAAATATATATATTACGGAGAACTTACTGCAGCTGATGTCTTCTTCATCATAGATATCTACCTCCATCAGTCTGATCAGCATTCGTGAAAGAATTCCAAGAAATTGCAGGTATGCACCTGTCTTGCCCACCTGATATACAACAGAAGTCATATATGTTCTTCAGAATAAATAGAAATATATGGTAATATAGAGGTTATATAGAATGTTATCATAAACATTGCCTGACCAAAAATAAGGTTAATCCTAATTTAATCTTAAATTAATCATAGGTTAATCCTATATTAGGGACTGGGGCATCTTTTTCATGACCACAGACCACAGTGTTTCTGGTTGTTTAACAAATGACAAGCTACTCACTGTGTCAGTTAGGGTATATAACTTGATGCCATCTGAACCATAATCACCTCATTTTACAACTACATCATTTTACCTACTTGCTTAGTTAAATCCAACTGGTGAACTTTTTTGGCAAGGCATTGTATTTTTTTATATTACATAGCCCTGCAGTTTACCTGGGGTGGACCACTAAGAAGTAACCTGCGAGGATGGAAGTTGTCACTGCGTCCTTCAGCCCGGTTACTGCTGTCCATGTGCTGAGGCTTCGGGACTGTCCACTGTCTGTAATATAGAGATTGCTCGGTGCATGTCATCATCTTGCTGAGAAGAGGCCTAAAAGAACTGGCCCACTCAACACAGGCATGTGGGAGTAAGGACATGGGCTTGGGCAAGCCACTAGCATCCATGCTGGTGATAAGATCATATAAACTCTTCGGTAGAAGGACCACTGGTGGCCTGTTAAGGTTGTGTGCCCAAGAACAACACTGCTGCTGAGGGGAGGCCTGCAAGGTTGATAGGGATTCGGGGGAGGTGGATTTAGAAAATGGTCTTTGTTTGTGAGGGGAAAGCTCCTCCAGTGAATGCTGGGCAGGATCCAGGCTTGGAAGTGCAGTTGTCACTAGATATAAGAAAAAGCAGAGAATTCCAAAAATAATTATCCAAAAAATAAATAGGCAGTAAAACTGTAGTCATATTAGATTTAATGAATCCACACATTTCATAACAACTGTTAAAATGTTTTATTAAACACTTTTTAAATTTAATATTGGGTATTGGTATTGGGGTGTTTAAGCACCAAGCCCAAGCTTCAAATTAATTCACACATGTAGAAAATTGTGGATACGTCTGAGCCTAATCATTGCAGGGCTAAACTTAAACAGTGTCCCCGGCTAAACCAAAACTCCTATAGCTATGAACATCATGTTGCAATACTAAATGAGAACAATATTTTGAAAGCCATTAAGGGGGGTTGCACTGATATCTAATCTCATTTCATTATCTTCCACTTCCTATCCTAGGGTCGGGGGGGTTCCCCATGCCATCCAGGGGAGAAAGCTCTGCAGATACACCCAGGACGTCAATTTAGTGCTGCGTACACTTACTTAGACAGACACTATATAGGGGCAATTTAGATTCATTATCTTTTGCTTAATTTTCAACTAAGCTCGGGGGCAACTTAGAAAAGGGCAACTTGAATCCATGTTTTAGGACTGAGGAAGGAAACTGGAAAAAACACACATGGACACAGGGAGAACATGGCAACTCCACCAAGACTGGGATTCGAACCTGGACTCCCAGTGCTGATCCACCGGGTTCGCACTTATATTTTTTTATATATAAATATATTTCAAACTTATTTCTATTACTAGCCAATCAGAATTACAGTTCTATATGTACAAATAAAAATATATATATTTCAAATCCCATATCAAACATTTATTGTAATAAACAAACATACCATCCACTACGGCCTCTTCCTCCTCATTGTCTGAGCTGCTGAGTTTATCAGGATCACTTTCAGAAAGGTCACTGGAAACACGTGTTCCGCGCTTGCTCTGTTCCTCCACATACACCAGACAGGCCGCAAGGCCCAACTCCTGCTCCAAAGCTGTGCGCTGCAGAGCACAGCAGCTTAAAACACGCTCATCACAATACTTTAAAGACCTGAGAATGAAAGAGCAAAAAAGTTAGATATCAACTTGAAAACTAGATATCAACTTGAAATATCATGATAATTAGACATAACTTTTTTGCACTATTTACAGTAATTCCTACTGTAAATAAATGCTTATTGTTTAATGTTGCAGATGTGATGATATAAGATAAGATAAGACAGGTTAAGCTAAGGCACACACACACACACACACACACACACACACACACACACATATATATATATATATGTTAATATATATATATATTATATTAAATTAAATAATGTTAATAACATTATTGTTGTTCTCAGGCCACTGCCCCATCCCACCTGTTACCCTTCCTCCCCACTATGAAGAGGTTGTACAGTCTGATGGCATGATGTTGTTACTTAATTCTTTTCCTTTTTTAATTCTTTAAATTTCTTTAATCTTTACAACCATAATTGACAAATAAGACCTATGATGTGTGTCAGATAAAAGCCATGTACCTTGGTAGTGATTCTCCCATTGGATTAAGGCCAGTAAATATTAGAATACAGGGTAAAGCCTCTAATTCCAAGTAGGTACGAGGAGTCCAGTCTGGGTCTTGGATCTTTAACCACACCTAGGGCACATTTAAGCACAATTAGCTTTCTTGGATTTGAGGATGTCCCACCCCTTTTCAATCAGCCAACTGTTAATCTAAATGCATGACAAAGCGGCTTCTGTAGTTCTGCTTATATACACCCTATACATATACCATTCACTGTCCATGCTCTACCCAGGATGGGCATGGGGATCCCCCCTTGCCCCTAGCCCTTGTCCCTAAATGATTAAGTGGAGAATAATGAGAACAAGCAAGGAGAAATGTGAAGGTGAATAAGCAGTGTCTCCCATCTGGTTCTGAAAAGATGAAGCAATTTCAGATGAAGGCAAACTGCCATAGAACTGAGAGCACAGAATGTGCTCGTTGTGACAAGTACAGCTGTCGCAAATGTGGAAAGGATGGTTCCTGATTGTACAAATAACTGTTATTATATTTGCTACAATAAAAGTAAAAAATAAAAAGTGGCATCTGAATAGACCTGTGATTCACACAGAAGATTTTAGCAAAGCTTTCTGTGGATGAGGGAATCGTGCTTTCATTGTACTGTATCATTAACAACACAATAGGTGCTAAGGGCTTCACAGAAGAAGTGGGTGCAAGAAGTGGGTGGTTTCCCAGTTGGAAAAACTTTCATATTTTTGTTAATTCTTCTAGTAAAAAAGAAAACTGGTAAATAAGGATAGAACTAGAATTTGGTTAACATTTACCCTTAGCTGACTCAGGAAGTGTTTCCCCACTATGATTCCAGCCGTAGGGTCGCCGAGGACGATTTCAAAGTGTTTGTGAAGACCCAGTCGATCACGGATGTGGCACAGTCGGCGATGTGCCAGTTTGGCCAGCCGTGGAAAAGGAATTCGCAGCAACAGCATGTAGCCATGGTGGCTGGGGCAATGTCGTGCTGATCCTAACAGGCATTGCACGATCTCCAGGGTCTCCACCGAGGTGTGTTTCTGTAGCTGCGCCTGGCCTCTAACTGCAGCCAGCAGAGCCATAGAATAGTGTTGAAGAAGCACCTGGGTGCGGATCACAGCACTGTGCAGTTTAGGAAACCTGAGACACAAAAAGATTTCATTCAATTTGTTGCCTTCACTTAAATATATTAAAGAATATACTAAACACAGTTGATTGACAAGGATGTTACATTTGCATTGACATTGGGTCATTTCGCAGACGCTTATCCAAAGCGACTTACAAAGCGAGCACAGGGTCGAGCACAGCATCCCTGGAGCAATGAGGGTTAAGTGTCTTTCTCAAGGACCCACACTGGTAACTTCAGTGGACCTAAGGTTTGAACCCACGACCTTCAGATTCATAACCCAACACTCAAACCACTGAGCCACCACACTCATTAACATGCACTCAAAGCTGTTTTTCAAAGCAAGATTTTAATATTTTAATATTTTGTTCTTAAGTTGTGTCTTGGGCGGCATGGTGGCTGAGTGGTTAGCACGTTCTCCTCTCAGCGTTAGGGATTCCTGGTTTGAATCCTTATCTGGACATGGAGTTTCCATGTTCTCCCCGTGTCCGCGTGGGTTTCCTCCAGGTTCTCCTGTTTTCTCCCACAGTCCAAAAACATAGATCGAGGTCAATTAAATTCTCCAAATTGCCCCATATAATGTGTGTTTGTGTGTGTGCCCAGTGATAGTCTGGCACCCTGTCCCCCCCCCACTGGTAGGATAAAGCGGAAGATAATGGATGGATGTTGTGGCTTCTTAGTGGTTAGAATATTTGCCTCTCAGCGCTGGGGATCAAGGTTTGAATCTCAATCTGGGTGGAGTTTCCATGTTCTCCCCATGTCCGTGTGGGTTTGCACCGGGCTCTCTGGTTTCTTCCCACAGTCCAAAAAAACATGGATTCAAGGTAAATAGAATGCTCTAAATTGCACCATTTGTGTGTTAGAGTGTGTGTCTGTGTGAGACACACACTCCCCCCCCCCTGAACCTCGTACATGATTAAGCGGACAATAAATAAAAAAATGAATGAATAAATGTTGTGCCTTAGTATTTATCACGTTTGCCTCTCAGCGCTGAGAATCTAAATTCGAATCCCAAACTGGGTGGAGTTTCCATGTTCTCACCGTGACCGCAGGAACACAGAAAAAGGAAACGTGGGAGGGAACTTTTATAAAGTTAAAGTACCTGTCCTCCAGCGCAGCAACCATGCTCTCAAATGAACTGTCAAAGCGCAGTAATGGCAGGCCATTTCCCACACGTGTGGATTCCAAAAGCTCAGACACTCCAAAGTATTTAGTTTTCTCATTGTACAGGTCCACATCCTACATAAAACACAGTGAATACTTAAGAATGAGTGTCAGCTCAAACTACCCTTTCATATTTCAAGTGTTTTCTTATATAGATGTTACTTTACACAACCATAATTCTTTTATACTCAGTATTGAAATGAAATTGCAGTTACATTGTTGAAAGTAGATGGCCAGTGGATTTCATTGTAAGGGCTGATGCGGGTATATTGGGTCTGCAGTCCAAAGGGGAATGATGTTACTTGTAGAGTCAGGACATTGGGTGCCTCCTGAATGTGCCTGCAATTCAGCAAACCATCCACAAGTCCTGGACTTGACATGCTGGTCACCCTACTGTATTGTTCACTGTGGAAAAAAACCCATATGTAATTAAAACAGCTAAAAAATAGAGTGCTGGCTCATGAGTGAACAAAGTATTACGTTACCTGCTTACGTCCCAGTGTGCATGGTCATGGACCAGAATGAAGAGTGTGTAGGGGTTCAGTTTGGATTTCTGAATGAGGCCATTGATCTTTGCTACAGCAGCCTGATCACATTTGACCACATACTGTTCCGCATCCTTCGGGGACAGACAATCCTGCTCCAAACCTAACTCCTGAAGGACTCCTTGAAGGACACAATGTAAATTATAATATATGTAACCAATATTAAACTATAAACCAGATTATACTTTGAAGTAATCAGAAGCCAAATGATCTACCTGAGTTCCACAGGTGCAGAACCACTTGGTGAAACGTCACCTCTGAAGGAGGGACACAGATCAAGAACTCCACCTTGTCAAAAGAGCCAAGGTCCAGGTTGTGGGTGCTGGAGTCTGCAATGGCACATACGTGGGACAGCAGCTTGCGGGCCACTGCTAGCTGAATAGGTCGAATCTCATGCCACTTTACTCGGAACTCTGTTAACAATTTGAAGCATGAAATTTATTTCAGCACTTATGTGAAATTGAGGCATAGTTTTTTTTAAATAGCTTAATATGAAATGGTATGTTGAGTTTGGGTGGCACAGTGGCTTAGTGGTTAGTAGGTTTCCTCCCACAGTTCAAAAACATGGATCAAGTCAATTGTGTTCTCCAAATTGCCCCATACAGAGTGTGTTTGTGTGAGTGAGTGTGTGCCCAGCAATAGATTGGTGCTCTGTCCTGGGTATATCTGCCCCGCGCCAGAAACGTTCTCCCCTGGATGGGCATGGGGAACCCCCTAATATATAGGAAAAAGCAGAAGATAATGGATGGATGGTATGTTGAGTTTATGATTCAAACCTGCACACATGTGCTCTTTGAGGTTTTCTTGTTCGGAGCCCTGAACTGAGGGGCTGGTAGCTTCTGGATTACCTTTGTCCAGCAAAGACTCCACATCACCATCTGAAAAAAATAAACATGATGTAGTTTGATCAATGAAAAAGATGATTTATACTGGTGATATGGGACATTAAAACATACCTGAACCTAATGAGCTAAAGTAGGATTCTAGCTCTGTTGACATCCCATTGGAAAGCTCCTGACTGATTTCACTCATGCAGTCATTGGGAGAAAGCATACTCTCTGCAAGTGCTCGTGCCTGTCGTTTTCCTGTGGAAAAAGCAATACAGCAAATTGCTTTTAAGTTATTTAGCAACAAAAAGCATGAAGTACCCACGAAGAAAGTTTTGGGTAACTATGTATTTTTCAGTGCAATGCGTGGTAGCTCAGTGATTGTTGGTGATGTTGGGCTATTAATATGAAGGTTGTGGTTCAAATGGTTCAAATCCCATGTCTTATGAAGTTACCCGTGTGGGTCCTTGAGCATGGTACTGAACCATTATTGATCTAGGGATGCTGTGGCCGACCCTATACTCTGATCCCAACCATCAAGTTTGGATACTTATGAGTCCCGACTTACTTTTTGACAATGTGAGCATGACGAGTATTGTTATTTGAGAATTATAATATGTCTGTGGGGTGGCATGGTAGCTTAGTGGTTGGCACGTTCACTTCTCAGGGCTGTGGATTCAAGTAGAAATCCCAATCTGGTTGGAGATTCCATGTACTCCCTGGGTTTCCTCCAGTTTCTCTGATTTCCTCCCACAGTCCAAAAACATGGATTTAAGGTAAATTGAATGCTCTAAATTGCCCCATATATTGAGCGTCTGTGTGAGTGAGTGTGTGCCCAGTGCCCAAATGTCAGTTGGGGTCAGTTTTCCCAAGCTAAATAAGAATGAAATTTAAAATATTGACTTAAATAGATTCAGTTTATTGGAATTAACATTTTTAATTTCAACATATAGAGTAATCTTGTATAACCTCGACTAGGTATAAGTTGGATAAACCCCTTACCTGTTACAACAATGCAAGACTCTGTCTCTTGGCTTCTGCCCATGCAGATGATCACCACGAAATAGGTTTGACTCAGTTTGCCCTCCATTAGTCTTCTGAAAGTGTCTGTTAGGGCTTCAGCCAAAGAGGATGCAGTATCAAGCACCAGGACAGCATCGCCACAGGAGCTTGTCGCCAATTTAGCAAGCCATGGGAGTTGGGAGGGGGTTAGAGGCTGTGCCAGAACGGGCAGAGATGTGGGAAATTGAGCATGGCTTTGTTGGTACTGCCGGATTTCTGTCAGGTGTGACTCACGCCAAGACCGTATTAGAATTTGTTCCAGATCTTCCATCAAGGGTATCTGGTCAGGAGCTAAATGAATACATATGGTGATTACACATTAGATTTAAAGATGCTAGAAGAAAAATGTTTAGTCAAATGCTACAGAAATAGTAACTATATGCTACACATTTACTTAGAGTTAATGTTTTTTAATTATACATAGATAAGATAAGATAAGATAAACCTTGATTTGTCCCACAATGGGGAAATTCACATTCTCAGCAGCAGATACAGAGGAGGGTGAAAAGGTATCCAGTCATTAGAAGAGATTTTTTATAAAAAAAATGGGAAAAATTTTAAATAGAGTTAGAAATCTATATATACAAGATAAAAATAAAATTTTCTAATTTTCAGATATTTATAGTCCTACATGAATAAAATGAATCAAATATTGCACATATGGTGTCTGATTAAGCAGCAGACAGTTATTACAGTTATAACATACATTCATTCATTCATTATCTTTCGCTTTATCCCATATTAGGGTCGCGGGGGGGGGGTTCCCCATGCCCATACAGGGGAGAACGTTTCGGGCGTTGGGCAGATACACCCAGAACAGGGTGCCAATCTATCGCTGGGCACACACTCACGCACACATACACACTCTATATGGGGCAATTTGGAGAACTCAATTGACTTGATCCATGTTTTTGGACTGTGGGAGGAAACCGGAGAACTCAGAGGAAACCCATGCGGACACAGGGAGAACTCCACCCAGATGGGGATTCGAACCGGGAATCCCTAGTGCTGAGAGGCGAGCGTGCTAACCACTAGGCCACCGTGCCGCCTTATTACATACAGATGATTGAAATGTATTGCATACATTTATTGCACAGTTATTTTTAAGTTTGGTTTGGAGTGATTACTGGGAACAGTGCTGAATGTGCAGTCTAACTGAAGCAGGAATGACGGTAACGCTCCCTGACACACTTCGGACGACGTAGCCTGTCACTAAATGTAATTTAAGCTAAATGTAATTTAAAGTTTATAGTAGTTGCTCAAGATAAAGGAAAATGGAATGATTTTAGACAATTAGTACCTTTAACAGGTTCTGTTAAACATTCTGTATATGTTTTCATTTTACTATTTGGTTTATTTGGTTTATTTAATAGGTACAACTATAGGTTCACTTCAGCATATAATATTTATTGGTATGCAAAATATTAACAGGACTATGCCAAGGTTTTAGTGGGATAAGATATTTAACATAAGCTAATTGGGCTATCAATATGAAGGTTGTGGGTTTAAATCCAGGTCCACTGTAGGTCCAATGTGGGTTCTTGAGAAAGGCCCTTAACCCTAATTGCTCCAGGGTGCTGTGGCCAACCCTGTGCTTGCTTTATGAGTCGCTTTGAATAAAAGCCTCAGCTTAATGACCAAATGTAAATGTAAATGTAAAAAACAATGTGTGTGTTCCTTGCTCTTACCCAGCTGTACCAGGTAGTAGATGGTCAGCAGGACCTGCAGCTCTGTGGAGAGTGGCTGGATAGATGAGGTTCCATACTGCTCGTACAAGCGCGGGAGGCTCTGAGAGTTGCGGTAACATGCATGGAGCCACCCGTTCACCAAAATCTCATCTGTGTTCCCACAAAGCTGTGGTAAATTCCCATGTCCTGTATAAATACAGCCTTCATTTAGTACTATGATGTGGTCTGAATAAATTTCTCAACATAACATTAACTAACATGTTACATATATATGTATATGTGTGTGTGTGAGATGTTTTTTCCACTTAAATTTGCCAATATTTAGTTAAATTCGTTCTTACAGTGTCATGGTTCCTGCAACACTGGCTATAGCAAAAGTCTACATAAGAAAAGTAAATAAGATCTTCTGCTTTATCCTCTATTAGGGTCACGGGGAGGTTCCCCATGCCCATACAGGGGAGAACGTCTCAGGCGCTGGGCAGATAAGCCCAGGATAAGGCGCCAATCTATCACTGGGCACACACTCACTCACACAGACACACACTCTATATGGGGCAATTTGGAGAATTCAATTGACCTTGATCCATGTTTTTGGAAAGTGGGAGGAAACCGGAGAACCCAGAGGAAACCCACGTGGACACGGGGAGAACATGGAAACTCCACACAGACTGGAATTCGAACTGCGAATCCCTAGTGCTGAGAGGCGAACGTGCTAACCACTAAGCCACGTGCCACCCTATTGTTATTTTATTAAATTATAGATAAATGTAAAATGATCTCATAGGCTGGATATAATTTCAATGCGGTTCGGATATGGACCACGGGCCTTGGGTTTGACACCTGTGCACCAGAGGTTTTTTCCCCTTCTCTTCACCATTTACCAATATGAGCTCTACTTAAGTTTATGTGAAGCATGTCCTTGTTATGTTCCTTACCTTTAAAAATGACCGGCTGCAGCCCACAGGTTAGAAGCAGATTATTAGGCACAACAACAGACTCCCCTTGGGGCAAGGAGGGTGCCACTCCATGAGACACACATCCTGAAGTACCATTGTCTGCCACACAAACAGAAATACAAAGGTAAAGGAATAAAATACATACATATATAGGTGATATATGTGTGTGCTTAGAAGATTTTAAAGGCAGCAGAGTTTCCTACCCATCTTTGTGTCACTGGTGGTGTTGGAGGCAGCGTGTCTATTGTTAGCTTTGGCAGGTCCAGTGGATTCTGGGGACCAGCCTTTGTGTCTCTTTTTAGGTGGTCCTGTATTATTTATTGTTCCTTAAAAAAAGCAAAAATCCAGCAAATTATAATAATAAAATACCAAGATTATGTAAACCAATTAATGATGAATAATATATACAGATTATTATAGAAAATCAAAATATATAAAGAAATCAATGAGCTGAGAGAGAATGGGCAACATTTTATATTCATTCATCTTCAACTTAATCCTCTACTAGGTTCATGGGGGGTTCCCAAACAGGAGGGAATGATTCGGACACATAATTCCATGTTTTTGGACTGTGGGAGGAAACCAGAGAACCCAGAGAAAACCCACACGGGAAGAACATGGAAACTCTGAGAGGAGAACGTGCTAACCACTAAGCCACTGTGCCGCCCACATTTTATATTAAAACACAAAATGAAATAATATTTGTGTTAAAAATAATTGTAAATGCTATGTCATGGGGAGAATGATGGTGTTCTGGTTAGCACTGCCTCTCAGTACTGGGAGTCCAGGTTTGAATCTCGATCTGGGTGGAGTTCCATGTTGTCCATATGTCTGCATGGGTTTCCTCTGGGTTCTTCGGTTTCCTCCCACAGACCAAAATCATGGATTCAAGCTAAATTGGCTGCTCCAAATTGTCCCTATAATGTATGTGTGGTATGTCTGGGTAGCTCAGTGGTTAGGGTGCTGGGCTATCAATCTGAAGGTTGGCGGTTCAAATCCTAGGTCCACTGAAGTTACCAGTGTGGGTCCTTGAGCAAGGTCCTTGACCCTCATTGCTCCAGGGATGTTGTGATTAGCCCTGTGCTCACCTTGTAAGTCGCTTTGGATAAAAGCGTCTGCTAAATGAGCAAATGTAAATGTAATGTGTGTATCTGTGTGAGTGTGTCTGCCTAGCGATGGACTGGCATCCTGTCCTGCGTGTATCTGCCCAGTGCCCAAAATTGAGGGTTGGGAATGGAAATTGGGCATGGAAAACCCCAACGCAAGCCTAGTACAGGATTAAGCGGAAAATAATGAGATGGGGCATGTTTTGAAAAGAGGGTGCATTTTAATGCTAAACTTAAAAGGCAAAAGTGACTTTCATGGATGTGGAACAATGTGAAAGAAGGTGGTTCACTACAAGTGTTGACTAAAAGAAGCCATTGGCAATGAACACAAAAGAAGAAAAGCAAAGCATTACAGACTACAGCTCTTCCTAAAGCAATTTAGGCCACTTTAATGAGGCTCCGCTCATTCACTGAGGTGTGAAGCCTGAAAGAGTCCTCTCCCTTTGGCCCATCACACACACACACACACACACACACACACACACACACACACACACACACACACACACACACACACACACAAACACACAGTATGTATTCAAGCATCAGACATTGGACCTCTTATTGACAAGGCCAAAATTTCTACTAACCCTGATTTTGGGTTAGTATTTTAATTTTATTAATTTTACTATGAATCTACTAATAATTTAATCTACATTATAGTCAAATGCGTTTTTGTGGAAAAAGACGTTCACGATGTGAATTGTGCAAAATGGTCCACACGTGTCTAGAGAGTTAAGCATTAACAGCACAATAAAAAACTAAACACACAAGCCCACACACAGGATTGCACACACACACACACACACACACACACACACACACACACACACACACACACACACACACACACACACACACACACACAAACAAACCCCACAGTGTTCCAGTGTTGTGTTCCGGTGTTACGTAAGCAATATTACCTATAGCGGGTCTCCCAAGGGAAACATTGGTCAGCAGGCCTGGCTGGGGTAAAGGTAACTGGGGGACGGTAATATGATTGCCATTGGTCATTGAAGGGGATGTTTCACTTGAGTGAAAATGTGAGTTAAGGTCTGTGGAAAAAGCCACAAGGAACATTGTATTTAGTACATAAAACCGCATTTAAAACCACATGTTAATGTATAACAGCATTAAATTAAAACATCAGCAAATAGAAAAATCTCAGTCTCACAAAAAATGAAGCACAATATAGGAATAATTAACCAAACTGTATAACCTGTATACCAGTATATTAAAATTATTTATATATTGTTTTTATAGACAATCGATCGAATAAACCTGAATGTGACATTTTACCTGAGTAATTGACAGTGTTCAAGCCAACGTGTCCCAGGTTGGCGATAGGATCAGACTGTGGCTCTTCTAGACCATTAGACCCATTAGAGGTTGTCTGTCTTAAACAGTTATCTGCATGGAGAAAAATATAAAAAAGCATAATTACCCCTCTAAGTAAAGAGTGGCAATAAAAACAGACAACAAGAGAGGATCTGGGACGGCTGTGGTAAATTATAAAATTATAGGAATAATTAAATATTAAAGGCCAATCAATTATTTTTGTTTACTAATTTTGTAAATAATTTAATGGTTTATACAATATCTTTTAGTGCTGCTAAAAGAGACGTGCTTAATATCTGATCTAGTTAATGAAATAATATATTAGTAGTATTGCATCCTTTCCTCTTCTGGTGATCATTTGTACAGTACAGCTCACAGTGTATTTGTAATATAATTGTATCTATTTTTTTTTTTATTATAGGACACATCATTCTACTCATCTTATCTTATTATTGTCTGCTTAATCCTCTACTATGATCGAATGGTAGTGGGATTCCAATTGCCCATCCAGGGGAGAACGTTTCGGGGGCTGGGTAGATACACCCAGAACAGGGTGCCAATCCATTATAAGTATTGATTTATTTAGAATTACATATTGATCTTATATTTTTACAATGTTCTAAAATGGCCAAACAAATCGTTATGCTTCTATAACGCAGATATTGTTATACAATTGAAATTGCACATACTGTATGTTTGCCATAAAATATTAAAAAGGGACTCTTTTACTAGGACAGCTTACCTATTACTTTCCAGCAGATGGTTGGTCCCTTGATCAGCACACCTTGTGCATTCCGTAGCAGCCGGTATTTTAAGTGCTTTTGCTTCTTGGGTTGTGTAGTGAGTTTTAGATTGATATGATTGGCAAACTCTGTGAAGTAGCGGAAGCCTTTCTCACCACAGCCTACGCAGTTCCCCGAGAAACCTGAAATTCAGGGTCATGAGACAATTCTGAATATATTTACTTCTCTGAGTCATTGCAAGGCATGTATAATCCACTTGAAATTAATCAGAAACCATAATGGATAGAAAGTTGCATTTCTGAATGTCACGGTGAGTGATGCCTAGTTTCCACGGTGATCAAGAGCACTGAGCTGATGCAGGGTTTCATAAATCATAATTGAAGAGTTACAATGTCCCTGAGACATGAGTGAGACTCATGCACTAAGTTAGGTTGCCCTGACCCAGTTGCATATCTTGTGCCTAGACAGCTCATTTTATAGTTATACCTTATAGTTATTTCTTGAGTAAAATGCCACAATCTGTATGTAATTAGTCAGTGGGTTTAATAAAGAATAGATAAGTAGCTAGTTATGTAGTAATGATGGTACTGAATTTAATTTTAAGCATAAAAGGCATGTACTAATTCTCTTAATTATTCAAGGATGTGTTTTTGAGCGCAACATGCAATAAACCAATAAGCATGTCACTTGCCTTTCCCTTTAACAGCCAGGTGCAGTCTAACTTTGGTGGATTTCTATTTCTATTTCTATGGCGTGTAAATAAATTTGATAGAGGCAGTAATGCAAATCCCTAATTTTTTATTAATTATTGAGGAACTCAAAGAATAACTGTTGAGAAAATGTTTCTGGTTTAATTAATTATGTGAAATGAAAATATTTTTTACTTGAACTTGGGATTTTGAATTGTCTTATTTTTAGGGATAAATCAAATTAGGGGACATTTAACAAGAAATTAGATATTACATGCAACAATGACTTCTGTAACTATAAATAATAGATCTACCGTACATTTCATAGAAACTTTAAAAAAGGAAAGAGCAGTGCCCCCCACTCTTAAAACTCAGATGTTCATATTTGTATTTGTGTGTACCATAAGTCCGCCTCAAATGTCCTGGGACATAACTGGCTCTTACCTAAAAGTGCATTACGTCCTTGTTCATCAGGTAGAAAGCGTCGATCCACCACACATACCAATATTTGGTCAGGTATACCGGGAGATTTAGCTCCGATGAGTAGAAATCCTGGTGGCACATCCAGACTTTCAGTGGCTATTGAAGTCAGTCGCAGGTCTTTACCAGCCTGGCAAAATCCTGAACAACATAGATCAGGTCAAAAAAAAAATCTAAATTAAATTTGTGTTTGAAAGTGAATTAAAGCTATATTTGATTAAAATATAAAAGAAATATTAAAAGTAAATTGAAACAAATTATTTATATATTTTAATAGTATCCATAAAAATCACAATTTAAACTTAATTAAACATAAATAAATTAAACTTAAACTTTTTGCTATGAGATAACACAACGTATCTTGACTTATAACAGTGGGAACAGTTGGACAGGTAATAGAGGTTGCTTTGGAAAGCACCCAGGATAGGTTACATATAAATATACAGACAAACACATTCATGCACACATTTGAACATAGTTTCTAAAAAGTTATTTCATACAAATATCTTTTAATATTTATTTAAAACATTTTTTTGTAAAGATATAGCAGTTGGGTCACCACATTAATAAAGTATTATATTCTTGCATCAGTTCTGCAAGACATTAAAGTAGGTACTATACTTCCCTGGATAACCTAATGAATTTGAAAGTGTATAACTGCAACACACTTTGCAAACATGTGATTACATTTTAGATGAATTATGGAATTAGGATTAATCTATTAGGATTTCATGGAACAAATAATATGGCATTTGATGTAAGACGTGACGTAATCATTACACCACATTAATAAAGTATTATATTCTTTTACAACAAAAACAAATAATTTTATAATTTTATAAATAGCTTAACTTTTACAATGATGATGCCACATCTTAGGATACCATGTGAATACCGCAAATTGGTTTCACTTTTTTTAATTATTCATCTATTTTAACATTTTTTCCACTGTATATACATGTGCAATAACAACAGTTTCTACCACTTTTAGGTAGGATTTTTGTATTATGCCTAACTGGGTTGTTTTTATCTTTTATATTTTGTTATTTCTTCATTTGTACTTTTAATATATTTTAATATTTTGAATATTTTTGCTGCTACCGAACAATGTTTTGTTGTTTAACTACAATGACAAAAAAAGACTTTCTTATCTTATCTCAAATATATTGACTACTGTTTAGTAGGTCAGCTACAAACATAACATTGCAGCAGATTTATGCTTAGCAACATTTTTTTCTTCTATTCATGTTTTTTTCATTATTCACAATTTTTATGAATATTTTGAAAGCCACATGATAAACATTTTTAATATGTTAAAATTACAAATTTGAGGTAATATGATAGAAATCAATGTCATAGCATCATTGAATTAAGTGGATTAGTTAGATTTTTCTTTATTGCACATGGCTGGTCAGTGTAAATAATAATTGTGTGGTGTAAAGTACCAACAAACAGGCTCTTACCATCAATCGTGCAGGAACCCTCTGGAGGAGGTTTCATTTGATACAAAATTGGAGGGCTGTTTGATTCAGAACTATCCTCATCATCATCTTCCTCATTTTCTTTTTGGCCTGTTAAGAAACACATTTTATGTAAATTGTACATTAAACCCCACATAAACCCTATTTTAAATGATTGGTGAAATATAAACATTTAGTTAAGCTGGTGGAATTTATTAGACATTATAAAAAAAGTATTATAGGAACATCTAATGAAGTAGATGTCTAAAGTCATGGTAGTCGTGGCTCATCACAGTGCCAAAATGTCATTTCAGTTTAATAGGCTGTTCCGAAACAAAAATATACTTCATACTCATATCTTCATACTATCAAAAAAATCCAGCGGAAAACCTGGTTTAAGGTCAAATTTGTGTGTGACCATGTGGTCTTTAAGTGGCATTGGTTGGAAAATCAATGTCACTTATCTCTGTCACTGCATTGATAAATGCAACCTAAAACTGTATCGGGCAGAATACCACATCCACATTTTGTGCAGCAACCCTGGCAAATGTCCTGATGTCATCTCGGTCAGACGTTCTGAGGTCAGATGAGTTTCTGTTTCTGTTTGCTTTTACAGATTTCACATGCCAAAAACTGTTACCAGTGAAAAGTGCAAACAATCAGCATGCGGGTGCATCAGTGTCCACAAAATAGGCTATCTGCATATACACAAAATGAAGACACGAACTACCACCCTATTCATAATTATGGCATTCAGGTGATTTATTTAGTCTGTCACATATCAACATCAACATCACAACAAGACAACAACATCAAACCCACAGACTTGCATTTCATACAACTGAAACAGACACATTCACTTTTATCAGTATTCTCTGAATCATTGTCACTCATTCATTCATTTATTATCTTCCGCTCAATCCTTTACTAGGCTCACGGTGAAGTTCCCCATGCACATCCAGGGGAGAACGTTTCAGGTACTGGGCAGATACACATAGGACAGGGTGCCAATCTATTGCATCTCACTCACACAGACATACTATCACTATCACGGGGGGGGGGGGGGGGGGGGGGGGGGGGGGGGGGGGGGGGGGGGGGGGGGGGGGGGACATGGGAACTCCTGGATCCCCAGTACTGAGAGATGGACGTGCTAAACACTAAGCCACCGTGCCGCCCCATCATTGTCACTGTTTTCCCCATTAAAAAAAAGGGTTCTGTCTTTGCTCACTTTTTGGCTCCACCTTTTGAACAGCCTGCATTCAAATGACTACACATATAGTTTGTCGTTCCCGGACATGTCTCTTAATGTCTGTGTGCATTCCTGTGTGTATTCAACTATTAGTTATTAATACTAATAATAGTTACTAATTTTAGTTCACACTTTATGTAGTTGATGTGTATAGACGAACGTTTGCTGTTGCTGCATTTAAAGATCTGTCCTAAGGAGATTTTCTGAAATAATTTGGTATCTTGAGAACGCAGTTATTTTATTGCCATTTAGCAGACAATTTTATCTAAAGTGACTTATAAGTAACCTCAGAACAGAGGGCAATGATATAGTATCCCCTAAAGCAATAAGGGTTAAGGGCCTTGCTCAAGAACAAATGGTAACCTTAATGGACCTGGGATTTAAACCTACAACTTTCAGATTGATAGTCCTAACCACTGAACTACCAAACCCAAATTGTTGTTTCTGGTTCTAGATAATTCTCAGTATTGTGGTAATTGTATCAAGCCTTAATATAAAGCTCTAGAATAACACTAATCTCATAATTTGCCACTATGAATTTTGTACCAAAAAATGAGCATTACCTTCTCGAGAGTGTGATCTCTGCTCTGGTTCGAGATACAGCTGAGAGAATACCGGTCTTGGCACTACAGAGTTGGAACGCAGGGATGCCTCAATAGAATAGTGAAGAACCTCCTCAAAACGTGTGGTGCGCAGTTGTCCCGCATATGAGTTACCCATCTTCTTCAGATAAGAAAGCACACTTGAGTTGGAAAAAGCATAGAAATAAAAACAAATTTAAAAAAGAAAATTTAATTACTAAATGTGGAGAAAGCAGATCAGAGGATGACAAGACAAAGCATATTAAACACATTTGAAAATTCTGAAATAAACATGTTCACATTTGATTTCATACACATTGAAACTATAAAATGCAACATACACCCTTGACAATATTTGAATTGTACTTGTATTTACTGGCAGGTTAATAACCAGATTACATTAAAATGCTTTTTACAGTAGAATGCATAGTAAATCATCTTAAAGGGGAAAAAATGTGTCATTTCCAAACGAGAAAACTAAAACCTACAGGGATATTAAAGGAAACTGAGTCTTCAACTTTTACAGACAGCCGAAACTTAAAATGAATCCATGAAAATTGATCTTAATAATACATTTTTCGCATTTACTTGTATAAGCGTGGATTATCACGAGAAAGTTAATAGAAGTAGCAAAATTCTGGAATGGTGTCGAATTTGCAACCTCCTAACCAATGTCAGGTCAACCTGACCCGAATGCGCATGTTAGTGTGTGTGCATGTGTGCGAGAGCAAGAAAGAGAGTGAGAAAGAGTGAGGAAAAAGCGTGGTCTTCGCACCAAAAGCATGCAATAACAGTAAAAAAAACAATTTTTAGTTTACAGATGGCAAAACAAATGCTGCATAAAAGCATCCCAAAGTGCGATTTTACATAGCGTGCTAAATCCGATGCGTGACCGAAGTGTGTGATGTGTAACACATTAGTGTTGGCCTTTAGTGTCACATTGTGTCTGCCAGCTCCACAGCTCTGACTACCTCCACTGCTGATTTAAAAGCAGAACGATTACAAATGCAATGAAAGGCAGCATGCTAATGTAGATCTTAAAGCATGTTCATATAGATAATGAACTGGGAAAGGACCTATCAATTATAAAAAAATAAAATGCGTTAAGGAATCAGGTCATTTTTGACAGAAATTAAAGTATTAATATTATTATTATTATTATTATTATTATTACTACTACTACTACTAATAATAATAAAATATTTATAGTGATCTATTTTGATTAATGTGCTTGGTGTGCTTACTGTGCTTTCTGTATTTGTGTGAAACACACACAAATACACACTACTAATACGTAGTAGTAGTAGTTTTACACAATGAAAAGTAATGCATTATTAATTATAAGATTAATAATAATAATAATAATAATAATAAGACATTTATAGTGATCTATTTTGCTTATTGTGCTTGGTGTGCTTACTGTGCTTACTGTATTTGTGTGAAACACACACAAATACACACTACTAATACGTAGTAGTAGTAGTTTTACACAATGAAAAGCAATGCATTATTAATAATACGATTAATAATAATATATTTATAGTGATCTATTTTGCCTACAGTGCTTACACACAGAGCGTGTCTGTGCAAATGAAACACACACTGTGCAGTGAAACACACACACGAATACTTAGTAGTTTTACAAAATGAAAAGTAATGCATAACTAACTTAGATTCAGATAGAGATGCTTTTAAATAAGCTCGATTGATAGGTGAGAAGATAAAACAGGAAGTGTTGACGTTCCCTCAAACCCAACCTCCCAAACCCAGCTTCCTTCCATAGAGAGACATGGTCTTTCATCTCTGCTCCTCCCAGGACACTGCACATCACTATTGTGCCTATGTTTATGACCTCTCATTTCTGTCGTTTGCATCTACCCCCATTTGAAACGATGACTATCCTACTGTTTCACATCCTACATCAGAGACATTTTCATTTTACCAGTTTTCACCGCAATATAACAATATTTTCTTGTAGGCGAAATATAGCTTTCACATTAATCAGAAACAGAATACTTTATTAATCCCCTGGGGGAAATTGCTGTTTTAACAGATGCTCCAATTGTCATGTTAATATATACAGAGAAAGAGTAAAGAAGTAACAATAAGCGCAGTAAAATTTAACTAATAATACAAAATACTACAGAATAAAATAAAAGTAAAGTGGCAGTGTAAGGTAAGTTATATATATTAAATAAAACGTTGAACTGGCACTGTGGGGCCAGGTCATAATTAATCATAATTACAATATTGCACACAAAAGTTGTTATTGAGTACAAAGTTAAACAGTTTAAATGCTTAAACAAAGAATCAAATTATGATATATGCAATAAGGATGTAAAAAAAACAGGATAAAATAATGCAAACTTTATATGTAAAAACTTTTCATGTTAGATTCAAGCAATAACACATTTTAGAATGTAAATAAATCTTTGGCATTCAGGCCGTAAATCTTCATTTAGATAAGTCGGACTGAGCAGACATGTTTTAAACAGTTTTAGCTATGATTAACAATTAAAATGTCTGCCCCCCATCCTCCAAGACAATATTTTAGTAGTCCAATATAATAAATAATAGTGAAATCATGCAAAAAGGCACTATTATTATTAATATAAACACATTGAATAATGTTGGGATATTAATTAACTGCTTTTTTTGGCTTTTAGTTCCAAAAGAACAGTTACAAATTTTGAGTAAAAATAATTTAACAGATTAATAGCATAATAAATGTAGACTAGTTTTCATATGTTTTTTTATATTTGTGATGCAATAATGTGACAGAAAAACATTTCACTAGACAGACATACACAATGACCTGCCGCTTAATTAGGTACATCTTGTAAAAGGTTGAACATAAAACATAATAATGTACTAGAATCAGTGCTATTTAATAATAATGTAGTCCATTCTTCAATTTATGAATTAAAATGATCTATGTTTTTATGGAAATTTTCCATTGCAAACAAGCAAATGGTTATGTTACACTCTTGTGACATCTTTTTCATGAAATGAGGTTGGTTGTTATAATTTATTGCACACATTTACCTATAATGTGTATTACACACATTATAAGAGTGATCTGCATGTGCAGTTGGATATTGTTATATTATATTTATATATTTATAATTATATTGTAGCTGTGACAACTTGCATTTCGTTACTTTCTATTCAAGGCGTTTATTGACATTTACTGGCAAAAGGGCCAACGAAGATCCTGCTCACTCACACCCATAAGAGAAATGCTACTTTCACTACCCAGCTACAAAAGAGCTGAGGGGGTGGTAAGTTTAAAAGAATTTTAGCCCCCCAGGAGAGTGTCTATGCGGGGGCTGGGATCCCCCTCATTCTCGGCTTCAAACCAACAATAAAAAGGAACACAAGAGCCAAGGAGTGAGAAAGGCTCGGGGGTTGCTGTGTGACCAAAAGGAGGACGTTTCTGCAGTCAGCTACCTGCTGCCCATCATGTCGCTGCCCCGTCAACTGGCGTACACACACATTACTTTTCGAGTCCTATTACATAGCAAAAGGCCAAAGTTCAGGCCCCGATAACAATGTGTGGGCAGAGCTTTGATGTGCTTTGGCACGGCCAGCCAGAAGCTCAATGCACATAAAGAGCCAGCTCAGGCCAGGAAGATAACCCTGTCCCATTCTTCTTATCACCTTTAACCTATGGCCTTTGCACTCTAGAAATAAGATCACATTTCAGCAATGGGTACTTAAATCCGAACACCCTCACTCTATGGAGGGATAAGTGGTTCAATTTCAAGAGGATTTCGAGTTCTGGCAGGTAAATCTGAATGTGTTTTAAGCATCAGCAATCACTATTAAATGAACACAACTAGATTTTTTGTTCGATTCAGATTTCACATTATTTAAAAGCAAGGAAAAGTTAAAGAAAAAGGGGGTTGCCATGGCATGTGTGGTAGTGTGGGTGTCATTAATATTCAGTTCTCACAGCCATGAAAAGCCCGGCCAGCTGTGTGTATTACTGAAGCATCCTTCCATTACATTGTCTACACTCATATCATCTAAAGGCCAGATTTTCTCAGCCTGCTATGATATGATATTACCAATTATCCCAGTGTTGCATCTTTTTTTTTTTTTATTAAAAAAAAACAACTAATTATATCCTTGTCATTGTGCACTGCAAGTTTTGGCAGCTCATGTGTTTGGGGTCAGGCATTGACATCTAATGATTATGAGTAGTTTCTGTAGTTTCCCTTAGCCAACCTATAGGCTACTTTTAAAATCTTCAAACAGGAAAATGAGAGTTCAATCCCTAAGTTGAGATTTCAATGCCATAAACTTAAATTGATCCCGAAAAGCACATTAGTATATTTATTTATTTATTTATGGTGATGCAATATGCAAAATGCAGCATACATTACTTTAATAATGGCACTGTTAGACATAATATTTATTATTATTATTATTATTATTATTATTATTATGTAATATATATTATGTACAATAATTCATTATATTATTTTAGATTGTATTTACACATCCCTAACCCTGGATTTTTTTTCATAAGTGTAATTAATATCTAACAAGTCTCAACATTTGGTATTTGCATTATACAACAAACTGTAGATGAATACTTTTGCTTTAAATGGATTTTTTTTAATTATGCCTAAAGAGCAGGAATAACTGTATATATTACCAGAAATCAAGTTTAAACAAAAAAACTAATAAATTTAAGCCAAAAAACTAAACTACTAGAACATGTATCAAGAAAATATTTAGGGAACATGCTCTGCAAGTGTACACTATGTAGGAGAGAGAGTAGACACTAAAGTGGCTGATACATCTAACCATGAATTCATTACACTTTAGGCACAAATACATTGTGTGACACAAATACAGCAAACAGGCTTATTTTTACAGTGATGACTGTGGAGTACACATTGGATTTATTATTATCACAACTCAGTAGTTTTGTCCTTGAAAACTGCTCTGAAGATAAAAGTATTTGTGTTGTCTATTGAGAATAATCACAAAGAAACTCACTGAACTCAAGGTATTTACATAGTGAGCTTATATTTTATGATGATGTACTACCACCCCAACCAACAAATTTGCAGTTTTGAATGTACATTTGAACAGTGTACATTAAATAATCTAAAGTGGTGGCAGACAGCCTTAAAAAGAAGTTTGAATAAAATTCCCTTATTTATTTGATTCTGCATTATATTATTCCGCACAAATACAAAAACAAAACACGTTAATCTACAAATAATTAAAGATGAAGTATAATTAATAATAAACTAACTTAAGTATATGCCTCTATTTGAACACCACAGATTTCCTAAAGTGCGCAAGACTATCATGTATCATATCATGCAGAGAAATGATTTAACTTAGAATAAAGATCAGACGTTTGTTTGTTTTTGTAAAAGTTTCAGGCAGTGCAACACAAACATAATACCCCCCCAAAAAGCGCTTAGAACAAAGTGCGTGCGGTTCTCCTGCAGAACCCACGCTAACGCACGTTTAAAGTGCCTCCTGTGCGCAGCTGTACAGTTAAATCCAGATGTTGCAATTTCGTTTACCTGCAGAGACGGGAACAAGGCGCCGCGTTATTCCTGTGTGCTGTGAACAGGCTGAGATTTGCATTGCTTCACTCCTAAGTGCGCATCGAGTCTCTGAAATCAGCGTGCCAGGCTTTTAATTCAAAGTAGCGACTGCCTCTTGCTTATTATACACCCCTATAGCGCCACATATATGGTATCTTCCCAAAAGATGCATGAGATACAAGCGGAAGGTACCAACGTAGCCAGGGGGGAATTTGAAATCATTTTATTAGTATACAATATCTTTATTAAAAAAATGATCATTTTAACATTAAAAAAGCAGGTCAAAATATATGTGTGTAACCGATTTCTTTGTTTTGCTAATTTACATTCTGTATTTATATTAATAAGACAACACACCAGTGATTCTCATCCAAACAAATAGGTTAAATTCAGAAAAGTCTGGAAAATATAAATAATATAAACATATAGTAAACATTATGTGAAATAAATGTGAAATACAGAGCAGATATAAAGAAGTCTTCATATGATATGGTTATGTACTAATGTTAATGCAAAACTCTTTTACGCCATCTGCTGGTAAAACCAGCAAATACAACTTTAAATTTGTCTGAAAAATACTTTTTTTGTGGAGAAAAAGTCCCATTGTAATGGTATGATAATTAATTAAATTTTAATTTGATTTAATTTGGGATGTTTTAATTTAATTTTATTTAAATTTTTTTGAGATTTGATATATAATGATATCCATATAAGAGTAGGATATACATGTCACAAGCCCAATCTTATAATAGCTGTAATGAATGATCAGAATGATCTTTTGGATGTGCTGAAGAAGACTTTGGTGCAAAGCTCCAAAGATCTAGAGGAAAACTTTTCATTTGTGGAAACGATGCATCGTTGGACTCTGTGGTGACCAATACACAATTTTAATAAATTCTAAGCTACTCAGTGCATTAATTATGGTTAAATAACATGTTGCAATCTCTCAGCGCTAGGGATTCCCGGTTCGAATCCCCATCTGGGTGGAGTTTCCATGTTCTCCCCGTGTCTGCGTGGGTTTCCTCCGGGTTCTCCAGTTTCCTCCCACAGTCCAAAAACATGGATAAAGTTAATTGAATTCTCCAAATTGCCTCATATAGAGTGTGTCTGTGTGAGTGAGTGTGTGCCCAGCGATGGATTGGCGCCCTGTCCTGGGTCTATCTGCCGAGCACCCGAGACGTTCTCCCCTGGATGGGCATGGGGAACCCCACTGCGACCCTAATAGAGGATAAAGCGGTAGATAATGAATGAATGAATGGATATATAATGATATCCATATAAGAGTAGGATATACATGTCACAAGCCCAATCTAATAATAGCTGTAATGAATGATCAGAATGATCTTTGGGATGTGCTGAAGAAGACTTTGGTGCAAAGCTCCTAAGATCTAGAGGAAAACTTTTCATTTGTGGAAACGATGCAACGTTGGACTCTGTGGTGGCCAATACACAATTTTAATAAATTCTAAGCTACTCAGTGCATCAATTATGGTTAAATAACATGTTGCAATTGCCAATGTGGCTTAGTAGCTACACATTCGCCACTCAGCGCTGTGGAATTTTCATATTCTCCCTGTGTCTGTGTGGGTTTCCTCTGCGTTCTCCAGTTTCATCCCACAGTCCAAAAACATGAATTGAGGGTAAATTGAATGTTCTAAAATTGCCCCATCAAGAGTGTGTTTGTGTGTGTCTATGTGTGTCTGAGTGTGACCAACGATAGATTGGCGCTCTGCACCCCCTCTCGACCCTTAAGCAGAAACATAATTACACATGATTATCCAATGGGATATACTGCATGTATTATACATACATATATATATATGGGTTTCAACCCCTATACACCCATACATCCAACACACCCTGCTTTTGAACATGCAAATTGAATAGCACACACATATTATCTATAGTGATATAAATAACAAACTTTTTTTAATCAGCAAAAATTATTTTTTACAAATCATTGCCAGAACAGTACAGCAACATAAAAATATTAAAATGCTGAAACAGAATTACAAGAACATGCCCTGGCTTCAGTCTTTCAGATTTGTAGTTTTTCTGCTGCAATATGAAACCAAAATGTTTCATATATTAAATGAGATATTATGATGACTTAGTGTGCTTTAGGGTGGCACATGTTCTCCCCGTGTCCGTGTGGGTTTCCTCCGTGTTCTCCGGTTTCCTCCCACAGTCCAAAAACATGGATTAAGTCAATTGAGTTCTCCAAATTGCCCCATATAGTGTGTCTGTGTGAGTGAGTGTTTGCCCAGCGATGGATTAGTGCCCTGTCCTGGGTCTATCTGCCCAGCGCCCGAAATGTTCTCCCCTGGAAGGGCATGAGGAACCCCCGCGATCCTAATATAGGATAAAGCGGAAGATAATGGATGAAGGAAAGAGAAGAGTGTGCTTTAGAAAAAGTGGAACAATTATGTTTTGCTCGCAATTATAATGACACATCCTGTTGTTGATAGAAGGTAACCTTCTGGAAGGATCTAGTGTACATGGACCTGACGCTTAAGATATTATTTAGTGATATTATTTAGTGATTTAAAGCTTAAATCATAGTGTGCTTATGATTCAGTTATCACACAAATGCATGGTGATGCAGTCAAAGATTAGACTGTGATAGGTTTATGCAGAGTGCATTGTCGTCTGGAGATGCATGAGACATAGACAATGGCTGGCCACCTAGTGTGACTCACTGTTCGGCAAGGTGGAATTAAGTACGCAATAAGTTACCATAGTTCCCGCCCTCCTACTGGTTAGCTTTTTCCCTTGTGGGCAGCATCTTTATCCCTTTATTTTGTCTCCTGCGGTGCTCTGTGTAATGTGGTTGGGTCTGTGATCCCCCAGGGTATTTAAAGGGAGAACAACTGGTTACAGAGAGTAAGACAAGCCATCATTAGGAATAATGTAAAAACTTGAATTGACCTAAAGGCAGATATTTTAACACGCCAGCACTTTTTTCTGGTTAACATAATCTTTCTGTAATTTGTGTCTTGGTATTACATAATCCTTGAACCTTATAAAATTTAATGTTGTCTGATATGAATCACAGTTTTTCAGAAACATGAAAACTCACAGTATTACTCCTCTCTACAGCCCGACTTGTGTTCAACCAGCCCAAGCGAACTTATGTCACTTATTTCCCTACATGTCACTACTCATTTCTCCCCATTGGCTCCCTGAAACCCCTTCTTATGTTCACTTTACATTACCTCTTCTACCCCTTTTTATGTTCACTTTATATTTTTAAAATACACTTCAAATCGTTCACTTCGCTCTAGTGATTATTGTCACAAAACTGTGGAACAATCTTCACAACTCTGTCAGTAGAGTGGAGTCACTTGGCATCTTTAAGAAACAACAACAACAACAACAACAACAACAACAACAACAACAACAACAACAACAAAAAACCATCTGTAAAGTAATATAAATGTATTAAATAAATACAAAATCCAAAATAAAAAAAAACCTTTGCTTTATAATCATAGAGCCTGATTTCTATACCAACATCAAGCTTATTAATTAAGTTGGTTTATTAACTATTCTAATACTAGCTGATAATGAACTAAAATCATTTGTTCTTGTTTTGTTCTTACAATGTCCCTGAAAGTAAATTAAATTGCGTCCTGGCCTTGTTTGCATAAAAAAATAATTTCAAAGCTTAAAATTAGATTTATGATCATATATTAAATATGGCTTATGCACTTTTGGTCATTTATAACGATTTTCTTAATTGTCTAGCATATCATTTGATTGCAGACACTTCTGTGTCTGTAATGAATGCTTAATATTAGGAGATAAATATTAATAGGTGGCAGCAACTGGACTCATGATAACCTGAAATAATGAACAATAAGATACCCTGGCTATGATTAAATGTATACTACAGGGTCAAACATGTACAATACATCATAACATATAACAGCAATAGCGTATAATAGCAAGGACATAATTATTTTTCTCAATGTTATTATTTTTAAAACTTAATACACAGCAGCAGCAGCAACAACAAAATCAAAAACAACAGCAACAAAATTAATAGAAGAAATAGAAAAAAAAAATTGTACTACTACTACTAACAATAATAATAACTGGATGGCACAGTGGTATAGCATACACACACACACAAACACACATACACACACATGCACACAAATGTTTGTGTATAAATATATATATATATATATATATATATATATATATATATATATATATATATATATATATATATATATATATATATATATATATATATATATATATATATGGTTCCCTCTGCCCATGAGAACGTTTCAAGCGCTGGGCATACACCCAGGAGAGGCCTTTATTGCTGGGCACACATACTCACACAGACACACATACACACACAAACACACAGTATATGGGGCAATTTGGAGCATTCAGTTTACCTTGAATCCATATTTTTGGACTGTGGGAGAAAAACCGGAGAACCTGGAGGAAACCCACGCGGACACGGAGAAAACATGGAAACTCCACCCAGATTGGAATTCAAACCTGGTTTTCCAGCGCTGAGAGGCGAACATGCTAACCACTAAGCCTCCTTACCACCCTTGTACCATATTGCCTAACAATATTAATTACGGCATATATTTAAAAGCAAGCCAAATATACTTACATATAAAAAAGTAAAAAATATCAAATGAAATTTGAAACAATAATCAATTTTAGCCAAATCTGTTTAGATAAATTGTAAATTGGCTCTGTACTTTTTTTGGGGTGTCTCCCAGGTGCCTTTAAGCTGTGCTAATAAATTGTTTTAATAAAATCGTATTAATTCAGCTTTCTTGTATTTATTCGATTTCAATTTCAAACTCAGTGTTCAAGGTTTCCACGGCACAGAATGCCTCAGAGCACTGCTATATCAAAGCAAAAAAAAACTATTGGTTGCCTGACCTGGCTATAACAAGGTTAATCATGTTTTGAGTCCTACAGTTTCAGTGGTGTAGTGTCACTATCACCTTTGTCATCTGTGAAATGAGTGATAAGTGCAGCCCTGAATATTTCCACTTGGACAAGCAGAGAATAATGGCTTCCTTGAAGTGATTTAACATTTGTCATGTCATTGAGTGTGCTGTGATTAGGTTTTTTTTTTCTTTCGAAAAGCACATTTCAAAAAGTGCCTCTGAATGAACTGTAGGATATCCTCAATAAAACCACCACATTTTGCTTGGTATTATTTTTGGAGCATGTGTTATTCAGGACTTAAAGTTATTGGGTAATTAAGATCCAGCCTGGCTCGCTGTGATCGCTTTTAATTGCCCCTTTAAACACAATACAGTGTAATTAAGCATGGAGTGCATGAGGTGGAAGGTGAAGTAGACAAACGGATAACAAATGATCTGTGCTAAAGTGGACTCTTTGGTATACATGCTTTAATAAGATGTCATACTTGGGTTTTTGCCTCTTCTGTAGTGCTGTGCTTACATATCTCGTAATTTCCACCTTTGCATACTTCGGAGGTATGCTCTCCTCCTTCTTCCCTTTCCCTCCCCTGCCCTGCAGCTAGCACAGGCTCGCTTGCATATTCACCTTCACTTCCTCTCCTTGGTCACTTCCCACTGGGGTGCGCAGCCATGTGCATGCATTGGCGCGTGGCCTCGGCCGGCCTTATTATAAGTGGAAAGAGGTGATATTTCACATCCCACACAGAAATATAGCTAGATAGACAAGTGAGCCAAGCTAATCCCTGGGATGAAATTAGCAGGCAGGGTCTGGGGCCTGCTGGAAATGATGAACGAGGCTGACTGAGCTTTGTAGGACGCCGTCCTCCGGGATAATTATGCCAAGCTCCCGGGCCGAAATGTTTCAGTGCCACTACTTTTTGATGGCTCTATTTCAATAGGGGGTTCGTCTATGAAATACATAGTAAAAGCTATTAAAATTTAAATTGTTCTAGGGTGGTGCTCAGTGAGAGAGCTATTGACCCTATCAGGTGATGTTTAATAGGGTGGCTTTAAGACCTCTCCAGGTGGTAAAGACCAGGGGGTATACTAGTATAACTTATTGCCTTGAATTCTTATATTTAGAGGTGCTGTGCCAAATATAACCACCTTTTCTATATTCGGTACTTTATTTCTAGAACAGAACAGCTAAATAAATAAGAATGAAAGGAAACATACAAGCCTAAAATGCCGTTGATAGTTGCTGTATATATATATTGCCATATATATATACACATAAACAATGTAATTAATGCATGTTTATGTAATGTAATGCATGCAAACTTAAGTACAACATTTTTTAAGTAGAGTCACGTAAAAAATCAGCAACAGCAAGTAAATTCATTTTACATCCTTCTTAAGGGCATTTTTATTTATCGATAAAGTACAAAGGAAAGTTGCACTAGCTGTAAAAGGCATATAGCAAACATCAAGAAAAAGTTTTTTTCCAACAAAGACGTAAGAATCGAAAATGTATGTATGTATGTATGTATGTATGTATGTATGTATGTATGTATGTATGTATATATATATATATATATATATATATATATATATATATATATATATATATATATATATATATATATATATATATATATGTAGCAGTTCAGATATTTAGGTTTTTTAAATTACTACTTTTAACCCTCTCAGGCCCAAATTAAGTTTTAGTCAAAGGAAAAATCTGATATTTGGGGAAAATTATCATATGGGGTAGTAATATACAATTCTGACCTTTTTTTGAAGGAGACCTTCATGTGCAATGAATTCTGTAATGTTGCAGTTTTGCAACATTGGCCCGGAGTTTTAAATTAACACTGAAAACTGAATATGATATGAATGCTAACTTTATTCAAAACAATGCTACAAAGTGCTTTAAAGTGGCAAAATAACAACAAAAAAAGGGAAAGCAAGAAATTCCATTAGTAAAAAACAAAAAATTACAATTGTAAAACAAAATTAGAGATAACTTTTGATCTCTTTGTATATGAATTTTGAGGAGATTTTGAGGAGTTTCCTCAAAATCTGGATCATCAATTGTATCATCTGGAATGGATTCTGTGTCAGATAAAGCCCCATCAGGAATGCAAACCAACTCAAGGACTTCCCTGACTGAATAAAATATTTTTCGGCCTGCCATAACTGCACTGCAAATCCTGCAAAGAGAGTATTCTGTAATCTGCCTCTGATAGTTTGTAACTTCACTCCAAATAATTTCATTTTCTATAGGATATACCCTCAATGACACATCAAAGTAATGAGTAAATATGTGTGATAGTAAAATAACCCTAGTATAAACTGTTGCTCAAAATATAGGCAAACTACCAAATAAAGCATGTGGCATCCATTGGTACCTGTTCGGCCACATGCTGCAAAACTGCAACATTGAAATGTAGCTGTCCCTGGGGAAAAACCCTGGGGAGATCAAATCTACTAATTGACATGTACTGTATCTATATATATTCATGATTAATTTTGTACAGCATTGGTTTCAAATTAATGAAGGTTGGTAGTGATACTTACATGAAATTTATGAGTAGAAAATGTGTGTCAGTGACATAAAGGAGGCAGACATTTTGGAAGTGAGACAAACACTGCCATCTGATGAGCTAGTGGGAAATAGTTTGTTGCTAATGCACAACGAAGTCCTGCAGTGTTACATCTGAGTAAAAAAAGGGTCATGAAATACGGATGTGTAGTAATTAAGTAATTAAAATTTAGCTGTTGCAAATCTGTAACGCCTGCCTGGAGAGGGTTAAGTCAACTTAATATAAAAAATAAAATATAAAACTTGATATAAAAAAAATAAAAAGTCCCTAACATAGCTAATAAATAATATACAACCTCATTGTAGTTCATAAAAAAATCTATTATCCTATATTTTTTTGTTTTGAAAATTAGAATAACACATTTACATGAGGTAAAGAAAAATCTTTAGGTTTGGTGCTATTTTCACGAAGTAGTTCAAAAGTGAAATGGTATTAAAAGAAGTCCCGTGGCGAGCATTATTTTTGTCTGTCGGCAGGTGGCGCGCTTCACCGCAAAATGTCAAAATGACGCGTCGGTCCGCTATCTTCCAACCGACCAGATTTATCTCTGGTGTATTTAGAGGTTGTATTCTGAAAGCGTGACATTCGTAATCATTTATAGAGACTACCGACATTTTTGTCCTTGAAAAATTAATTGGGTAAACACAAAATAAGCAGGGTTCCCTTTCCCAGGAAAGTTTTCGTCCTTCAGCAATGCTTTAAAAACCTTAAAATACAAAAGACATGTTGGTTTTTAGAAAACATTAATTTTAGTGAAATATGAAGTACATCTGCAAAATAGTATTAATTTGCCCTTTACTGTTTATTTGGGGGTTTTATTACTTCAGCAATTTTATTCCCTTACATTTGCAAAAAATCTCTCTCATTTGGATGGCCTTACACTTCACACAATGCGACTAGGTTCAGAATGCCTGTAAAAATAATTAAGTGTCATATCTAGCTACTTCACTATCACAATGTAGAGATTTTTGGATTCTTATTTCTTCGTTAAAAAAAAAAAACTTTGTCTTGATTTTTGCTACATGCCTTGTACTTTTATGCAAATAAAATCTTGCTAGTGCAACTTTCCTTTGTACTTTATCCATGAATAAGAAATGCCCTTGAGAAGGATGTAAAATGAATGTTGTTTTTTTATGTGACTCTAGAGTGTTGTGCTTAAGTTTGAACATGCATTAATTACATTGTTGTTGATCTCTCTCTCCCTCACACACACACACACACACACACACACACGTGTGTGTGTTCATTGTATAATGTTATATATAAAATTATTTAAAAAAATATATATATATATATAGTTTGATATATAATTTGATATATATATATATATATATATATATATATATATATATATATATATATATATATATATATATATATATATATTATAATTTGGATAATGATTAATTTATTCACCTATTATCTATCATTTTTGGAGCAAAAATTACTTAGTGAAAAAAAAAACATTTTATTTGTAAAATATCTATTTAATTTCCCAAAATATTAAATGCAGGTAATAAATTATAACATTCAAATTTGCTAAAACATTGTGGCATGTAAAAATCTTTTTCGAATAAAAAGCTCAATAAAACATGATATTTCATTACATGAATATAGGGATTACAAGAATGGCACACTTAATGTGTGACAAGAGAATTATAGAAATCAGCCATGAATGTTTTTATGATGATCTGTTAAAATCCTAAAAGTACAGATTTTTGCAATATTTTCTAACTTCCAAATTATAAAGATGAATTCTCAGTGAAACAAAGTCGGTGGCTATAAGTTGGCCGAAGTATCATGCCGTGTGCAGGTTTGTCGTCAAGCGTTACCACTGTGCACATCTGTTCAAAGCCAGAAAAAGACAGTGATCTTGGGGCTCATGCAACACTTAGCAGTTATGTAAATTCAATTTGGATCCCACTTCCACGCTCTCATAGGTGTCTTTTGTCCTTTAATCAAATTCTGTTTACGGTTGAGGCAATTATTCCCAATTTAGCCACTTAAAGGCAAATGAAAGTGGTTCAACAGGAAAGGGAGGGAGCGAGGGAAACCTGAAAACACATAGGCTGCAAATCTGTAACCTTTAGAAGAACAGTTTCACTTTATCCACACCCAGTTTATGCGAGCTCTGATTTAATTTCCCAGCTTTTAAACATGACGAATTACCATGCTTCTGCACTTGTAATACCTTTAACAGATGTCAATAAACAACATTAATCGGGCAATGCTCTTAGCTCAAACCTGCAAGCTGGAAGCCCCTCATTTGCTTTATTATTGCAGGGGGCTCAAGCCCTATCCAGGTGGATAATCTTACTGCTTTACAGACTTAATTATACCATAATCAGTTCAGAATTGGGTCTTTTCAATCGATGCCAGAAGTATTTCCCATTTTCTCTCTCTATCTAGCTCACATTCTCCCCTTTCTTTACATCCTGTGAGCATCTTTGCTTGTAGCCCATATTCTCCATGTTACAGTTATAGCAAGTGAAGGGCAGACTAACTTTCTAGGACAAGACAAAGCTTGAACATATGGCCGGAATCTCCCAGGTGCAGTCTTTAAGAAGAGTCAGTATGCAGCCTGCGCTTCACTATTACACCCTTTTTTTAGAATGCATTCTGTCTCACTTCTTGACTTTTATTCCTCAATAGTATCGCTTGCCTATGATTCTCCTGCACATAACAGACTGATTCTTTTTTGAACGGCTCAAAGTGATCTCTTTTAAATGGTCCAGACATGTCATCTGCTAAAATATGATCCAAATGCCGTGATTTCAGCAAGTGATTTGCTTTTGGCTCTGGAAACGAGGCACTGCTTAAATGAGGCAGTGATTCATTTCAGTGTTTAGATGTTTGTTTCCTGTTTATTTCCCTAAATGCCTCAGTAAATGGTTTAAGCTCCGAAATAAATATCAATATAAATCAAATGAGTGCTTCGTGTGGCGTTAATGAAGACAAAGTGAAATATGGATGTTTTTCTCATTGCATTCTAGACCAATTAAGTGGCCCATTTAATGTTAATTAGCCACTAAACTTCAATTTGTGTTCTCTTGTTTGTTTTTTTGAAGTTCTGAACAGTTAAACGTCAGTGCCAAAAGCAAATTAAATTATTAGACATCTGTTTTGTGAAAATGTAACTTAAAGTGGAAAAAAAAAATCAAAAGCATGAACTATAAACCGACTCATGTCTCTTCCTTAATCAGCTACAATAGATTGCAATGTGCGAGAGTAAAAGTAATGATTTAGTTTATTATATTTAGTAATTCATATTGTAAGTGCATGTAATGTAATCAATTGTAATGTTATAATAAGCCATAATGTTTTTGGTGACATTGAACAGAACTTTGAGTGTACAAAACACCAAAAAAAGTATATGGTCATGGGTACACAGTCATTTATTCATTCATTATCTTCCACTTAGTCATCTACCAGGGCATGAGGGGGTTCTCCATGCCCATCCAGTGGAGAATGTTTTGGGCGCAGGGCAGATACACCCAGGACAGGGTGCCAATCTATCACTGGGCACATTCACTCACATAGGCACACTCTATATGGGACAATATAGAGCATTCAATTTACCTTAAATCCATGTTTTTGGACTGTGGGAGGAATCCAGAGAACCCGGAGGAAAACCATGTGGACATGGGAAGAACATGGATACTCACTGAGATTAGAATCGAACCTGGATCCCCATCGCTGAGTGGCAAATATTGTAATCACTAAGCCACCGTGCCCCCCACTGTAAAACATACTAAACACTAAACTAACACATAACTAAGTAAGTACTAGGTAAAATAACACTAAACTAACTAACACACAACAACTAACTAACACACAAAACAACTTTTTTCAGAAAATTACCCCCTCAGAACATTTTTGCAACAACGTCCACCTCTCAACGATAGGGATCCAGGTTCAAGTGCCGATCTGGGTGGAGTTATCATGTTCTACTTGTGTCTGTGTGGGCTTTCTTCAAGTTCTCTGGTATCCTTTCACAGTCCATTATTCATATTGCAAAAAAGAAATAAGAACTATTTTAAGTGTCATTACTCAGCTGTTTACACAGTATACTGGCATACTTTAAACTTTCCTCAGCATAGTAATATTAAAATAAGGTTCCGTGGGAAGAATAGCGATAGTGGAAAGGAAATGTCCTACAAAGGAGGTGTAGGGAGGGGAAATTTACTGTTCCCGTTACTGATTTGTGCAGAGTGCCAAATTGCAGAGGCAAGTGTGTTGGTGGGCTGGGCTCTAGGGGCCCTAGTGTGGGCCTGGAGGGGACGAGTGTCAGCCAGGTGTGCATGTCAGTGAGTAATGGCACTATCAGTTTGCCGTCGCCATCCATCATAAAGGCCCGGAATCGCAAGTGTAGCAACATATCATTACACAAGGTTATCACTGGCCCATTACTAGCCCTGATCAATCTGCTTATCCACTGGGTCCTTCACTGTACTCGTCGTTTCTTTTCTTCTTCGCTCGTATTCACTTTGTTTGTAGCATAAAGGAGTGTGCATCATTCACATTAACCCCAGCGCATATTTGTCTACATTTAGGATTTAGTGAATGTTAGTAAAGTTATTTTAAAATAATACTCTACGGTAAAAAGCATTAGTCTTTAATTGTGTAAATTTTGGGCTCATAAGAATAGTTCATATACTGTATGTGTATACTCCAACTCCATTGCCCACTTTTGTATCTCTGTATAATCTTTATACATAATTTAATTTACAACTTTACTTAAATTTTTTATTTTTTAAAAAATTGTAAACAGGGTCTTGGCACTTGGCGCTTGGTGCCAGAGCTCAACATGGCACTCAAACTGTAAAAGAACCTTGAGATGGCATTAATAGAGCTCATAAGCCGACATAAGTATTTGAATCTGAATCTTGTATATTTTACGGGTTTCCTCCCACAGTCCAAAAACATGGATTTAAGGTAAATTGAATGCTCTAAATTGCCCCATATAGAGTGTGTGTGAGTGAGTGTGGCCAGCAATGGATTGGTGTCTGCCACCTGTCATGGGTGTATCTGCCCAGCGCCCGGAACGTTCTCCCCTGGATGAGCATTGGAACCCCCCCCCCCCCCAGTACTGCCTAGCGACCCTAGTAGAGGATTAGGTGGAAGATAATGGATGAATGAATGAATGAATAAATTTGAATTTTAACAATCCTATTTTGAACAACTATTTTTTTTTATTTAAAAAATTAATATAAAAACAATATGATCTCTCAGATTGAAATCTTAGAAATATGAATTTACACTGGAGGAGAAACATCTGGGCCAATCATTTAACCAATCATTTAACCAATCACAGCACTGCTTCACTCATGTTCATGTCGATGGTGATAACTGCTAACTGCATATTGAATGTGTTTTGCTATAGAATATGAATTATAACTGAAACGCATGTTCAAAAAAACTCTTTACATACCCCACAAAGTTAAGTAGACGGACAAGGTAGACGGATCGTCTTCTCGAATGTCCACTGAAGTGCAGACTGGAACATCTTTATGGCATGGACAGGATCCTCTCTCAGGTATAGAGCGGTTCTGATAATTTCTCATGGATAATGAGAGACTTCACCAGGGCCTCTTGACTACAAACAAGTTCAACAAATCAGTTTTGGTTACAGAAAGGTTCGACCAGGTCCCCCCTTGGTTACTAATAGCTTTGACCAGACCCTTTTGGCTACAGACCGGCTCTCTAAAACAAATACAATAAAAATAAAAATACAAACCCAATCAAATACTCTTTGGGGATCGTCAGTAGATTCTGGAATTCTTAATCAGTGTGCACAGGGCATTGCGTACAATATGCCGTTAGATAGATATTTTCAGATGATGCCTTAATCTCACTCCAGCATTTTCACTGAGAGTTGTGTCCGAAAATACTTGTTGAATAATACAAATAATAATTTAACTAACTATGCAAACTAGAAATATTTTGTTTTAATGTATGAAATAAGTGAATAATTATTATAAAGAATAATTAATGCTAACTACTAGAAATATTTTTACCAGGCTTGCATTATCATTATATTGCTTGAAAGTGAATACATTAGCCAGACTTCCAATTTACTATCCCGCTTTATATAACAAACAGGAGAAATCTTTATCTAATGGTGTAAAATGAAAATAATTAAAGTTTATTAATGACCATTAAAAGCAATATAGTGAATCCTATCAATCAGAGGTAACTCCCTTTTTGAGTTTTAATTGGATATTGCACTTAATGGCATGAGAGGGAGTTTTGAGAGATTTAATTGCTATGGTTTAATGGTTTAATCTTTTTACAGTTTGAGGCTACAAAATGGGCATTTAAATAATAATGTCATCTTTATTTGAGTGGCAACTAATAAAAAGTTGAAAAGAACATACCCTAAAAGTTCATGTTTTTTTATTTTTTATTTTAACACATAAAAATATTTAAGCTATGTTTAGAAATGTTGTATTAATTATTTTAAAGCATTTCTTTGTGGTGCCCAGACTTTGTGACTGCAACTTCTATATAATATAACAGCATCCTTAAATTATACTAAAATAAATAGATTTTATAAAAATAACACAGAGAGTCTACAATAGCTGGTAAGCACTCTATAATGTAGAACCACCATTTGAACATAAATTAAATAAAATATTAATAGAATACAGAAGCTCACTTTACTTCAGATGTGTGACATTTTAAACGCTGTCCAGCTCACAAGATGGATTAAGAGAAAATTCCATCATAACACTGTTAATATGTACATAAACGAAGCTACAAAGGAAGGATACAGTCATCAAGATTGTTATTTTTTGTAGTACATAACAATTTTTTTTATATATGTATTTCTATAAAATTGTTTCCACAATCATTTAAAATTAAATACATTTAGTTACTTATTATTGTTCATTTTTATGACTATGAATTAACTTTCAATCATTTAATTGCAATTAGTGACAGAAGCAAAAGCAATGCAACGTACAAAATACTCTGTCATTATAGTCGAACACTTGAGGTAAAAACAAAAAGCCAGGACAAGCACAAGACTGGTATATTTAGTCTATATTTTCCTGTTCAGCTAGCCAGAGCCATGGGGCATTTGCACATATCTGCCACGATATGTATACTTCATGTGACAATGAAAGTGCGACACATGCTCGCTGACTTTCAGCTGCCCTTGTTTAGAAAGTGAAGCTTCTCTCAGTTTGGGGTGTGTGTGTGTGTGTGGTAGAAAGGCAATCCTCAGAACTAAGAGAGGGTTTAATAGAAAATTAAAAGAATCCTGAAGTACATTTTTTCTGCTTTCAATAATTACCCCTATATAACTAGAAATCTAAAATATGACTATAAACCAAATGTTGCTTGTGATCATCCCTAATAAAGATTCTAATTTTAAATTTGTGCAGCTGTCTCATCCTTATCCAGTGCTACATTGAGGGATATAGCCCTATATATAATACCTAATCGCATCTAAATGAATTGTAAATGCAATTTAAAAGAGACCATATCCTCCAAAACATTATGTGGAATGTGTAGCATGCATAATAATTCTAAATCCAGCACGAGCATCATTAGGTGGGACGGCGCCCGGTTTTCTAATAGACTTGGAACTTTGCTACAACATGGCCTCAAATGTACTTGTTAAGCTAAACCGACAAAAAAAGGAAAGACTTTCATGCTGCCAGAAGGAGATTGTTTTTTTTCTCACATAGCCAGCAGGGGAACCAAAAATGATTCTTATGTGGTGATATTTTGACAACTTCATTCTCGAAAGCTCCGAGAAGTGGGAGAGTGAGGGAAGGGGCAAGAAAAGGAAAGACATGAAGCAAGATGTCATTTTTAATTTGCGCAAACAGAAAGAAAATAGCAGATGAATGAAATCTGGCCTTAAGCCATATAGAATGCGGCTCGAGTTGCTTTTGTCAGTGACGTGTCCTTGAAGGTTTCAGGTGAAGATGAAGTGCCATAAATAGGAGCCACAAGAACATTTTAATGAATGTCTGTTTACTGTGCCACTCAGATAGCTGTCTCTAAAAACATTCCCACTGATCCACTTAGCAGCCTATAAGAAATCATTCTGTGGCATAAGCATGACCCACACAACATATAAATTACCCATTATACTTTATATATTCCTTACTTTTACTGACATTCTAAATACTAACGGGCATATTAAAACCTTGTAATTTTAAAGAAAATGATTTTTACTTCGTTTAATCTAAAAATTCTAATTAAAGTGTGGGGGGGGGGGGGGGGGTTGCTAAAGTGTTCACAGGACAACAACATGACATGGACAAACACCCAAACACATTCAGATCCCGATGCATTTAAATAGTTTCAATTCATGTGACTGCTCAAGAATCTGTAGCACCATTAATAAGAAAGATAATCATTTAAATCATAACCATTGTGGGCATTTGATAAATACCTCGACCCTCTCTGTCCAGTGTTTCATGCTTTTAAATTTAAACTGTGTTATACCTCACTGCAAAATTATGCCAGTACAATGTACTGGAAAATAATATGAATATTAACATAAAACATTAAAATTGCATTATATCATTAATTATATATTTAAAAAGTATTTCAATTGTGCAATTAATATTTTTAAACAAATTAAAAAAATATCATTGCTTTTGCTTCCGTTATTCTGTATAAATCCCAATGACACAGGGCATACAGAAGAGCATGGTACTG
Source organism: Corydoras sp. C115 (assembly GCA_019802505.1). NCBI lineage: Eukaryota > Metazoa > Chordata > Actinopteri > Siluriformes > Callichthyidae > Corydoras > Corydoras sp. C115. The sequence continues at coordinate 200,658 of JAFMOC010000261.1, forward strand.
GGTAGTATTATTCCTGTGTTTTCTCTGTGGTGAGCAGCTTGTCTGAATATGTTGGCTGGCAAATATTTGAACTGCCAAATGTTGCAGTGCTGCCCTCAATATTTGTGCCGGGGTTTATTTTCAGGGGACTTCATAAATTGTGTTTAATTAAACATCCATACTTCTCTAATCACCTCGCTGCAGATTAAAGTAGGACGGCCGATTAACAGATTGTTTTTATAATCACTTAAAAACAGGTGTGCTTACAGCAGATTATGTTTTATTAGTCCTCTGAACCTGTTAAAAACCTGTTATCTTAGCATATTCTGTGCAACATGCACCTACATTTTGAAGTGGATGAATAAATAGACACAGTAAATTATTGGGATTTTTTTATGTTATAAAGATTAATGAACATGAAAGCTTTGCGTAAAAGAATTCAACTTATTTGTTCATTCATTCATTATCTTTTACTTTATCCTGTAGTAGGGTCAAGGGGAAGAGACGTTTTAGGTGTTGGTAAGATACACCCAGGACAGGGTGCCAATTTATCGTTGGGCACGCTCACTCACACACAAACAAAACATTATATGGGGCAATTTTGAGCATTTAAATCATGCATCATCAACTTGAATCCATGTTTTTGGACTGTGGGAGGAAACCAGAGAACCTGAAGAAAAAACACTCAGACACAGGGAGAACATGGGCTCTAACCAGATATGGATATGAATCTGGATGAAAGGCCACCCTTAATTAAATTTATATATATAAGCCTCTCAGCGTTAGGGATTCCCGGTTCGAATCCCCATCTGGGTGGAGTTTCCATGTTCTCCCCGTGTCAACGTGGGTTTCCTCCGGGTTCTCCAGTTTCCTCCCACAGTCCAAAAACATGGATCAAGTCAAATGAGTTCTCCAAATTGCCCCATATAGTGTGTCTCTGTGTGACTGAGGGTGTGCCCAGCGATAGATTGGCGCCCTGTCCTGGTGTATCTGCCCAGCGCCCGAGATGTTCTCCCCTGGATGGGGAAATATATACATATGGATATATAAAATCATACAGATTAATGTAATCTCTATTTATATCTATTCTGTTCATTATTATTATTATCATACTTACATTATGGGTAGATGGGTTTTCCCTAAAATTCCTAATAATTAAAATTTAAGACCCACGTGACTTGTATGAACACCGTAGCCTGTGTCTTATCTATTTTAATTCATTTTCCAAGAAGTTTAATTAGTCATACTCACCATAGTATTGTATACAACTTAATCAAACCCTTAAAGGTTAATTCCACCTGTAGTGTTACATAAATTACATGCAGTTACATAAATTAGTTCACTTAGACACATTTGAAATTGTGCATTTAGGAAATGTGTCAATGCAGCGGAAAATAATAATATTTCCACTTGCTGTTTCCAAGTCTGGCTGACAAGGAGGAAAAGAGAACATCTCAGACTTGTCTCTTTGGGTCACATCTATACATAACACGCTGCCAGATTGAGAAGGAGTGTAAAGATGAGGACGAGCTATTGGTTTGTTGACATCCTGTCCACTCATGTCATTTCCCAGTAGACTGTACCAGTGCCTTTTTCTGTCCTCAGGCTAATGTGAATAAAGCCCGTTTTCAGATGCCCCCCTGTAGCATCATGCCACCATGTATGTTAATTTCAGGGTTGCAAAGGCCTACTCAGCTTAGCCACTTTTCACCACAAACTTACCTAAATATGTGTTCAGCAATAACACCCCATAGTCTTTGTTGTGGATATGCTCCACAACACCACGGAGTTGTAAGTTTTGGTACTGACAGTGGTTGGAAAGTCTTGGCATTGATTGGTTTCCTCCCAGTATTTAACAAACCAGATAATTGGACAGGTTTACAGTCCTTTACTTTAAACTCTGTAGGCCTGTATTGGTGGATCTCACTTTTTTTTTGGATTTTTGACATCAGAGGGTAGGACACAATTCGAACTTGAGGCTAAAACATAATTTATTACTTTATTTATTTTATTTTATTGATTACTTCACATTTGTGGGCTTTTGGATATTGGGACTCAATAATAGGTTGAAACTGGTATCACTTAAATCTTAACAGCTTGTAGGGTGGCACAGTGGCTTAGTGGTTGGCACATTCGCCTTCAAATGGAGGTTCCATGTTCCATGTCCTCCCACAGTCCAAAGTCCATATAATGTGTGTTTGTTTGAGTGAGTGTACCCAGCGATAGATCGGTGTCCTGTCCTGAGTGTATCTGCCCAGCGGCCTGAGATGTTCTCCCCTTGATGGGCATGGGGACCAGCGACCCTAGTAGAGGATTAAGAAAAGTAAGAGCATAAATTTGCCAATGTTCAGAGTTTTTTTTTATATCCCTAAACTCTATTGCTTTTACTCTGGTGAAAATATTTACCTCACACTACAACTACAATGTTATTTCAAAAACTGAAATGAGTACAGCTTGCGAAATGTTTTAAATGAAATTTATTTTAAGCCTTTAAAATAACCACCTTAAAATGAATTAAGGTTTCTCTTTCCCCACAGTTTTGTCTGTAATTATAATATTGCCAACCCATTTTTATTTGATCTATTATTAAATTACTTTTAAGACCCCATATTTTAATTATAGCTAGTATTTTTTAGTTGTTGGAAAGGTGCTATGCAGAAATTAGAGTTTGCTCTATTGACTATTAATATTACACTTTGTCCTGGCAAAAATGCAGAAACCCAATGGGTGTTTACAAAAACATGCAGATAAGCCAAGATCAGTGAGACTCGAAACACTGAACGCCGTAGTGAGAAACATGCCAAAATCGACTGGCTTAAGCCAAACCCTTAGACTTCAACTTATTTCTCCCTTCAAATTTGCATCCCCTTAGTCCTGCACCAGTGCCAACCATGCTGCCAGGTCTAGAGTGCTGATGCCAAGCAGAAATGACACCATCTCTCCCTGTGGACCAACTTAATTAGAGAAGCCCTGTCCCCCATGGTTCCCGCAGCAGCAGGACAGAGATAGTTTTAGCTATATGGATGCATTTGTGTATGTATGTGTTTTGTCATTCCGTCTAAGGGACTATCTTCAGCAGATGCTCCAAAGCATCCCTGTCTCTTTTATTGAGGGCCAGCATCATTAAACTGTCATTGAGAACTGACACCGCTTAATTTTAGTAGTCCTCGACATGCCTTTGCTGCAGGAGCCTGAACAAATGGAAAGGCAGCCTGCGGCAGTCTGAAAGAAACTAAAGGAGTGTATTTACACCACGTTTAAGGGATTTATTAAGCAAAGCAATTCAAGGTGGGCTCTTTTAAATTTCAATCATTGGATATTGAATCTTGCTTCTTACTTTTAAATTAAATGAATATAAGACAACAGCAAATATATATATTAGCCATTTAATATAATATTGTTAATGGTGTTGAAGGTGTTCATATGTGTGACTTCAGTGATCAGCTGATCATTTAGGGATTTAATATGATTATTATTATTCATTCATTCATTATCTTCCACTTAGTCCTCTACAATTGTCATGGGGGAGGGGGGTGTGTTCCCCATGCCCATCCAGGGGAGAATATGTCAGGCGCGGGGCAGATACACCCAGGACCAGGTGCCAATCTATCGCTGGGCACACACTCACACACAAACACACACTATATGGGGCAATTTAGAGCATTCAATTGACCTTGATCCATGTTTTTGGACTGTGGGAGGAAACTGGAGAACCCGGAGGAAACCCACACGGACATGGGGTGAACATGGAACATGGAAACTTCACCCAGATTGGGATTCGAACCGAATCCACAGCGCTGAGAGGTGAACATGCTAACCACATGTCGCCCTATTATTATTATTACTCTTATTATTTAGTATTAGTAATGGCAGGAGTAGTATACTTCAATTATAAATTATTTTTGTATTTATTATTGATCATCTATTAATAATATTCATGTAAATGTATCATCTTAAGCACAAGGATATTGCTAATGCAAATAATTCTCTATGCTCAAACTATTTATTGTCCCCAATCATATTAAAAAAAAACCTTGTTAACCTGGTTATAACATTTCCCAGCATGGCATAAGGACTACTAAAACATCTAAAATAAAAAAAAGAAGGGAATGTAATAGACAAGCGATTATTAGGCTGACACATTGGATAACACTTCCACTGAGGGTGTGAGAGCTCTCTGAGTGGGACACACAATGCAGTCATTTGGATGGCCCAGTGACTGTGTGCACATTCCCCCAGAGCACTGTTGTGTTTGGTAAGTGTTTGGGAGGGAAAAGAGGGGGGGTGAACCATTTCCTTATTTTAATTGCTCTCAACTGGTGAAGCTAAAAGGTAATTAGAAAATTGTTTTACACACTGCAATTGGTGGCAGTAAAAATGATGGCGCCTCTGAAACCTGCCATTTTTCAGAGACATTATATTCCAGGAGTTGTATAAACAACAGCTGCAATTTTATACAATATTTTATTAATTCATTTATTTTAAATTGATGTATTGGTATATTGTTACACCCCTATAGAACAGGGGTGTCAGTCTCATTTGCACCAAGGGCCAAAACTTAAAGCACACCTTGGATCGCAAGCCGAACATTTATTGAATTAATGTTTTCTGAACATTACCAGGAATAAAAACAGATAGGAATATTATGCCACAATAAATGAACTCAAACTTCATATAACTTAAAATACTTTGCTGTCTATAAAAATATCTCTTGTCAAAATGATAAAAGTTACAACTATGCTGCGAAAAAAACATGAAAAAATAAAATAAAAATGATTAATATTCATATAATTTTTTCTCTGCTCATGGGCCATTTTAGAACAAAAGACCCTAAACTTTAATTATATTTAAATATTTCTGCTCTCCATAAAAATGTTCCTGTCAAAATCATACACTTACACTACAAATTTAAATATGAGCATGGTCCAAAAAAACATATCGCCAGGCCCATTAATAACAATAATAATAAATCTCACAGGCCAGATAGATGTATTACAGGCTGGATTTACTCGAGTATAACTCACATGCATTAGAATCTATGTACAGGAATTAATTTTCTATATTAAGCAAGTAAATAGATCAATTTAGATTAAAATTATCATGCCTCTAAATAGATCCCCCAAAATAGATAGCAAATTTGAAATAGTAGTCCACTGGGACAGTGATGGAATTGACATATGTTTGTGCTATATAATTATGCCTATAAAGATAAACTCAATGCTCTAAATTGCCCAGTATAGTGTGTGTTTGTGTGAGTGTGCCCAGTGATGGATTGGCGCCCCGTCCTGGGTGTATCTCCCCAGCGCCCGAAACGCTCTCCCCTGAATAGGCATGGGGACCACTTCTGCGAACCTAGTAGATGATTAAGCGGAAGATAATGAATTAATGAATGACTTATGGCTATAACTTCATGGTGCAGTCACGCCGAGTCCCGGGAAAAAGCACAAAACCGCAAGGATGACTGCAGCACTGACAAAATCACTCCTTTGATGTCCAGCGTCAAACAGAAGCTCTACAAGTTAAACAGTTATAATATAAAGAATATAAAGAACCTTTAGCATTTAATTTGACATATGTTTCTGCTAAGAACGAATAAAAATAATTATGGCTATGCCTTGATGATGCTGTCCCGGGAAAACGCACGAAACCGTAAGGTAGCAGATACAATATAAGGAATAATTTATGAACCAAATACAATACACAAACATAACTTGCTCAGAGCAGGGTATATTTTTGTGACCTCATGATCTGAGTGGCCTGCACTTCTTGAGGCTTGTGGCCCTCAATACTAACAGCATGGTGTCACAAATCGGCAACCCAGGATCGATCGGATTGTTGGGTGCTGGGTGCTTGGCCAGTTCCCAAGTACAGGTCGGCCATCACAGTTGAAAAAGGAATAAAAAAAGGGAAAAAATGGCAAAAAAATGGGAAAAAAGGGCAAAAAAAAGGAAAAACACCAGGCGAACCATAGTTAAGTCAGCCACCAAGCCAAGTGTATAAGCCATGCACAGTAACAATCATGCAGGATGAGTGCAGTACAGACGAAAGCACTCCTCCAGGCTGATGCCCAGCATCAAACAGAAGCTCTACAAGTTCATTTGATGGCTCAATGCTGGGAACATAATAGGCTTTGGATGTACCTGCGGGCAGAGCGAATACCCTCAAATGATATCCAATAGAATCAAAGTTTACCTATCTATAAAATACTGCATACAGTTCTTACTATACCAAAATCCAAGACTTAAGAATTACACAGAAAAAAATGTCGTTTTTTTATACACTGTAACTAAGATGCAAAATCCATGAACCTGTTCAGCTGTCAGATTGCCAGATGGTATACCCCTATTAGCATAGGCTATAATAAAAGCAAAGCATGCATGTGACTGCTTTGCCACAGTTTCTCTGCTGACGGTGTCTGCAGCAGACGTCTTTAACTAAGCTGAATCTGCGCTGGGATCAACACTACATTGTGTTTATATTTTTAGCCAATCTGTGTGTGTTTTTCTAATTCCTAACTGAGAACAATCGGTTTGAAAAACAATCTTTGTAAAGCACATTGTAAAATCAGTTTAAGTCTAAACGCTGTTTGCATTTTTCGACCAGAATTCATTTGACCACCTGGAAAAGTTGATTTGATGCCAGCCAGTCTCGGGAAACTTCAAATGCCCCGTTATAAGGTACTACAGATGTATGGACAATTAAGCCTGATGTTAGTATTTTCTCGAACGTAAAAATGCCCTTTCTCTTTTCTCCGATGTGACTATGTGTCAAAGTCATTTACTGGTAATGAGCTTGTGACAGCCCAGTTTTTATTTTTGCGTGGGATTTAATTAATGGCCCGAAGCCTATTCATTGTGCTTTGTGCGAATGACTAATAAATCAAGGCAAGAAATTTGTCAGGGAAGCAACATCTGTTTCCTACAAGCATTAAAACATGGGTGGTACTGGCCTGGGCCATGGCCGCGCGAGGCTGTAGGAGTCCTGCGCTCTGAAGCTTCTTCATTTGCTGCTCCAGTGAAGGTGAACAGGGAGCTTTCTAATAGTCTGTGATGTTAATAAAAGGACACAAAAAGAAAACCAGCCGCACTTCTCACCAATTCCAGGGCTCTCTTTTTTGCTTTTGGCTGCCACTGTCCTTAGTCCATGGTTTGTTAGCTAGGGCACCCATAATGCCATGTCAGCATTTTAAACGGATGATTAATGCAACCAAATGGATTAAAAAGGTAAGGACAACATGAACACTTTTTTGAGCCAAGTCCAGCATAACGTCTGCTGTGTATATGCCTACACATGTGGACATTCTGGTACATAGGGGAAGAGCTTTCATTTAATTGCCCCACATTAAACAATGCATTTTGCACACCATTCATCTTCAACAACAACAAAAAAATCATCAAATGTTTAATTGATTTTCAAGATCTAAAACAATATTGGGTAACACTTTCTATACATCTGGTATTCATAATGCATTACAACTGGCTCTAAAAAGCTTTATAAAGTATTCATAATGCTTTATACCATTTGTCATAAGCCTTTAAAAATGTACATAGATAATCATAATAGTAATAATTCAGAATCATGGTCATAAACTGTTATAATAAGGCTGATATAAGGCTTTATAACACAAAAAGTGACATAATTCACTCATTCATTCATTATCTCCCGCTTTATCCTCTATTAGGGTCGCGGTGGGGTTCTCCATGCCCATCCAGGGGAGAACGTCTCGGGCGCTGCGCAGATACACCCAGGACAGGGCGCCAATCCATCGCTGGGCACACACTCACTCACACAGACACACTCTATATGGGGCAATTTGGAGAATTCAATTGACTTGATCTATGTTTTTGGACTGTGGGAGGAAACCGGAGAACCCGGAGGAAACCCACGCAGACACGGGGAGAACATGAAAACTCCACCCAGATGGGGATTCGAACCGGGAATCCCTAGTGCTGAGAGGAGAACGTGCTAACCACTAAGCCACCGTGCCGCCCAAAAAGTGACATAATGCATTGTAATATGAACTTTTGATTCTTCGGATGTTTCGACTTTTTTATTTAAAACAAGCTGATTACACTTTACTTAAAGTCTGTAAAGAGCATTTATAAGCTTTTATAAGGCATTATGTACTACTATGTATGCGGTCTCTTTTAAAGAGGTAATTAATGACACTTTACTTTATGCCTGTCAAGAGCCTTTAAACAGTTATTAAGACTTATAATGTCATTTTCAATAAAAGCACTCGTTAAACACAAAATGTTATAAGGCTTTATGTCGCTGGTCTCTATAATAAGTTGTTGAACAGTTCAAAAATGTAATTTATAATGTATTATGTCACTTTGTGTTATAAAGCCTTATGGCATGTTCTTATAACACTTTATGAGTGTGGTTATGTACATTTATGGACATTAACAAAGACTTATGACAAGTATTACAAACCATTATGAATACTTTGTAAAGCTTTATATATGTGTTAATGATGTATCATTAGGTAAAATGTTACCCAATATTGTTATAATAATGCTCATACTAAATGCCCTTTGAACTTTTGCATTTTCTTACAGTGAGAGACTAAAATGTGTCACAAAAATAAGACATTTAAAGTGTAATTCTCATAAATGCTCATAGTGTAACAAGCAAATGAAAGCTGAAAGTTCTAGTTAGCATGCAGTATGCAAATGAGATTATGCCAGCTGGGCTGTAATTTTTCATAAAGCCCACTATTTTCAGGGTTCAACCACTTATCACATTGCAACCTGACTTAAAAACCCTATAAGGACCAACTGCTTTTACAAAAACTCTAAACCAACACTTCAGATCGTCCTTTTCACCGTCATTAACACCTCGTCTTGGCCACTGCGTTAAACAGTGCTCTTACAGCAGGTTCACAGAAGGTAATGTTCCAGTTGAGTTCTGAATAAATAAATAAATAAAATAAAATCTAAATCCACTCCCTTGCCATTCATCAGCTTTCCAAGGGAGCAGGCATTGGTTCCACTCTCTAGTTTAATTGTTAATACTAATTGCTATTTATTGGCTCAGATGCAAATGATAGGCCAGTCAAAGTGAAATTTTATGATGGGTGAACTCCCCTCTCCATACAAATTGAAAAAGTGAAACAAGAAGAAGATGAAATGAGGCGAGTAAGGTCTTAATGGTGGCTTTTTAATAGGGAAGGCAAAATTAAGACTGATTTACGTGGCCTGTTCCGCTCCCAACCACACCCTCAGACCCCATCAGCCAATTTGCCATTAAGACTGGATAAGTGCGCTTTTTTTAACACAGTTCCTCAAATGGTTACTTATGGAACTAATTAATCCAATTAATTGTATATTCTTACATATGTGAAATGTGCATCATTGACGGTATGAAGTCCAGTTGTGTTTTATCATTTCTAATTTGCTCTTAACAATCCTAATCTTGTAGCAATATCTACAATTTTAAAGGTTAAGTAAACAGGTAATATTTAATCTTAAATAGGTTGGGTACATAGAAGTACATTTTCTATATACAAAGCTGGGCGCCACAGTGGCTTAGTGGTTAGCACGTTCGCCTCTCAGCGCTAGGGATTCCCGGTTCGAATCCCAATCTCCCACAGTCCAAAAACATGGATCAAGTCAATTGAATACTCCAAATTGCCCCATATAGAATGTGTTTGTGTGAGTGAGTGTGTGCCCAGCGATGGATTGGCACCCTGTCCTGAGTGTATTTACCCAGTGCCCGAGACGTTCTCCCCTGGATGGGCATGGGGACCCCCCCCACGACCATTATACAGGATAAAATGGAAGATAATGGATGGATGAATGGAAAGCCTACAGCTTTGAAAATATCATGTAGCACCACATGAAATTATTTTTTCGAAGTAAATTGAATGCTCTAAATTGCCCCATATAGTATAGTGTGTGTTTGTGTCTGTGTGAGTAAGTGTACCCAGCATCAGCATCAGTCGTAGTCATTGGCTTGTGGGGCTTGTTGTTAAGGAATCAGCCTTGCGGCCTACGATTCCCAGTCCCACCAAGTACTGTAGTTGAAGTTTCCTTGATCAAGGCCCTAAATAGAAAGAGTGCTTGCGTATGTGTCTGAGAGTGTGTGCCCAGTGATGGATTGGCACCCTGTCCTGGGTGTGTCTGCCCAGCGCCCGAAACGTTCTCCCCTGGATGGGTATGGTAAAAACCCCTACCCCCAACCCCATGTAGACCCCAGTAGAGGATTAAGTGGAAGATACTAAATGAATAAATATGTGGTATTAACATTTTTTAAGACATTTTTCTTTACATTCTTCCTTAAAATTACTGGGTATGGTTAGCTGTACTACACTAATGTTAAATGTTCAAATGTGTTGTGAATATTATCCCTGTTGGGGAATAATTATTTTAGCAAGATAGGCATACACCAGAAATGAATAGGCAACAGAGTGTTTGTTTACCTTTGATCATTGAAACTAATGTCAGTCCAATAAAGGCCATGCTGAACATATATTGTTCTATTGCACCCACTGATTCCGTCCCATTTTATTAGCATATTTTCTCCATATCCTTGCTGTTGCACCTCTATCAGTGATTAAAAACCCTGGAGCACCTCTGCCAGGTGCCCGCCTTGGCAATTAAAATTCAATTCGATGGTTTGGTGTCCGTTAAAAAAAAAATAAAAAAAAGAAGAAGGAAGAGTGGATGCTGCACCATGTGATCTGGGGAGGTTAATGCAGTTAGAGTTATTTCACAGTCCATTAAGGAGCTTATGTTGACCCCATGACCTCCAAGCCTACAACACAGAATCCATTATCATCACAATGGAGAAGCTGCTGCTCTGGCTGACATGACAATAGGCCAGGGAAATCCCAAGTTAGCACTTAGCAACAGTGAAAAGGCGAACACCTTTTCTCCCTTGCTTTGCCTTATCTTTCTTTTCGTTCTCTTTCTCCACTTCTGAGGTTTCACTATTAATATAGCTTAACTGCAATTTGCATTATTATTATTCCAAAGATGCAAAAAAAAAAGACATTAGAAATTCTCCTGCGATTGAGTGGAAAGTGCTGACGCGAGAGTTTTCAATTCAGTTTATTAATTAAATTCATGTGAAAAGCAAATGCTAGTAAGAAATGTGAGTGGATTTTAGCAGGGTTTGAGAGTGGAAGTGAACTAAAGGCAGGGAAAGTGAAAATATGCTTAATTATAACTTCAGGAAATACAGTGGAATTGTAAAAGGAATCTTAAAAAAGAAGATACACACTCACCAGCCATTATATTAGGTACTTCTCTTCAGTTCTAAGATAAGATAAGATAAGATAAGATAATCCATTAGCTGTCCCACAATGTAGCAAATTTACATTTCTCAGCAGCAGAAGTGACATTAATTGGGAAAAAGTTATATAAAAAGTTACATAATGTATCTATTACAAAAAAATTTAATAGAAATAGAGCTAAGTATATACAAAATAAAATAAAATAGAATAAAATAATACAGGGGGAGACAATATGAAAAAAAATGTAATCAAATATAAAGTATTGCAGGCAGTGGTTAGCATGTTCGCCTCTCAGCACTAGGGATTCCCGGTTCGAATCTCCATCTGGGTGGAGTTTCCATGTTCGCCCCGTGTCCGCTTGGGTTTCCTCCGGGTTCTCCGGTTTCCCCTCACAGTCCAAAAACATGGAGCAAGTCAATTGAGTTCTCCAAATTTCCCCATATAGAGTGTGTTTGTGTGCGTGCCTGTGTGTGTGAGTGTGTGTCCAGTGATAGATTGGCGCCTTGTCCTGGGTTTATCTGCCCAGCACCCGAAACTTTCTCCCCTGGATGGGCATGGGGAACCCCCCCCCCCCATGACCCTAATATAGGATAAAGCGGAAGATAATGAATGAATGAATGAATGAAGTATTTCATATATAATTAAAATTTAATTAAGTGGTAATTGCAGAAAAACAACAGATTGTCTAGCAAAAAAACTGTATTGCACATAAAACAATATAATGTTTATTACATAGTGTGTTGTCAGTTGGGTGGTGAGTGGTTACTGTGAAGTACTGTAAAGTCTAACTGCAGCAAGAATTAAGGACCTGCGGTAACGTTCTTTAACACACTTTGGATGACACGGCCTGTCATTGAAGGTGCTCCCCAGTGCCGCTAGAGTCTCGTACATGGGGTGGGATTTATTGTCCATAAGAGTTGCTAGCTTGTTCAGCATCCTCTTGTCTCCCACCACCTGCACCGGGTTCTACACTCACTGGCTGTTTTTATTTAGGTATGTACTTTGTAGTTCTAAAGTTATAGACTGTAGTCCATTAGTTTCTATATGTTCTTTGTTAGTGTGGAATACTAAGAATTACACAACCATGCAGACCGAAAGTCCTCGTCAATTAAAACATGGTAAAGAATTATCATTTATTCATTCATTATCTTCTGCTAAATCCTCTACTAGGGTCGCAGAGGTTTCCCCATGCCCATCCAGGGGAGAACGTTTCGGGCACTGGGCAGGACTGGGTGGCAATCTATTGCTGGGCACACTTACTTACACAGAAACACTCTATTTGGGGCAATTTGCAACATTTACTTCACCTTAAATCCATGTTTTTGGACTATGGTAGGAAACCTGGAGAACCCAGAGGAAATCCACGCGGACACGGGGAGAACATGGAAACACCACCCAGCTTGGGATTCGAACCTGGAGAGAAGAATACATTTTTGTATGATGGCTTAGTAGTTAGCACGTTCTCCTCTCAGCGCTAGGGATTCCCGGTTCGAATCCCAATCTGGGTGGAGTTTCCATGTTCTCCTCGTGTCCTCGTGGGTTTCCTCCGGGTTCTCCGGTTTCCTCCCACAGTCCAAAAAACATGGATCAAGGTCAATTGAATTCTCCAAAATTGCCCCATATAGAGTGTGTCTGTGTGTATGTCTGGGTGAGTGAGTGTGTGCCCAGCGATAGATAGGGGATAGGCGCCCTGTCCTGGGTGTATCTGCCCAGTGCTCGAGATGCTCTCCCCTGGAGGGGCATGGGGAACCCCCCGCGATCCTCATAGAGGATAAATCAGAAGATAATGGATGGATGGAATTTGTCATGTATTGTTTATCCGAACTGGCAAGAAACTACTTTTCGGACATTCCATGTATTTTCTATGTTTTTTTTAATAGTGTCCAGATACATAACACCATTTTGATGAGGGTATACATTTCGGACCCCATGACTGCAGCTACTCCAAGTGCTGATGAATGGCACATAGACAGATAGGCTAACAAAGAATGCCTTACATTTGTCCTGCGGCTGGTTTTCTTTATTGACTCTTTCTCCCCCCCTTTCTTCTCATCACTATTTACAATTTTTTCCCCCTAAACTTGACAAAACTGCACAGACAGACATTTTTTTTTTCAAATCACTGCCCTCCTCCAATTGATTATCAATAGCCTGACTCTCATTCCGAATTACAGCTCCATTCTCTTGTGCATGACCTAGTTGACACAATTTCTTTTGATACACACATCGCGCTATCTTTACTCTATTAGTATTATCATAACAAAAGCTTCGAATCAATTACATTCAAGTCTCATAAAGATTTGCACTTAGAATACAATCTGTGTCCAAAACAAATGTATCTGTCCTCATGTCTTTTTAGACAGACTTTTTGTGAGATGGTTACCAAAGACCCTGTATTTTATGTTATGTACTAATTCATAGATTTCCTTAGATTTCCCAAAATGTTATACTGTTTTTAATGATTGAAGTTTACAAACTATGTTCAGCTTCTGAGTGTGTTGTGCATACTACAGCATAATTTCAGTACAGCTGTTTAAATATTTTTTTTATAACATTTTAGTGAATAATGTAATAATTGCATTTACTTTTATTAGTCAATTAGTAACTGGAATTCTTGCATCTTAGCTGGTGACTGTACATATTGCTTAAGTGATTGTGGCACGTTTGTATGCTTCTATGGATGAGATTATCCATCCATTATCTTCCGCTTTATCCTCTTTTAGGGTCCCAGGGGTTTCCCCATGCCCATCCACTGGAGAACGTCTCGGGCGCTGGGCAGATAGACCCAGGACAGGGCGCCAGTCTATCGCTGGGCACACACTCACTCACATAGACACACTCTATATGGGGCAATTTGGAGAACTCAATTGACTTGATCCATGTTTTTGGACTGTGGGAGGAAACTGGAGAACCCGGAGGAAACCCACGTGGAAAGGGGAGAACATGGAAACTCCACCCAGATTGGGATTCGAACCGGGAATCCCTAGCGCTGAGAGGAGAACGTGCTAAAAACTAAGCCACCGTGCCTCCCTGGATGAGATTATGCTATACTAAATTCAGACTCGCATAGGGAGTCAACAGAATTAAGAATTATTTATCTTAAGTGTTAGATGTACAGTAGCTTTTAGTTTTTTTTCTCCCATACACATTTACCTTTAGTGAATAAGTTAGAAGGAAGTAGGTGGATTTAAGATTGAGTGGGCATGGCTATCTGCAGATAGGTTTGGGCCACACTTACCGTAGTTTCGAAGGTCCCACAGCTCTAACCCACAGCACCCGGTACCCTGCACTGATGGTATCAGTGAAAAGATTGATCGGTACCTCCATCTTCCCCATTTCTATAGAGAATGGCCAAGCTCCTGTACCTAATGACGCTCAATCAATTCTGGAGCTGAGAACACAGCAAAGGACTATAAAGGATGAATATCCTGCCTTTGATGATTCCTACTTTGTAGTAGCCAAACACATTACAAAGCACACACTAACATTATACATAGATATCCCTTGTCAGGGATGAACATGCTGTGATTCAAGATCAAGGAGATGAGGACGAGAGCTAAGACTAAATAATGTTATTTTACAATTAAAAACCCGTTTTTTATATTTGTATATGAGCTTGTAGGGTTTGTAAGTACAAAATCTGTGATTGTACTCATTTTAGAATATTTTTTGTTGGTAAAATTTATTTATATTTTCAATAAACAAGGCACAATACTTTAAATCCTACTTTGAGTTGAGACATAATACCAAAACATGATTTGGGTTTTAGGGACGGCACGGTGGCTTAGTGGTCAGCATGTTCGCCTCTGAGCTCTAGGGATTCTCAGTTCGAATCCAAATCTGGGTGGAGTTTCCATGTTCTCCCCATTTCCTCCGGGTTCTCCGGTTTCCTCCCACAGTCCAAAAACATGGATCTAGTCAATTGAATTCTCCAAAATTGCCCCATATAGAGTGTGTCTGTGTCTGAGTGTGTGCCCAGCGATGGATTGGCGCCCTGTCCTGGGTTTATCTGCCCAGCTCCCGAAACGTTCTCCCCTGGATGGGCATGGGGAACCCCAGCGCGACCCTACTAGAGGATAAAGATAATGGATGGATGGATGGATTTGGGTTTTTTAAGCATGTCTAAGAATCATGACATAATTCAGGACTTTTATTCATTAATGCATTCATTATATTCCTCTTAATCCTCTACTAGGGTTGCGGGGGGTTCCCCATGCCCATCCAGAGGAGAACATTTTAGGCGCTGGGTAGATACACCCAGAATGCTGAGCTGGCCATGGGTGCCAATCTGTCTCTGGGCGCACACACACAAACACACACTATATGGGGCAATTTAGGGCATTCAATTTACCATGATCCCCCCTTTTTAGACTGTGGAGAACTCCAGAGAACCTGAAAGAAATCCCACACAGACATGAGGAGAATATGGAAACTCCACTCAGATTGGGATTCGAACCTGGATCCCCAGCACTGAGAAGGCGATCATGGTAAGCACTAAGCACACCATCAATGCCGCAGGACTTTTCATGTTGATATATTCCTCTGGGAGTTACCTATTGTTAACTGTCATTGTAATGAAAGCAAATCAATATGACAGATGTTTTAAAGCAATACATGTTATTTAACATGTCAAGTATTTATGTACAGCATTAATCAGGGTGCCTGAGATGAATTTTATTTACCAAGCACTTTCATTTTATAGTCTTTAGTTAAAGATAACTACGATTTAAATACCGGAGGAGCAAACCTACAAATTAATAGGAAACGCTTTGTCCTAAATATTGCTGAATCAGGCTGTAAGTCAAGATTTAGAAACCAGCAAGGAAGTTTTCTAATTTAAGCAATGTAGTGCGGTCCCTCGTTGTATTTCTAATATGAAATAATATTGATTTTGGAGCCTGTCAGTTAATATGTTTTTCAAAGTAATTAATACACTTGAATAATAACAAAATATGAAATTGCAATTAGTGGTTTCTTAAAAGGCATGGCCTAAATAGTTCTACATTAAACACGTCTGTGATCCAAATCGATTGGTCTACTTAATCTGATTGGGATTTGTAAAGGAATGTATAATTCACCTTGAGAAGCATTTCTTTAGCTTAATCTAATATTATATCGAGGGTGCAAATAAGGTGGTGGAGAAATCAATATTCTTTGATTTTGCGAGACTTCTAAATACCGGCTGCAATTTTCTGCCTTGTTTGTGAAGACAATGTCATTCCTTATTTATGTATTGATTTTCATTTTAGCTTTTTTAGATTCAGCCTGCTCGGTTAATGGATGTTTCCATACTTAGTACTCAGTCTGGACTCTCTTTATCACATTACACAAGCCATAATGACATTAAGAAATCTGCTGAATAAATGAAACACTTAATTGTCCTCAGTTAACAGTTTGATGTTGTTAGGACTTTAAACCTTATAAATAAACGTGCTTGCGTTTTTTCGTCCTGACCTATTACTGGGCATTTGTTTTTATTATTAGGAAAAAGAAACCTGCTAATTGTAAAAAAGAGAGGAAATTTGCACAAAATGACTGTGTGCATCACATATTTGGTTTACTACTGCGTAATTTATTCTCCACATATGTTGCAAACATCTGTTGCAATGACCTGCCATCGTATCAGTAAAATGACTGCTGTGCTGGTCCTCCTCTGGTCATTAGCTCAACTATTCAAATTACGTCTACAAGCCCTGACCAAAACGTTTCAGCGTTTTTATAACACAACCCTCAGTATTCTGTATGTTTTGTACCTCCACCACAATTTTCACCATATTGCTTATGCTTATTGCTGAAATGTTATTGCATTTTGCATTGCATTGTATGGAAAGGGTTTGTGTGTTCAGTTGAAATTCAACAAACTTCAAAATAACACATAGGGATTAACTGGGGCTTTAATAATGCTGGGTTTTGCTAGGCCAGGTTGATAAATAAAACCTAATAGAGAGTGTTTTTAGATTATATATTATTTAAAAACTCAGACTTTACAAACAGGACAGACCTATGTAATTAAAAACACCTGGGGAATATCTTCGTTCAAATTTAAGTTGCAACAAAATGTTGTTTTTTAATAATTTAATATCTTTTCTCATCTTCCTTCCATCCATCCATCCATTATCTTCCGCTTTATCCTCTATTAGGGTTGCGTGGGGGGGGGATTCCCCATGCCCATCCAGGGGAGAACGCCTCGGGTGCTGGGCAAATACACCCAGGACAGGGTGCCAATCTATCACTGGGCACACACGCACTCACACAAACACACTCTATATGGGGCAGTTTGGAGAATTCAGTTGACTTGATCCATGTTTTTGGACTGTGGGAGGAAACCGGAGAACGTGGAGGAAACCCACGCGGACACAGGGAGAACATGGAAACTCCACCCAGATTGGGATTCAAACCGGGAATCCCTAGTGCCGAGAGGCGAACGTGCTAACGACTAAGCCACCGTGCCGCCCGACCTTTTCTCATCTTGTTCCACTTAATTATATGGGGTAGGGTCATGGCGGGGGTCTCATATGCCCATCCAGGGGAGAACGTTTCAATTGCTGGGGAGATACATCCAGGAGAGGTGTGCCAATTCATTGCTGGGCACACTCACTCACACAGACACACACACACTATAGGGGCAATTTAGAAAGAATGCATTTTAGAGCAGCCAATTATCCTTAAATCCATGTTTCTGGACTGTTGGAGGAATCCGGAGAACCTAAAGAAAACCCACGTGGACAAGAGAACATGGAAACTCTACCCAGATTGGGATTCTAACCTGGATCACACGTTGAACCACCAATTGCATGCTAGCTGGGAATAACCACATCCTTCACAATGGATCTCATAGGTGACTTGTATCTGTTAATTGTCTATGTGCCAAAAGATGAGGGTTAAGATGTTTGGGTCTTATTCTAGACCTAATAGTATCTGGACTTTCTATGGTCATGCTAAAACCTGGGAATGAAAACAATGGAATATTTGGAAGCCAATTTATTATACTCATCAAACTATTGGCAGCTGCTAAAATAGGTTTTGCCTGTAGATGCTTCAGTTGCCACAAGGGTGACTGTGAAAGGGTGTGCTGTTGAAATACCAGAACGGAATTATCAGCATTATGTTTCAGTCATGGTGGCTTAGTGGTTAGCACATTCGCCTCTGGATTCCCAGTTCAAATCCCAATCTGGGTGGAGTTTCCATGTTCTCCCCTTGTCCTTGTGGGTTTTCTCCGGGTTCTCCGGTTTCCTTCCACAGTCCAAAAACATGGCTCAAGGCCAAATGTATTCTCTCCAAATTGCCCCATATAGAGTGTGTCTGTGTGAGTGAGTGTGTGCCGAATGATAGATTGGCACCCTGTCCTGGGTGTATCTGCCCAGCGCCCAAAACATTCTCCCCTGGATGGGCATGAGGAATTCCCCACGAACCTAATAGAGGATAAAGCGGAAGATAATGGATGGATGGATGTTTCAGCTTAGCATACAATGAAGCAATGGCACTGTTGCTATTGAACATTTTCATACGACAACTTTTCAAATTTGCAAAACAGCTGAAAGACATTGAAAGGAGGCAGTTGCTTGTTGAGAACTGAGACATATTAGTTGTGATGAAAAGGGGCTTTTGGAGATGTTCATCTCTTAGTTGCCCACCGCAACTGTAAATTGGGCCAAAAGCCACTGCGCCACCCATATAAATATATATTTTTAATTCCCCACACCATTGGGCCACCACCACAAATTTCTACGTATCACATTATTGTTCTAAACTGTCATGAAACCCGTTACCCACTGGGCAACAGACTTATTTCTGACTTTTTGTCAGTGAAAAAGGTTTTTGTAATGAGAAAATTTTATAATGCGTTCAGTGCCTTTGTTACCTTGTGTACAGCACAAAAATCACAGCTGTGGTACGTTGCCAAGTTTCAGTAAACAGCAGTTGCATGACTTGAGCCAAAGTTTCTTCCTTACCCTAACTTAATGATACATTTCCCAGGGTTCATTTTGGCCTGACCACTGTCTCGGTCATGTTTCTCAGAACCAAAGACCCGTGAAGGAATTCATAGAATAAAAATCTCGACGCTAGGTGTTTCCAATCTGCCCCTGCTAATTTCACATGTAATGAAATAAATGCTTTTGAACATGGTAAATCATTCTCTGTGTGATCTCATCTATTGTCTAATGCAATTGTCCACTCTGAGTTGGGCCATGCGGTGCATAATAAAGTAATAAGACTAATCTGGTTTTGCTATAGCCTCTCTGGATTGACATGGCAGTTATTGTGTTAGAAACATAATGAGATTCTGCACTCCATCAACACTATAGTGTGCTAAGGTGGCTCCTGAGCTAGAAAAATTTGTTAATTCACATTATATCATTAGTTTTGATATAAATGTGCCCTTGAGCAACTTGCCCCTAATGCATTTCTTGTCCACAAGCATTTTACTGAAGGGATCATCATGTTAACACACACACACTGCAAAGGGGATGTAAATATGATGAAGTAAACAAAGACAATTACATAAACGTTTCTAAAGTTTCTAAGATAAACAGAAACGTAGAGAAAAACAGTCAATAAAATACATGAAAAGTTAGACTTAATCCTGAAAACCAATGGTAATCTAAAATGTGTGTCATTAATTGTGGTGAATTAATTGAATGATCTAAAATGAACTAATAATAAATAAATTATTACGAAAAAATGAATCAAATCTCGGCGGCACGGTGGCTTAGTGGTTAGCACGTTCGCCTCTCAGCGCTAGGGATTCCCGGTTCGAATCCCCATCTGGGTGGAGTTTTCATGTTCTCCCCGTGTCCGTGTGGGTTTTCTCCGGGTTCTCTGGTTTCCTCCCACAGTCCAAAAACATGGATCAAGTTAATTGAGTTCTCTAAATTGCCCCATATAGAGTGTGTTTGAGTGTGTGAGTGTGTACCCAGCGATGGATTGGCGCCCTGTCCTGGGTCTATCTGCCCAGCGCCCGAGACGTTCTCCCCTGGATGGGCATGGGGAACCCCACCGTGACCCTAATAGAGGATAAAGCGGGAGATAATGAATGAATGAATGAATGAATCAAATCTCAAGCAAACTGGTCATCTTTCTTTCTTAGCCCATTTACCGAACATGTTCTGAAATAGCTCACCTACCACCGTTTATGCAAGATAAAAAGGCAGAATAGGGGTATATGTGGTTATTCATTAGCAATTCTAAATTTAAATCTAGTGGAAAAAAATACTATATACACTAAATATTGCAAAAAATGTAACACTTTACCTAAATCTGATATTCATAATGCAATTTTAACACATTTATAAAGTATTCATAATGCTTTATAATACTTGTCATAAGCCCATGTTAATGTCCATAGATGGACATATTAGAAAAACATGCCATAAGGCTTTACAACACAAAGTGATATAATGCATTATAAATTATATATTTTAACAGTTCATCAACTTATTACAGAGACCAGCGACATAAACTCTTATAACGCTTGTGTTTAACAAAGGATTTGACTTAATAAGTGCTCATAACTGTTTATAAAAGCTTATGAGCTCTCTATGCAGACATAAAGTAAAGTGTTTCAGTCATCAATTACCTCTTTGAAAGAGACTGGATACATAGTAGTGCATAATGACTTATAAATGCTTATTAATGCTCTTTACATACTTTAAGTAAAGTGTAATCATCTTGTTTTAAGTAAGAATGTCAAAACTTCCAAAGAATCAAAGGTTTAAATAAGTTCATATTCTAATGCATTATGTCACTGTGTTATAAAGCTTTGTTATAACATTTCATGACTATGTTTAGGAACATCTATTTAAATGAAAAAAGGCTTATTACAGATGTTATGAAGCATTATGAATACTTTATAAAGCTCTATAAATGCACTTATGATGAATTATCAATACTGGATTTGTAGAAATTGTTACCAACATTATATATAACGTAGCATTATTTACTGGTAAGCTGACACTTACAATTAACTGGTAATTTAAATAATTATTGATTAAAATATGTATCACATAACAGTGTTCATTTAATGTTCATAGTAAAAAAAATATATAGATCAATGACATTTGAAACAGCAGTCATGAACCCCAGTGGAGTTTGTCTCTTGAATTTCTATGACAAGCTTGTTCTATATGCATTGCATACAGAATTTTATTCTCATATGATTGTGGACCAGCGATAACCTTTACCCTCAATTTAAGATGGCAGTGCATTTTCTTTCAGGACGTCTTTATGATTCAGCAGTAGAAATTTGATTTGCTCATAATTTTCTGTTATTTTAAATGGTGTCAGATGCTTTTCTGAAACCTGTTCGAGCCATTACTGTACAATGTCAGCTGTGTTTATTGCAAACACATTACTATATCCCATTGAAATTTTGACATGCACTTAGCTGAGGGGGTCTGCGGAAGAAAGATGTGCTTCAGGGGGTTCAGATTGGGACCCATCCTGTTTGCCGCCTTCTATTTACCAAATGCACCCTTTTCAGTATAATGAAGTTGGAAGACTGACATATGAATTATCTTTTATGAAAGTCGGACAAATTGAACTGTGTCTTTATATCAGTTTTTGATAAAGCAGTTGCTGTTAGGGTTCTACTTGACTACATATATACATACATACATATACATTTTACATTTGGTCATTATTTTACTACCACACCTAAACAATTTACTTTTAACTTTTAACTTTGCATACCGTAAAAAGAAAAAAAAAAATATATATATATATATATATATATATATATATATATATATATATATATATATATATATATATATATATATATATAAATAAATTATATATTCATCCCACAGTCCAAAAACATGGATCAAGTCAATTTAATTCTCCAAATTGCCCCATACAGAGTGTGTTTGTGTGAGTGAATGTGTGCCCAGTGATAGATTGGTGCCCTGTCCTGGATGTATCTGCCCATTGCCCGAGACGTTCTCCCCTGGATGGGCATGGGGAAAGCCCCCGCAACCCTAATAGAGGATAAAAGCGGAAGATAATGTATGAATATATAATAATTATTATTATTTTCTTATATATTTTTTTTGCTATTTTGTAATTCCAAATTTGTACTTACTGTGGAGATGACGGAAAACAATTTCACTGCTGGCTGTACCGTGTATAACTACGCATGTGACAAAAAAAACTTGATTTGCTTTTATTAAATTTGATTTTAGCAGATGCTTTTATCCAAAGCGACTTAACTTGACGGCTGGGGTCAGAACGCAAAGACAGCAACCCTGAAGCAATAAGGGTTAAGGGCCTTGCTTAAAGGTCCACAAGGGCCCACATTGGTAACTTCAGTGAACATAGGATTTGAACCCTCAACCTTCAGACTGATTGCCCAACACCCCAACCACCGAGCTACCAAATTACCTCTCCAGGCTACTCTACTTTGATCAATCAATTTTTTTCCTGGTCCATATCCACAAATTATTACTGTATTTCCCACCATTATGTTGCCACCTTTCCGACTTGTCCTTTTCAGTCTTTTTAGTTGACCCTGCACCTCATTTCCTATCTGCTTTGTTTCCTCTCCCCTACTTGCTTTCTGTCCGGACTCACTCTGCTAGAGACAGCAACTGACACCCATATGTTATCTGACAGCTCTGGCTCAGTAAATGATGACTATATCTAAATGTTGATGAGCTCGAGATGTGGACAGAGGGCTATGTTTGTAAATGGAGGCTTGTTTGCAGGAGGGAGGCTTGGGAGTTCTTGGCTAGCTGGCAGATGTCAAATAGCAAAGGGGGGCTTGTGGTTGCAAACCAGCTTGACAACTCTTTCAGTGGCAGGTTTGGTGGACAGGTGCAATGGGAATGACCTTATACCCCCCCTCTGTGCATTAACTAACAGTGGCAATCAGACTGTTATTGGTGGAGTGTGGGCTCCTTCTATTTTATTTAAAAATGGAAATATATAAATAACTTATTGGTCGAAGGTCAATGGGATTCTGACACAATCTACTCCATGGGGATTCTGATATCGTTTTAGAACGCGGGCAGTATTTTTTCAGTGGACAAGGTTATCTGGATGCAACATTGTATTTTAACACGATTGTTTTCTTTTGAGATTTAAAAATAGTGGCAAATTATTAGGTATATTGGAAACTGCCCACAGCAAAATATCTTTTTTATTTACTTATATTACTGACTGTAATTTGGTAAAATATAATAAAATGTCAGATGTACATCATATGCACCAAAGATTTATACAAAGCTCAGCCTTTTGCTGAAATGTGGGGGCAATAATTGGAAAAATATCACCCTACGAGACAGTTAAATGGTTAATAGCTGTTGTTTTAATGTAAAAATTATTAATGCTTGTGAATGGAAATGACTTAAAGGTCCTTGCCTCACATGTGGCAGCAGTTCGATGGTCGAACTATTCTAAAACTCTTCAAAAGCCTGTGGGCCACAAAGGCATTAGCAACTCTGCCCAGGTGACCAATATCGTCACACTAACTGAATGAGCCACACTTTTTTACCTCTCTGACCATCTGGTCCCGCTGTTGGAGCAGCCTCCCCACCCTCTCCCTGGTGGGCTTCTGTCTGAAAGGAGGAGGCAAAATGAGGGGCTGATGAGAGGGGCCTCCAGGCCCTTCATCATTCTGTGCCACCAGGAAGGCACCAGCTGCCTGCACTCATTTGAATTTACACTTTCTCCGAGCTTAAACCATAAAAAAAATAACGCTGTAAGTTTCCTGATGCAGGTACGAAGCAGTTTGCACACATGGATCTATGTCTAGCTGGAGAAACAGGGTGTTAGTTGTAGAATGCTGTGCAAATTGTAGAATTTGCATATTTTACCCACTTGTACAGTATGTGATGTTATTAATTGTTATTTTTTTGCAAATAATAATACAATTGTGCCTGAAAACATACATATTTATCAGTCAATGCACCTTTTTCAATATTATGAAGTTGCTGGAATAAAATGACTGACAGATTAAAGATTTTTCATGAAA
The DNA here is from genome assembly GCA_019802505.1 of Corydoras sp. C115. NCBI lineage: Eukaryota > Metazoa > Chordata > Actinopteri > Siluriformes > Callichthyidae > Corydoras > Corydoras sp. C115. The sequence goes on from JAFMOC010000261.1 coordinate 224,846, forward strand.
GTTTTTGAAACTGCAGTATCAGCTTATGGGTCTACATGGAAATTTTCATATTTTACCCACTTGTAAAATAGGCTATTGTAATTATTTTAATAATTAATTAATTTATTTATTTATTCATTCATTCATTATATTCTGCTAATTACTCTACTAGGCCCAGGGGGGGGTGGGGTAGACACGCACACAAACACACTCTTTATAAGGCAAATTAGAACATTTAATTTACCTTGAATCCATGATTTTCAACTATGGAAGGAAACCGGAGAAGCCGAAGAAAACCCATGGACATGGGGAGAACATGAAACTCCATCCAGATTGGGATTCAAACCTGAATGCACCACTAAGTCACTGTGCCACCATCCATCCCTTTTCTTCCGCATTATCCTCTACTAGGGTCACAAGGGGGTTCCCCATGCCCATCCAGAGGAGAATGTTTCGGATGCTGGGCAGATACACCCAGGACAGGGCGCCAATCTATCACTGGGCAGACACTCACTCACACAAACACACTCTATAAGGGGCAATTTGGAGAATTCTATTGACTGTTATCCATGTTTTTGGACTGCGGGAGGAAACCGGAGAACCCGGAGGAAACCCACGTGGACACGGGGAGAACATGGAAACTCCACCCAGATTGGGATTCAAACCTGAATGCACTGAGCTGCGATGCGAAAATGCTAACCACTAAGCCACCGTGCAGCCCCCAAAAAACTTTATATTATATTGTTTTTGAATTTTTTCCCTTGATAGACATATTTGACTATACCAGACTATATTAACTTTCCCAATTGCTGTCACTTTGCTGCTGACAATGTTAATTTCCGCAATGTGGGCCCAATAAAGGCATAGCTTATCTTATCTTATTTTATTGTTATTTTTGACAAATAATGATACATTTGTATAACTAGAGCGAAGATACTTTAAAAACCCAAATGCCAAAGACCCATCCGATTTTATTTAAATATATAAACCATGATCCTCTCATGCTTGTAAACTTTTTGAGTTGAGAGCTATAAACTGAAGAGGTCTGTTAGTGCATGCTGTTGGCTCTTATCGTTGGGCTCGCAGTGGGAGCAGATACCTTTGCCCCTTGCTGTCCTCCCCTGTCTGCATGGGTTAGCCTTTGACAGCTCGGCTGATTGATTCTCTGAGTGGAGCCAGGCAGGGATCTGAGCCCACACACCGAGCTGTACCTGTCTGGCCTGCCAGCACCTGGGTGCCCATCATGAGCAAGGGTTACTGTGGATGGGCAGCAGCTGACACTTTCCTTTTTAACCATTATCATTACCTCTATTCTCTCTACTGTCAGACTGATCCTTTGAGCAGGTTGAGAATTTCCGTCCACCAGGAAAAAATACAGTTTCTCCTTTAAAGTCCTATTCAATGCCTGTTGTTTAATTTTCCACATAAAAAATGTAAAGGACATATCAGCCGAACCTTCCAGCAGGGGGGTTCCCCATGTCCATCCAGGGGAGAACGTTTCGGGCGCTGGGCAGATACACCCAGGACAGGGCGCCTATTTATTGCTGGGCACACACTCACTCTCACACACTTTATATGGGGCAATTTGGAGAATTCAATTGACCTTGATCCATGGTTTTGGACTGTGGGAGGAAACCGGAGAACCCGGAGGAAACCCACGCGGACACGGGGAGAGCATGGAAACTCCACCCAGATTGCGATTTGAACCAGGAATCCCTAGCGCTGAAAGGAGAACATGCTAACCACTAAGCCACCGTGCTGCCCATCAGCCGAACCTGTCTGTCGATATTTTTTCAATCAAGCACTGGTAGATCAATGAGATAAACACGTGTCAATAGACATTTTTTACGACCGACACCAGTGTCCATGTGACCCTTTATCCTCTACTAGGGTCGTGGGGAACATGCCCATCCAGGGGAGAACATTTCGGACGCTGGGCAGATACACCCAGGACAGGGTGCCAATCTATCGCTGGGAACACACTCACTCACACAAACACACTCTATATGGGGCAATTTGGAGAGTTGACTTTGATCCATGTTTTAGGACTGTAAGAGGAAACTGGAGAACCTGGAGGAAACCTATGCAGACACGGGGAGAACATGTAAACTCCACCCAGATTGGGATCCGAACCTGGATCCCCAACGCTGAGAGGTGAACGTGCTAACCACTAAGCTACCTTGCCGCCCAGTTTAATAATGATATTCATTAATTTATTCATATCTTCCACTTAATCCTAGGGTCACGAGGAAGTTCCCCATGCCCATCCAGTGGAAAACGTTTCGGGCGCAGACACACCCAGAACAGGACACCAATCTATCGCTGGGCACACACTAACTCACACAGACACACTCTATATGGGGCAGGCCTGCAGCTTTGTTGTGGATGTCGAATTTCATTGTTCATTTCAATTGATCGAACATTTACTGCATGCATACTGATGCTCGGAAACTTTGCGTTAACTTCCACAAAATATCTCTCACACTCTTTGCTAAATGTTTTTTTTTCATAGCTTTAGTCGTTTAAGTTCATAATAACGAAATATACACGCAAGTTTTTTTTCCATTTGCCATTAAATTGTGAATTAGTCAGGGGAAACACATCAGAACTGGTGCATTGAGCATAGCAATGGAAACACATGTGAAATGTAATTATGAACTCACCCAAGTGGGCTGAGGGACACATCTGGCATAACATCTGGCAGCAACTTTACTAAAGCCCTCTTGTACAGTTCAGAACAATTCAAATAGCATCCCTACAAGCCTATTAAGCATGCTATTGACTAGCTTATGAAATAATGAAGGTGATTTTATGTCTGGCTAGATAGTTTGCATAAGGTTCTGTATATGGTTGTCAAAACAATGGTTACTGCAAGTATGAAGTATGAAAAAAATATATTAAAAGACCTTTATTGAAAAATACCTTTTTCTCCATCCATCCATTTTCTTCCACTTTATCCTCCACTGGGTTCATGGGGGGGGGGTTTCTCCATTCCCATCCAGGGGAGAGCGTTTTGCGAACGGGGCAGATATAACCAGGACAGGGTGGCAATCTATCACTGGGCACACACTCACTCACACAGACAAACACAAACACACTCTATAAGGGGCAATCTGGAGCATTCAATTTACCTTGATCCATGTTTTTGGACTGTGGGAGGAAACCGGAGGATACCCAGGTGGACACAGGGAGAACATCCATCATCTTCCGCTTTATCCTCCACTAGAGTCACGGGGGGGGGGGTTCTCCATGCCCATCTAGGGGAGAGTGTGTTGCGCACTGGGCAGATATACCCAGGACAGGGTGCCAATCTATCACTGATCACACTCACTCAAACAAATACACTCTATATGGGACAATCTGGAGCATGTAATTTACCTTGATCCATGTTTTTGGACTCTGGGAGGAAACCGGAGGACACCCAGGTGGACACAGTGAGAACATGGAAACTTCACCCAGGTTGGGATTTAAACCAAACGTGCTAACCCTCTAAGCTACCGTTATTCTGATTTAACATGCAATATTGCAATCGTCTTATTCATTCATTCATTTATTCATTATCTTCCGCTTTATACTCTATTAGGGTCGCGGTGGGGTTCCCCATGCACATCCAGGGGAGAACGTTTCGGGCGCAGGGCAGATAGACCCAGTACAGGGCGGCAATCTATCGCTGGGCACACACTCACTCACACAGACACACTCTATATGGGGCAAATTGGAGAACTCAATTGACTTGTTCCATGTTTTTGGACTGTGGGAGGAAACCGGAGAACCCAGAGGAAAACCACACAGACACGGGGAGAACATGGAAACTCCAACCAGATGGGGATTCGAACCGGGAATCCCTAGTGCTGAGAGAACATGCTAACCACTAAGCCCGCAATAGTCTTAATATTCTTTAAATACTTCGTAATAAATCTTTAAAAATGCCATTGCCATGTCTCAAAGGTTCATATTTTTTCCACCATAACACATGTACTGGTGCTAATGCAGCAATAGAAAGTGAAAATTTGCTGGCAGGCAGTCTGTACAGAGCGTTTGGATGGACAGAGCAGACAGGTAGAAGGCAAGCCAACTGCTCTGACATGTCCTGCTGTGATTCAGTGGTGATCTCAGACAACGCATCACTTCACTGTCAGCCCTCCGGCTCAATTCCTGTGCCCAAGGATGGCGGCTCTTAGCTGTTTTGTGCAGCAGAAAGACCCTCTCATTGACTGACAGTCTGACTGATCGCTCTGACCAACAAAACAGCACTGACCTAGATGATCAGCACGTCTCCCATGATCCAGCCCATTATGCCGGGGTGGGAGAGACTTGATTTACTCGTCGTGCAGTAGAAACTGGGGAGATTTGAGTTCGTATGACCCTCTGTGGATGCTCACAGATACGTTACCCAAGAATTTCCACAGGCCGGTTTTAAAATACAAAAGACCACAGTGCATTGCAATTTATGAATGTTTCGAGTGGTGGGCAGATACACCCAGGACAGGGTGCCAATCCATTACCGGGCACACACTCATACCCACTATGGGGGCAATTTAAGCAGCCAGTTTACAGTGAAACCATGTTTTTGGACTGTGGGAGGAAACAGGAGAACCCTGAGAAAGCCCACATGGACACAAGAACCAGATCAAGATTTAAACCTGGATCCCCATGCGCCAACCACCTCAATGTCAAAATATTAGTTTACTGAATGAACTTAGTGGTTAGCATGTTCGCATCTCAGCACTTGAATACTTAACCAATCATTACTTTGAATATTCATTCATTATCTTCCACTTAATCCTCTACTAGAGTCACAGGGGGTTCCCCATGCCCAACATTTTGGGCGCTGGGCAGATACACCCAGGACAGGGCGCCAATCACTGGACAAACTCACTCACACACACTATACGGGGCAATTTAGAGCATTCAATTTACATTGAATTAATCCATGATTTTGGACCATGAGAGGAAACCGGAGAACCCGGAGGAAACCCAACCAGACACGGGGAGAACATGGAAACTCCACCCAGATTGGGATTCGAACCTGGAATCCCTAGTGTGGAGAGGCAAACGTGCTAACCACTAAGCCACCGTGCTGTCCGACTCCAAATAATAATGTAATATTATTATTGTAGATCAAGTTATGCAACAATGGAACGTTGGTAGTGGACCAATCAGCCTGAACAGAAGCATCAGACGTTGGTATAGTTTGAATGGTGTGGGGAGGGGGCAAGCCGTCTTTGTCAGAATTTGACAAAGATTGTTAAATCCAGTGTCAAATAAAAGTTACGGTTGCCTAGCTGTTTGAGCAACTTAGCAAACTGTAGAGTGAGACAGTTATGCAACCCCAGCAGCTTGCAACAGTGAGACGGATGCCCCACCTGTGACTGGGATTGGAATTCTTACAGAATTTATACTCACCATTGACCTCGACTCCTTCCTCTCAGGATAAGCATCACCAAAGCCACTGGCGCCACCTCCTTCCAGGGATTGAATTGATATGCTTAATATTCCACATCTCTGTCCATCCCCACCACCTCATAGTTAACATCCCTCACTTGCCGTGTGACCTCGAATGGTCCTTGCCACTTGCCGAGTAATTACAGTAGCTAAGTGCCACTATTGTACAGTCAGGCCTAATGTTCTCATTCCCGAATCAAGTTCTACTGTAGTGATTTTTCTCAGCATATATAGCTTTGCTCTCAGAATTGAATTTTAGCCGCTTTGAATGGTCCCCCCTCCCAATTTTATTTCACAACATCTCAGAAACTGTAAGGCTTGTGCTCATATATTCATTTAAATGGGGGAACCCCTGTTGAAGGATGGCAGGACCTCTTGTACCGTAAACAAATGGGATTTAAGCCATTTATCTGTGTTATGGTATCTTTATTCATTCATTCCTTATCTTCTACTCCATCCTTTACTAGGGTCACAGGGGGTACACCTAGAGAACACCTTGGGCGCTGGGCAGATACACTGAAGACAGGGTGCCAATCTATCGCTGGGCACACTCACTCACACAGACACCCACACACAAAAACACAATTACAAAAGGGCAATTTAACAACACAATACATTAGGGCAATTCAGAGCATTCGATTTACCTTGAATCCATGTTTTAGGAATGTGGAAGGAAACCTGAGAACCCGGAGGAATCCCATGCAGACACAGGGGGAACATGGAAACTCCACCCAGATTGGGATTCTAACATAAAACTGATTCTTAAAACGATAGAATTTAAAGACCATGCACTTTCTTATTTTCAGAACTAAATAAACTGAACTTGAACTCTTTAAAGACGCATTGTTTTAATTTATGCAACATGTGTATGGCTCCCAATAACATAAATTATACCTTTCAATCTATGTCTATAACAAATAACCCCATTCCATCACAAATACTAATTATAGTCATATTTTTTAAGAATATATATTATATTATATTATTCATTCATTCATTATCTCCCGCTTCATCCTCTATTAGGGTCGCAGTGGGGTTCCCCATGCCCATCCAGGGGAGAACGTCTCGGGCGCTGGGCAGATACTCCCAGGACAGGGCGCCAATCCATCGCTGGGTACACACTCACACGCTCAAACACACACTATATGGGGCAATTTAGAGAACTCAATTAACTTGATCCATGTTTTTGGACTGTGGGAGGAAACCGGAGAACCCGGAGGAAACCCACGCGGACACGGGGAGAACATGGAAACTCCACCCAGATGGGGATTCGAACCGGGAATCCCTAGCGCTGAGAGGCGAACGTGCTAACCACTAAGCCATCGTGCCGCTCTATATTATATTATATTTTTTATATTATATATATTTTTTTAGCATAAATAGTAAAAAAAAAACAAGCTCAATCATCGAACTGTCACTTATTCACTCAGATGACTCCGGGAATAGAGAACTCATTCATATTTATTTTTAAAGTCCATATATGTTTTTTAAAATCTTTTAAACTATATAACTGTTTTTAGATGCAACCTCATTGACCTTATTTTAAAACCTTTTGCAGAAAGTCCCCAACTTTTCTTGAGATGCTTTTAAAAGTTATCCATATGTTGAGGAACTCGATCTAATAGTGAGCCTAAGCTAATCTTTGAGGTTTCCTGCACCTGTCTCTGCTCATTAAACCATTTTAACACTTATCCTCCACATATTGCCACTCTCCTACATATGGCCATCAGACTGTGAGAGGACCTCCTGCTGCCACGGCAGCACCTCCTCACACCATGCATTGGCTGTAATCCATGTTAGAGCCTTAGCCAAACTGTCACTGCATATGTGTTAGACTAGTTTATGATAAACTTGCTTAAATGTGAAGGTTTTTGTATAATAAGCGGTTTAAAAATGTATAATGGCATTGAATTAAGCCACCTCTGTACTTAAAGTTTTAAAAACTTAGATTTCCAAGGATGACTGATTATAATCACATTAATACTAAATTATTAATAAAATGATCAACTTGAGGGTGGCATGGTGGCTTAGTGGATAGTACGTTCGCTTCTCAGTGCTGGGGATCCAGGTTCGAATCCCAAACTGGGTAGAGTTTCCATGTTTCGTGTCCGCACACAGTCTAAAAACATGGGTTCAAGGTAAATTGAATGCAATACATTGCCCCATATAATGTGTGTTTGTGTGTGTGAGTGATTGTGCAGAGCGATAGCTTGGTGTCCTGTCCGCATGGGTTTCCTCCGTGTTCTTTGGTTTCCTCCCACAGTCCAACGACATGGATTTAAGGTAAATTAAATGCTCTAAATCGCCCCATGTAGTGTGTGATTGTGTGTGAGTGAGTGTGCCCACTAATAGATTAGTGTATCTGCCCAGCACCCGAAACATTCTAATGGGGAAAACCACACAACCCTAGTAGAGGATTAAGCTGAAGATAATGAATAAATGAATGGTCTTCCGTGATGTAATCTAGTTTGTTTTTTAAAGTGAACATTGATTGCTAAGTAACTGAATACCAGTAGTTAAAAAAGCGAACCTTCCGCTATGATATGCATGTGAATGCCAATGGTGTTCATTATTGTGAATTATAAAACGGGTTTCTGGTCCTTATATCTGATTGGTTGGCCGCTTGTTCAGCAATGACATTACTGACAATAACCCCCACCTCTGACTGCTTTACACTTGTATCAATGTGTGATATACAATACATTGTTTTCTTGATATTTTTTATAAACCGCGTCCTGTAATCTGTAGCTGATCATCATAGAAACAGTAAAACCTGTTACCCAAAGTCAGGGTTCACTTTAAAAACTGGACTAGATTACGTTGCGGAAGACCAGTTTAATAATGATTTTACTTTCAATAAATGAATTTATGAATCAAACCTTGTTTTTTAATTATAGTATGTTTGTAACGTTTTCATAAAAGGAATAAGGCACTAGATGTTGTGTATTATTGAGACTCAGTCACAGGAGTGACTCTACTCCGCTTCGCATCGTGCCTAATAACACCTCATCCCGTGATTTATTTATAATAATACATGCCCTATCCTGCCTTATTGTTACTAAATTTCCATCAACCACGAAAGAGAAACTTTCAAAATATTAATTTTCACAAAATATTCCTGCCTTGACTATGCTTTACATATGGCATGCTGTTCCATATGGCGTATGGCGCGCTGTACTTCTTTTCAATTATTTAGATTTATTTTAACATTTATTTTGGAATGTATTACAAGGTTGTCAGTCCTTGCCTTTAAAGTCCTAGACTTTAAAGTAATTTGAGTTTCATCTCCAAAGGGCATGTATGACGCCCTACAAACAGGTCAGCTTTATGTAAAGCTTATGAAATAGCTGTTCCATGCACATGTTGTCCAATCTCGGTAATAAGTCCTTTAAAGCTGCCAGATTTCTGGATCACTTTCCTCCTGGCTTAGTCTTTCAAGTTGGAAAGATCACCTGAGTTAAGCAATGCTGTTGGGGCCCGAAAAATCTAAGTCATTCATGTATATCCATGTTAAATAACGGCCAGGAGGTCTTATGTTTGATTTATCATGCGAATGGCTAGGCTTATGCAATATAACAATTCCAAAACAATTTAAAAGAACCAAATTTGATAACACGTTCCCTAAATCCAGTATTCATAATTCATTAATAACAAATTTATTAAGCCTTATAAAGTATTCATAATGCTTTATAATACTTGTCATAAGCCTATGTTAATGCCTATAGATGTTCATAATCACACTCATAAAGTGTTTATATTAACGCCACTACGCGTTATAACACAAAGTGACATAATGAATTATAAATTATATTGTTTTATATTATATTATTATTATTATTATAGAGACCAGCGACATTTCTCATTTAACATTAGTGTTTAACAAATACTTTTCCCAAAAATGACTTAAGTGTTCATAACTGTTTATAAATGCTTAAACGCTCTCCTTACAGGCATAAAATTAAGTTTTCTCATAAACTGCCTCTTTAAAATACATACATACTGTAGTATATATGGCCTTATAAGGCCTTATAAAAGCTTTTAAGAAAAGTTGTAGTAAAGTAAATTGTAGTCATCTTGTTTGAAGTAAGAATGTCGAAACATTTAAAAAATCAAGTTTAAATGTCATAATGCATTGTCACTTTGTGCTATAAAGCCTTATGCCAAAGTATTATGGCAATTTATGACTATGATTATGAACATATATGTATATTAACAAATGTTAATGACAAATGTTATAAACTGTTATGAATACTTTATAAATACACTTATAATGCATTATGAATACCCCAAGTACTACCCTAAGTTTGAGTTGTTTGACTTCTAAATATATAGCTCATCTATTCATAAGCAGTTGAATACATATTAATAACATGGATTTCCCAAACTTGTAAATTGAGTGGCCATCTGAAACATATCAGACCAATTTTAATGGAAAAGGTACACATCTCTCTGATATGAATACAGCTAATCAGAAAAATAAATAAATAAATTCAGCAGTGGACTATGTTATTGTGTAGTGACTAAAAGCAATCAATGAGATTGATATACATTTCCAAATTATTGTTAATGCTGTCTCTTATTTATTATAACAGGTCTATCTGTCTGTCTGTCTGTCTGTATGTGTTGATGTCTATGTATACAGAATGAGACAGCTATGCTTATTTGCGATCATTTATAAAAAAAAAATTAAACATTCTTCCGCAAAAACATTTCCTCACTTATTAATTAATGTGATACTTTATTTGCTTAAAGTGTTTCATAAAACCAAATTTAATTCTGTTTTTAAAGTACAACATTACACATATTTCACAGTGAAGAAACAGATTTGACATATTTTGCGTTTTAGACAATTTTACCAGTATCTGAATACAGTCGGCCAAACTTGTCGAAAACATGGCAGGTTGTAAAGACTGTCTTGAACGGCTGTAAAAAAAATAAATAAATAAAAATTAGTGCGTAAAAGTGAGTTAATTAGTATAGCATAGTTCATCAGTATAGATTTTCATTAAAGTAATAACAAAATAATATCGATTCCTTGACCTTTGTGATATCTGACATCCATTAATAATGCCATTTAAGAGAAAGAGCTCTTACACCAATATATAAGTAATAAAATAATATATAAAAAAAAAAACTCATAAAAAGAGCAATTAATCATTTTAACAAGGCATTATTTATTTGTAAGTTGCCTATAATGCATTCAGAATTGCAAGTTTTGAAAAACAATGATTAAGAACATTTGATTCTTGTGCTTAGAGCTCTGTGTGTGCATGGACTGATTAAACCGTAAGCTCAGTAAGTCTGCTGAAGTCAGCATTTTTGCTGATATGGTCACTTTTCCACTGCTTCCACTTCACTTTTCTGTCTTTTCCACTGCTTCCTACAAGAGCATCTGGTAACACTTTACCTAAATCCAGTATTCATAATGCATTATTAACACATTTATAAAGGATTCATAATGCATTATTAACACATCTATAAGGTATTCATAATGCTTTACAATACTTTTCATAAGCTTTTGTTAATGTCCATACACAGATGTACATAACCACATTCAAAAGTGTTATAGAACATGCCATAAGGCGTTATAAAATGCATTACAAATTACATATTTGAACTGTTCATCAACTTTTATACTGTAGAGACCAGTGACATAAAGGCTTATAACATTAGTGTTTATCAAATGCTTTTCCTGAAAATTACCTTAAGTGCTTATAACTGTTTATAAAAGCTTATAAACTCTCTTTACAGGCATAAAGTGTTATTAATTACCTCTTTGAAAGAGACTGCAGACATAGTAGTACAGTACATAACGCCTCATAAAAGCTTATAAATGCTCTTTACAGACTTTAAGTAAAGAGTAATCATCTTGTTTTAAGTAAGAATGTCCAAACATCCAAAGAATCAAAAGTTTAAACAGATGCATATTACAATGCATTATGTCACTTTGTGTAATAAAGCCTTATGTCACATTGTTATAACAAGTCGTGACTATGATTATGAACATCTATGCACATTAACAAAGGCATGGGGAATCCCCTGCAACCCTTGTAGAGGATAAAGCGGAAATAATGGATGGATGGATGGATGCACATTAACAAAGGCTTATGACAAATGTTATAAAGCATTAGGAATACTTTAAAGCGTTAGGAATACTAATGCATTATAAATACCAGATTGATAAAAAGTGTTACAATTAATCTAAATTTTAAATCTAAATTAAACTGTGTCTATGAGCAACATTTCTTCCCAGTTTGTCTCCACTGATGCATCCATCAATCCATTATCTTCCGCTTTATCCTCTATTAGGGTCGCGGGTGGGGGGGGGGGGTGGGGTTCCCCATGCCCATCCAGGGATAAATGTTTTGGGCGCTGGGCAGATACACTCAAGACAGGGCACCAATCTATCGCTGGGCACACACTCACATGCACACAAACACACACTATATGGGGCAATTTGGAGAATTCAATTGTCTTGATCCATGTTTTTGGGCTGTGGGAGGAAACCGGAGAACCTGGAGGAAACCCATGCGGACACGGGGAGAACATGGAAAGCCCTCCACTGATGCATTTGGGTGGCTATTTGGGGTTTTTAGGGTGGTGACCAAACGCAACCTAAACTGCAGTGTCTGACCTCATTTTTAAAAATGCAACAGATCATTCACATAGGACTGATTTTAGCCTTTTCCATGTCTTTGTTGCTGTTTTCAGTTTTCTTGATGCCCACATATCACCACCCCTGTTTCCCTCGCAGAAGTAAAACTGATCTGAAACACTCTAACTCCAATCACTACTTTGAGAGGCCGAGCTAAGCGTGCTGCATGGATAACAAATAAATGCAGAGGGAATAAATCCAAGCCAGAAAGTGATTTGGTTAGGAGCTGGGGTTCAATTAAATACTTTTTGTTTTGACAAAAAAAGTAAGGACAAATGAAAGTCATAGACTAGGGCCTTGACTATTTCCCGTCTTGCAGGCATGTATGTGATTCTTCTGTCAGTTGGTGTCGGCCTCTGTGACAATCATCTTTTCACAATGACCTTAGGACACCCTGCCCACTGCTGTCCTTGTAAACAGTGATAAGAAAATGTTAATGGTCTCTGTTGAAAATGCTGTAAATAATTTGAAACATGGGTTAAAATAAACGATCCATTAACTCCAAGAAGGGTTTGGGTTTTAATGTCACATTCTAAATGTCTTTATTCAGTAAATACATCTTCATTTATTAATAAAATACCTTATTGTTTAGTTCTGGCTGTTGTCCAGGTCTCCGCAGTGCCAGTCGCAGGCTCATAGAGACATGATTAAATATCTTTTTGTTAAAAAAAAAAATAAAATTAAAGATTCATTCATTATTTAGTCATTATCTACTGCTTAATCCTCTATTAGGGTTTTGGGAGGGAGAGAGGGTCCCCCTAAATAAAATATAATTTTTAAAAATGAAAATAGCAATATAATCTAATCTAAAGTGTTTATTAAAACACACACGTACACAAAAAAGCAACAACTAAATAAAAAACACCATGATATGGGGCAATCATAGGCTTGTGGTTAAGGAACCAGCCTTGCGACCTGAAGGTACCCGGTTTGATTCCCGGTCCCACCATGTACTATGGCTGATGCGCTCTTGAGCAAGGCAACTAACCCCCAATTGTCCCCTGGGTGCCATATAAAGGCTGCCCACTGCTCTGGGCACATGTGCTCACTTCACCAGTGTGTGTGTGTGTGTGTGTTTCACTGCACGGATGGGTTAAAATGTGGAGGACAAATTCCTCCGTGTGTAAGTACAGTAGGCAAAATACATCACTATTATGTACAATACGGACAATAAAAATAATAACCATATGGGTGTTGATAGCCTAACGATGCTGTATCTCTGCGCTTAACACCTTTTAGTTTAATGGAAATGAAATATATACCAGGATTTTTGTGTCTCTTCTCAGACTTCCCTAATGAAAAATGAGGCAAGCATAAAAACACTATTGATTTATTTGCATTAAGGTTTTTTTTTTTGCCGCGAGACTGTTCATGTTTTTATTCACTGAAGCCAATTAGCAGGCTAGCACTTGTAGTGCAGAATGTAGGTCACAATAGAGTAATAAAAAAGTATTGACTTTTCTCTGAAAGTAAGCCGTGTGAAAGGGGTGCTGTGGCCTTGTCGTACTTGAAAGGAGTTCCATTAATTTTACTTATTTCTAGAAGGAACCCTGTCAAGTCCTAATGCATCCAGTGCACTATTTTGCAGTCCAACACACTGACATCTAACCAGGCTGTAGCCGAAACGAGTTTACATTATGTTTGCTAGCGAGAAGTTGATGGCTTAATTCCCAGCTGAAATGGCAGAGGGCTTTTTCATACATGATTGCTTCTAGTTCGCTTTGTTGCGGCTACTGCTCCGTACACAGTGAAGTCATACCAAAGAATTAAAAAAATAATAATACTATCATTTATTTATATTTATTTATTTTTATGTAATATACCCCCCAAATTATCATTTTCAACCAATAAAAATGGCTGTAGGCTGGACAGCAACTGTCAGGAACCCGTGGGCCAATGAGGTTGGAGCTGTGTGCATTAGAGGCAAGAAGACAGAGATGCTGTGATCCTTCTCATACTAATATATATATATATATTTAACTTAAATTTAAATTTAATAAAATTTAAAATTAAATTTAAAGTTAAATATATATATTTAACTTTAAATTTATTTATCTCTCCATCTATCTTTTAATGTCCTTGATTTCTATATACAGGGGGGCTTCACCCTGTAACACAGCCCTTTCACAATACTTTTGTATACATAGCAACCTTTTTTTATAGCTTTAAAACTATAGTTCTATAGATGTAAACACATTTTTTGTATACTACCCCCGAAAGTTTCATTTTGAAAGAAAAAAATGGCACACAGGTGGCTATAGGCTAGGGGGCAACAGTCAGAAACCTGTGGGCATTAGAGCAAGACGACAGATGCAGTCATCCCTTTCACTTAAGTTCTCACCCAGGTCCAGGATGTTCTAATAAACAGTGGTTCTTAAACTTTTCTGACACAGTACCACCCATTTTCAAAGCAAAACGTCCACGTACCACCTATGTTTCTAATCACATGATGACATAAGGCAAACATTAAGTATGAGAGTACATATTCGAAAGTGAAATATTTATGCGAACGTGACGTTATTTACTGCGATGTGTGAGTAGCCCATTGTATCTTCAAATTACACTGTTTTAATTACAATGTTTTATCACAACAGAATTATTAAAACTTCGAAACAGATTTTATTGGTAGATTACACATTTTGTTTCATTATTAATTATTCATTCCTTCATCCATCCATTATCTTCCGTTTTGTCCTCTGCTAGGGTCACAGGGACGGGTTCCCGATGCCCATCCCGGGGAGAATGTTTTGGGCACTGGGCAGATACACCCAGGACAGTGCTGAGCGCGCGCACACACACACACACACACACACACACACGGGGCAATTTAGAACATTCAATTTACCTTAAATCCATGTTCTTGGACTGTGGGAGGAAACCGGAGAACTCGGAAGAAACTCAAGCGGACACGCGGAGAACATGGAAACTCCATCCAGATTGGGATTCGATCCTGGATTCCTAGTGCCTGAGAGGTGAACATGCTAACCACGAAGACACTGTTCCACCCAACTTACATATATTTAATTATTTTACCTTTAATTGAGCTGTAAATTCATGATTTTTATTAATATTAATATAGGACTTAATATTATTTAATAATAACACATAAAATAGGTCTCTGTAATAAAAGCGCTAGTTAAGGGATACAATTAAATCATAACATCAAAATTTTAGGCAAGTCATGTGATATTTATATAAATTGGATTATAAGTTAATTAAACACAGCTAACACATATTTTAAACAAAACCTCAGGCAAATGTTGTGAGAATATTGCTGAAGTGTACTTACAGATAAAAACAAATAGAGATGGACTGATAATAAGGAAGCTCTTTATGGTGTATGGTAATCAGGCCGAACTCAAATGGCAATGCATAATAATTCAGTTTTATTCAGATACTTCAGGAAATATGCATTACCTCAGTCCTATTTTATCATCCAATTCTTTTTTTATCTTTCTCATGCAAAAAAATGGTTTGAGTCAGAGCGGGGAAAATGGGACTAAAGCAAACAGCAGTCTCTATTGATACATACAATATCACACACACACACACATATATATATATATATATATATATATATATATATATATATATATATATATATATATATATATATATATATATATATATCCAAACTTTCCTTTTTAATATTCTTTAAAATTTATTTTACTTTTAATGTCTTTCTGTTGGAAGCCAAAGATTACTTTTAGACATCCAAATTTCTGTAATGGGCATGATGGTGGTTCAGTGGTTTACATGTTCACCTCTCAGTGCTGGGGATCCAGGTTTGAATGTCAATCTGGGTGGAATTTGCATGTTCTCCCCGTGTCTGTGTGGGCTTCCTCCAGGTTTTCGGGTTTACTCCAACAGTCCAAAAACATTTATCAACGTCAATCAAATGCTTTTAATTGCCCTATAAATAGTGTGTTTAGTTGTGAAAGTAAATGTGCCCAGTGATAGATTGGAAGAAGTCTTTTTGAGGACAGCTAGAGATCAGTTTTGGACATCCAAATTTCTGTGATGGGTGGCATTAAGATGTTCACCTCTCAGAATTGAGGATCCAGGTTTGAATCCCAATCTGGGTGGTTTTGTGTCTGCGTGGGTTTCCTCCAACAGTACATAAACATGGATTTAAGACAAAAAGAATGCTCTAAATTGCCCCATATAGTGTCTGTGCATGTCTGTGTGAGTAAATGTGCCGAGCGATGGATTTTAGAGCATTGAATTTACCTTGAATCCATGTTTTTGGACTGTGGAAGGAAACTGGAGAGTATTGATATTTTTGAAATCATATATAATAAATTGATAAATGGTACATAATACAGTGTGATAAGTAATAAAGTGATTGATTTTGTATACTGTAGTTACACACAGAGGAATAAATCCTCCACAATTAAACCTTCTGTGCAAAACACACATACTGTAAACACACACTAAGTAAAGTGAGCACACGTGCCCAAAGTGGTAGGCAGCCTTGGAGCAATTGGGGTTAGATGCCTTGCTGAAGGGCACTTCAACCATAGTACTTGGTTGGTCTAAAATTCTAACCAAGGACCATCAGGTCGCAAGGCTGGTTCTTTAACCACAAGCCTACAGCTGCCCCATTTCTTGTTATGTTCCTTAAGAGACTTCTCATTGATTTACTTGAAATTAATTCAATTATTTTCTCTATATTTCATTTTAAGATGTTCTTTTAAAAAATGTTAGAAAGTTTTAGGTCAAATGGTTCTCAGACTTGCTAAACACTAGAACAATTCCATCTTTTAACCACAGTGTTTTAAGGTAGCTTTGTGGTATACCTTTTATTACTTATACAAATTAGGTACGGGAAAGAACTATGCAAAATTCCTGAACACTCTGCATGCGAATAGCATTCATCTATTTTTTTTTTTCTCTTTCAACTGGGTTTAGCACTTTCATTCGTCAATGCAAGTCTCATCCATTCCCCATAATAATGCTTCAGAAGTTTAAAGGGTTGCTGTTCCTCCCTGTATGTGCTCCTCCCTGATTTAGCTCATTTTTCATTGTCATATCCACCCCAATATCAGTAAGGGTTTACACGAGAAGTCAGGGATTACACTAGAAACCAACAAGCTATTTGAATATCTAAGTGCTAATGATAAGGTCACAGAACACATTCAGCTTCAAAAACATAACCAAAATTTTGTGTTAAGAAAATTCCCATGTGGTGTGGATTAATTAACAACTAAACATTTAAAAACCTTAACTGATCCATTATTTAATCACCTTCAGTTATTATAAATTATCATTAGTATTGAAAATCTGTGTGCAATACCTGTCTGCTGCTTAATCAGATACCAAACTAGACCATATGTACATTTGTTTCATTTTATTCCTCTATTATATGTCTGTAAATAACTGAAAATTAGAAAATTAGAATTTATCGTGTACATACCGATCTCTAATTCTATTTATATTTTTCCTAGTTTTTTAAATTTCTTTCTAATGACTAAATAACTGTTTCACCTTTATTCTAATGTATCTGCTGCTGAGAATGTGAATTTCCCCATTGTGGGACAAAGAAAGGTCTATCTTATCTTATTACACCCAAACCTCAAGCAAATTCGTTACATTAATTAATTTTGTTAAAAGTTTTTTTTTTTTAATTTTTTTTTACATATTATCAACATATATTTAACATTTGAACAGTATTTTAGTATGATATTATTAAAGTGATTTATTTTGCCTATTGTACTTGCACACAGAGCAATGTGTCCTCCACATTTAATCCGTCTGTGCAGTGACACACACATACACACACACTGAGTGAAGTGAGCACATGTGTCCGGAGTGGTGGGCAGCCCTGTATATGCCGCCCAGGGCAGATACACACACATACATACGCACACACACAAACACTATATAGTATATGAATTGGCACATCCTCTGAGGTACAGATACTTTTCTCATCTTTATTTCTTCACAAAGAAATTAATTACTGTGGGTTGCTTTTGAATCAAGGGGTGTTAATCTCAGCAAATAACAGTGCTATTGATGCCATTTCACAGACCAAGAAAGAAGAATTGTGGAAGAGGAAAAAGTATGGGTATAATTTAATCATAAATGCACCTGAAAATCACCAGATCCATCATTATCTTCTTTAGAGTCAATGGGAAGAAAAAAAGGAATGAGGGCATGCAGAAATTCATTACTATGACGGGTTTGTGTGCGCTGCATTTCTCACTGGTGAGCGCCAAAGGTAGGCAAACACATCACATATATCATAGCACAGACAAATGACACTGTGTTACTGGTAAGACAGTGTAATAAGTGCCATTTAATTTCCTCCTGGAAATTAATTTATGTTTCCAGACTCAGGATTGGCAACAGGGGACAAAGCTTTTCCTCTGAGTATTATAGTATCGTATTATTAAGGCTAGAAATTTTTGTGTATAGAATAGGCCAGTGGCTTCTAATAATAATAATAAATTGTATATTATTATTTTTATATATTATGGTATATTAAAAAATAATTATTAAACCTTCCTTTTAAAGTAATATAAATAAGAATTACATTTTTTGATTATTAATGGATTCCACTAGGTAATTAATTATAATATATTAAATACAATATTATTAATTCTGTGGGTTTCTTTTTAAATATTGGATTTTCACCAAGTTCTTCTGTTTCATCCCACAGTCCAAACAACATGGTTTTAAGGTGAACTGACTGCTTCAATCTAAATTGCCCCTATATATATATATAGTGTGTGTGTGTGTGTGTGTGTGTGTGTGTGTGTCCAGTAATGAATAGGCACCCTGTCCCCGCACCCAAAACATTCTTCCCTGGATGGGCATAGGAAACCCTAGGAACTCTAGTATAGGATTACGTGTCAAGATACTGAGATGAGATAAAAATAATAAATAAATTTAAAAAACTGGTAGTTCTAGTCCTTAAATCTAATTGGCTGATCCATCATTATTGACAATAACACACTCTGATCGCTTCACATTCATATCAGTGCGTGATATACAATACATTATTTTCCTGTTTTTTTATATACTGTGTTCTGTAATTTGGCCACTAGATGGTAGTGTTGGACCGTTTGAGAAACCGTATTCCTGTTACTCAGCGATCAAATGATCAATTGAAGTTTGTTGCTTTTCATACACATGTATGAATCAAACCTTGTTTTTTTATTATTATAGTGTATTTGTAACTTTAATAAAGGTAATAAGACACTCAAGGTTGTGCATTATTGTGAATAAATCATGGGAAAGATGTGTAACGTCTAACACCGCTTTCCGGGGATTTATTCACAATAATGCACGCCCTCTCGTGCCTTATTGCTTTAATAAAACCAGCCGATATACTACACAACATTTTGAAAAACAGTTTCTAAATAACAATGTGTGTGTGTGCTTAACATGCTTCCTCTAGGAGATAGGAAACCAATCATGGTGGAGCCATAATAGTAGTTTACAACCAATTTATGTAACGATAATAATTGAAAATCATTGATGTGACATCCTCAGATGTGTCAGTTATGCTAATCACACACAAGCGTAATATGCTGAGTCTTTATCACTGTCAAAACCCAGCAGGATAAGGTTTACTCTTTCACATCATAAAGCTGACTCTCAACAGCAGACAGATCAGTTAGGCTTTTTTGTGTACCTTGTTTCTTAAGATTACAGCTAGAGAGTGGAAAGCTCACAATAACATACGGCAAAATGTTAATCTAACATGAAATAATCAGCATGCTGTCGGTTGATTTAAGTAACCATATGGTGGAGATATGTACTGAGATGTAGTTTAACACAGACTGCTACATAAGAACAGAGTATGAAC
Source organism: Corydoras sp. C115 (assembly GCA_019802505.1). NCBI lineage: Eukaryota > Metazoa > Chordata > Actinopteri > Siluriformes > Callichthyidae > Corydoras > Corydoras sp. C115. The sequence goes on from JAFMOC010000261.1 coordinate 244,738, forward strand.
ACATTTATTTTGTTCCCGGAAGTTACATTTCCAGTCAATAGCAGTGGATGCAGGGGGCAGTGTCTGCTGGTAAGCGCCAATAAAATAAATAAATAAAAAAAAAAACCTTCATCCATGAGCTGCCATCAACAAAGACAGTCAATTACTTAATGTGAGGACTTCAGGGTAGTGAGGGTAAAGACCTTCTTTTCTTATTTGCGTGTGGGTGTTTTTAATAAAATGCTGTCAAATTTGACAAATGTCTGCAGTACAATTAGGACTAGGGTGTTTTATTCCTGCTGAATCACCAAATTCAGCCATAAAGTAAAGGTTTTTGTGTATATACGCATGTGTGTGTGTGTGTGTATATGTGTGTGTGTGTGTGTAATAACTGCACCTTTTTCCCTTCGAGCAGAACCTTGTTTTCCTCACGGAAGTATTTGGTTCCATACTTGCTCTTTTGATATTCTGTGTGGCTGTGCAGCAGAGCCTCGTATCTCTCGTTGCGATGGGCATTTGCAAATGGCAGAAATCTAAATAAAAACAAAAACAGGATGTTACACATCTGTTCAGATTTTGAAATAATGAATTACAATATTGGCCATAGTTTGGAAAACAGTGAGTCAAAAATATAATTGTAGACATTGGAAAATGAAAGTTATACCAGATTTTAAATTCCATTGTAAGGTTGTAAGCATCATAAACAGTTTGGCAATAGACCAATTGCCACATACTAATATATGATTTGAGTGTCTTTAGCTGTGATTAAATTGTGACTTAATTAATTAATGCAAGCTAAACCGCCCCACATCATATTCCAAAACACATTGAATGGTCAGGAGTCTGTGGTATTCAATTATTCCATAAAAAATATTCCTCAGGCTGCCTTATAAAACGGTTAGTTCCAGTCATGAAATCCGATTGGATGAGCTCTTGGTCCAGCCATGACGTTATTGACAATGCTTCACACCTCTGACCTCTTCAGATTCATATCAATGCATGACATACTATACAATTTTTCAGTTTTTTAACATTTTTTTATAAACTGCGTTCTGATTTTTGGCATCTAGACTTAGAGAAACCGGAATCCTGTTAATCAGCGATCAGTTCACTTTAAAAACTGGACTAGAGGAAGACCAATTTATTAACGACTGATATATGAGTCGTGCCAAATAAGACCTCTTTGGCATGATTTATTTGCAATAATGCATGCCCTCTCAGGCCTTATTGCTTTAGTATAGAATAAATTATTTTAAATCATGGACCATTAATGGAAATACTAATTAATATAAACAGTAAGTTATTTCCCGATGAGCACTAAGCTGGTATCCGGTTACTCGGCAATCAATGTTGACTTGACTGTCTTTAGCAGTGATTAAATTCTTGGGACTTAATTAATTAAATGCAAGCTAAACCACCCCACATCATATTCCCAAATGGTCAGGAGTCTGTGGTATTCAATTATTCCGTGAAAAATATTCCTCATGCTGCCTTACAAAACGGCTAGTTCCAGTCCTGAAATCTGATTGGATGAGCTCTTGGTCCAGCCATGACATTATTGGCAATGCTTCACACCTCTGACACACCTCTGACACACCTCAATGCTTCACACCTCTTCACATTCGTATCAATGCGTGACATATTATACAATTTTTCTGCTTTTTTTTTTTTTTTTTATAAACTGAGTTCTGCATTTTGGCAACTAGACTTAGAGAAACCGGAATCCTGTTAATTAGCGATCAGTTCACTTTAAAATATGGGCCAAAATTATATACAAGTCGTGCCAAATACCTCTTTTGCATGATTTATTCCCAATATTGCATGCCCTCTCAGGCTTTATTGCTTTAGTATAGAATACATTATTTTAAAATCATGGACCATTAATGGAAACACTAATTAATATAAACAGTGAGTTATTTCCCGATGAGCACTAAGTTGGTATCTGGTTACTCAGCAATCAATGTTTACTTTAAAAACCGAACTAGATTACTTAATTTTTCTTTTTTTTGGTTAGTGTTTATATCCATTTCTATAAAGCAATAAGGACCTCAAGGTTGTGCATTATTGTGTGGGATTTACAGGATTACTTCGCATCCTGTGTAACAATACCTTCTTCCAGTGATTTATCCACAATAACGCACGCCCTCGTGCCTTATTGCTTCATTAAACTCATGTTCATGATTTAATACTAAGAAGTTTACTAATTAATAAGGTAACCTGGGTATTTAGTGTTATTCTGTATAGTTAGGTATCCCTCATTTTTATTGTTACAGATTTTTTTTTTTTTTAATTATTTATTTTTGGCCAAGCATTGACTGGCTTTTGGTATCACACTGATTTATATTGCAGTATGATGCCTTCAGTATCTGGGATTTGTACCCAAGGTACAACCATTGTCACTATCCTCATTAAAGACTGCAGTATATAATAGAATATATAAGTCCTAATTGATGTTCAGCTTTACGCATCACCATGAAGGTTCATTCGTCTCTGGAAAACATGCTGCATTCTGAGCCAAATCTGAATGGCTTCTTAGTTTCATTATTTTTTTTCTCTCTCTGGGTTGTTAGAGCGGCTCATGTATTCGTTGGGCACTTGTTCAATGAAAATGGCCGTTATTCAGGAAAAATGCCAGATGTTAATTACAGCGAGGTTGATTTTGTAAATTGCACCCAAGACATGTTGCCTGCAGGAAGCTTTATCCAGCTCAGTACAGGAGGTGTCTGCATGAGCATGGTTAAACATCCTTTGGGCACTGGCCTGGCTCATTGCTAAGCAAACAAACCAACAACGCTGGCACTTCATGCGAGCCATGTCTGCAATTAAAGGCCATGTCTACTTCATACTTGCCCTATTCCCAATGTTTTATGGAAATCAAAATTTAAGAACAAATGTTGCTATGCGGCGGCACGGTGGCTTAGTGGTTAGCACGTTTTCCTCTCAGCACTAGGGATTCCCAGTTGGAATCCCAATCTGGATGGAGTTTCCATGTTCTCCCCGTGTCCTTGTGGGTTTCCTCCGGGTTCTCCAGGTTCCTCCCACAGTCCATAAACATGGATCAAGGTCAATTAAATTCTCCAAATTACCCCATATACAGTGTGTTTGTGTAAGTGAGGGTGTGCCCAGAGATTGATTGGCGTCCTGTCCTGGGTGTATCTGCCCAGCGCCCAAAACGTTCTCCCCTGGATGGGCATGAGGACCCCCCTGCGACCCTGGTAGAGGATAAAGTGGAAGATAATGGATGGATGGATGTTGCTATGCACATTATTGTTGGGGTCTGTTTTTATCTCTTAAGTACATTTTCTCAATATCTGCTTTTTTTTTGCCTCCCTAGCTGAACATACAGGTCTCGGTTCTTCAGCTCTCCATCTTTACTTTTGTTAATGCATTTTGTCCATTTCTTAACCAAATATTTGGCCAAATAATAAATATAATATAATAATATAATAATACATTTACTGAATCCAAATCATTGGCCACATTAACAGTGGGGATTGAAAGTTTGTAAACATATTAGACTTTTACATAAATTTAATAACCTAAAAGGTTACAAACTAGTCCTAAAAGTACAGAAATTCAATCCAATAGTACATTTTAGAGCATAACGGTATGTGAATTTACTGGATTAGAGATGCTTTGAAAGTTAAAATGGGAACCAGTTGTTTCCATTCAATGGAACGCCAATGAGTGGGAACCTTTTTTATTTAAAGAAACAAGATATCTATTAAATATGATCTTTAAAACACTTGTGGATTTAAATCACCCCATAAAATGTCATAGACCTTAGAAGGACCTGTTGTTAAGGCTAACAAGCCTTTGTTTAAGGCCAAAATCAATCTTTCTGATATAGAAGTGTTATGTTTGGAGGAAGAAAAACCCTGGATTCCAGCATAAAAACCTTATCCCATCTGTTCAACATGGTGGTGGTAATGTCATGCTTTGGGACTGTTTTACTGGATCTGGGCTAGGCGAGTTTTCTATCCCTCATGGAGTAATGAATTCTAAATTACACCAGCATCTTCTAAATGAACATATAAGGACATATGTCTGTAAAATTTAAATGTTGTAGAAAGACATAAAGCAGATAATTAATAGGAGGAAACCCACTAACATATGCCACAATGTGACAAGAGATAATTTGACCAGATAATACGGTTTAAAGTAAATGTATTTAATTAATACAACACACAGCACTAAAACAAATGAACGTCAGGGGGAAAAAGAAGACACGAGGCATATGCAATCAAAATTCAGAACAAAATAAAGCAAATTTTACTTCCAATTTACCAAACTGCAACTGAAATATGACATCTGCTGTTATCAAAATCTTACAATTGGGGAGCACCCAGTGTTATTTCTTTAAATCGTTATTTCTTTTAAACGAAAAGAGAAATTGACAAGTGGCAATTTTGTAGTGCACATTAGATTGAAAAGCATCTTCAAGTTCAAGTAATTTATTTATATGGCACTTTTTACAATAGTACATTAACACAAAGAAGCTTTACAGTGTTATGAAGCTGAACCCCAAAGAGCAATCTGAAACGACAGTGGCGAGAAAAAAGTGTTTTTTTTTTTTTTTTTTTTTAGGAAAAAAACTTAGGAGGACCAAGACTCAGTGGGGCACTCATCCTCCTTGAGCAGCCGGGCAGCATCAACAGTGTACCAATGTACAGATTATGTAGTGATCTTCTGATATGGCTTAGTGGTTAGCACGATCTCCTCTCAGCACTAGGGATTCCCGGTTCGAATCCCCATCTGGGTGGAGTTTCCATGTTCTCCCCATGTCCGCATGGGATTCCTCCGGGTTCTCCCGGTTTCCTCTTACAGTCCAAAAACATGGATCAAGTCAGTTGATTTCTCCAAATTGCCCCATATAGAGTGTATCTGTATGAGTGAGTGTGTGTCCAGTGATAGATTGGCGCCCTGTCCTGGGTGTATCTGCCCTGCGCCTGAAACGTTCTCCCCTGGATGGGCATGAGGAACCCCCCCGCACCCCTAATGGATGGATGGATGGATAAAAAAGGGGGTGACACGTGGTGTAGTAGTTAGTACGTCTATCTCTCTCTTACTGGGGATCCAGGTTTAAATCCCAAACTGGGTGAAGATTCCCATGTCCCTTGTTTGCGTGGGTTTTCTTCGAGTTCTCCAATTTTAAAAACATGGAATCAAGGTGAATTGGCTCCTTTTAATTGCAATTCAAATGGGCTGTAGCTAAATTGCCCTTTAATAGTGTGTGTGTGGGTGTGTGTGTAAGTAAATGTGTGCCCAACTATGGATTGGAGCCCTGTCCTGGGTGAATCTGGTACAACTGAGCTGTGTGGTGCAGATTTGCAAACTATTACCAAATAGTTTTTATTAGAAAATACCAAACCTAAGCCAAACATGATGAACATCTAATGTAGTATAAACAGTAGTTTTAAATACATTTTGTTAATTTGCAAACTCACCAGTTTAGTCACTCAGAATAGTCTATGGGTGCTATGTCCTCAGTTTTGAAGATTTAGGGCCTTAATGTGGAATTTAATTTAATTTTTAAGATTAACTTAAAACACTTCCTGATTATATGTTGTATGGATTCATAAACTTATAACTGAAAGCATTTTAATATGATTCATCACTATATTATGCCTTTTACTTATTTTAAAAAAAAATACAAATGGTGGAAAAATTATGTATGGCAAAAGCATGGTTGTAAGTTTAAAGAATGGACATTATATCAAATAGCAATAATAAAATGAATGAATAAAAATGATGTGGATTTGTGCCAGACTTACGGCTCGTCGATTAGGCGGGTCCTCCATTCTTGGTTTTTTAACTCCTGCCTAGCCTCCTCCAGCGCTGTGGTGGATGTGGCAACGCGCAGGCTTGGCTCCAGGGGTCGCTGACGCTGCCATCTTACATCCGCAGCTGGTCTGAAGGGTCCCTGATATGACAAAGGAAGAGATCATGGAAATATATTATTTATCTGATGTGTAAAATGTATCTGCCCAGCACCCAAGACATTCTCCCCTGGATGGGCATGGGGAACCCCCCTGTGACCCTAATATAGGATAAAGCAGAAGATAATGGATGGATGGATGATTTATAAAATCAATACATTGATGCTGTATGGGTCCAAGTAATAGTAAATTGTTTATTTGTTCTTGTTTTGTCCATAAAAAGGACTAAAGCATCCATCTTGATATTTGACATGGTACAGTGTATGGAACATTGTTGTGATGGTGCCATCAGACCATCAATGGGAGGTGGAGCCAAGAAGGCAAGAGAGGTAATTAAATAACCCGCCATGCTTCCCATTGATGGTCTGTGCATCTTTGCAGGACTTAAAAGGAGTTCATGGAGAGAGGGTGGATGTCTGCTGTGGAGTATCAGAATGAGAACTGGCACACTGAAAAGTCGTGACAGAAGCCGTCTCAGTGTCTACAGTTTTATATGCCAGCCTAATGCTGTTCTCTGGGAATCAAATTAATATTAGGGTTTGGTTAATCCTGGCTCCGAACCCAATCGTGTCCGGTGATGGTGCCAGGGTGGCAATGGTTAGCACAGCCAACACATTTGAAGTACCTGACGAGCTACCCAATCGTTAATCCAAGTCCTCATCCACTCCTGGCTTGACATATCCTTTCCAAAAATAGAAGTAAAATAAAAAATAGAATATTATGGAATAGTTGATTAATTTCCTTAATTCCTTTCAAAAAGTTAAACTTTCATAGAATATATATTTAATCTACATTGGATCTGGCAAATTTTTTCTGAAAAGCTAATCGTATGTGCCAAAGCCCAGTATGCAAAACCCAGGACAATGAGAAAGTCAAACGGCTGGACGACGATGCGGTTTTCTCCAACAGGGAAACATGGCTCTGGCCCACCCTTGCGTCCCAGTCGGGAGAGGGACGGTGCCAGGATGGCGGTGTTTGGCGGAAGTGAAGATGGGAGTCACGAGAATGCCGCTGGCCAGAATGCTGGATCACCCACTGTTCCTGTATGCCCGTCCGAAGGGGGTCAAGAGGACAAAGGACGGAGGAAAAGTGTCTAGTGTTTAGAGATGTCCTTCGGCGGTCAAGGTGGAATGGGCAGGTGGTTATACTCTGGAGAGCGGAGGCTGAGAGCCTGTTGGTTGGCAAACAGGTTTGCACAGAGGCACCCCCACCCTGAGAATTGAGGTTTTTGAGGGAACAAGCAATTTACCCCACAGGAAGGGGAGATAAAAACTTAAAAGCAGTTGGACAATGGCAGCCAAATGTGTGGTGTTAATAGAACACTCAACCAGAGAAATAAATAAACTTCTACTTATGGGCAACAGAAAACCCTTATCCTGTTATTATTTTTTTATGGAGGAGTAAGCATGAAAGAGCTCTGAGAAATGAGAGTGTAACTCTCCAACACTGTTGAGATAGAATGAGACAAACTGGAGAAGAGTGTGTAAGAGCCAAACTCAACTAATAGAACAAAAACAAGAGGCAATAACCAACTTAGAGCAATAAGAAAAAATAACAGGTGACACGGTGACTTAGTGGTTATCATGTTCGCCTCTCAGCTCTGGGGATCCAGGTTCGAATATTAATCTGGGTGGAGTTTCCATGTTTTCCCCATGTCAATGTGGGTTTTCTTGGGGTTCTCCAGTTTCCTCCCACAGTCCAAACGTGGGAGTTAGTGTGCCCAACAATAGTTTAGTGCCCTGTCCTGGGTGTATCTGACCAGTGCACGAAACTTTCTTTCTTGGATGGGCATGGGGAACCCCCCCCCCCCCGACCCTAATAGAGGATAAAGCGGAAGATAATGGATGGATGGATATGGCATGGCGGTGTAGTGTAACATGTCGCCTCTCAGCACTCGGGATCCAGGTTCGAATTCCAATCTGAGTGGAGTTTCCATGTTCTCCCCCAGTCCATTTGGGTTTCCTCCGGGTTCTCCGGTTTTCTCCCACAGTCCAAAAACATGGATCAATGTCAATTGAATTCTCCAAATTGCCCCATATAGAATGTGTTTGTGTGAGTGAGTGTGTGCCCAGCAATAGATTGTCGCCCTGTCCTGGGTGTATCTGCCCAGCTCCCAAATTGTTCTCTAATGGATGGGCATGGGAAACCCCCCCCATGACACTAATAGGGGATAAAGCGCAAGATAATGGATGGATGGATAATTTGCAGTAAAGTCATGGCGGAGTCCTCCCACAGTCCAAAAATATGGATTCAAGGTAAATTGACTACTATAAATTGGCCCATATACTGTGCATAAATGTGTGTGCCCAACGATAGGTTGGTGCCCTGTTCTGGGTGTATTTACCCGGTGCCTGAAACATTCTCCCCTGGATGGGAAAGGGGACCCCCCCCCCCGCGACCCTAGTAGAGGATTAAGTGGGAGATAATAAATGAATTAATCAAAGACATCTACAGAAAGCAAACTTCTGCACAAATTATTGCAAAATATGATTATTTATTAAAAGTAGACGTCTGTGTATATTTTACAAAAAATGCAGTAATGTATAAACCTTTTTTTTTTTTTTAGCTGAATAATATAAATAATGAAAACTGTGTATTTTGGTTTCTTTGTTTTCAATGTGACCTTCAGACATTGTTAATTTATTCAGGCGCAAACGTCCTTGATGGTATCAAGACCAGATCAGCATCCGGCACTGACCAATCCCCTTGCTTCCCCAAATGGCAGACCTAATCAATCTATCACTATTTGATGCTTATCATTGGGAAGAAAGTTACAATAGGCTAAAAAAAAAGTGGGTTAAAAAGATACGTTTCAGAGTTTATCGAGAACACTTCAAAATTAAAAACTTCTTTGTTCGCCTGGCAGCCCCCGACCACTTTCTGTTCCTTCATTATTATCTTTTTTGAAGAAAAGAAAAAAAAAAAAAAAAAAAAAAAAACTTTTTCCTGTGAATTTGGTTTAAGTAGCCTCAGATGGACCCACATCCCAGCCAGAGGAAGTCATTCAGGCTAATAAAAAGATATGACTCATGACCCATTTCTGCTCACTTATGTTTTATATTAATTGAAACCAATATTTGAAACCAAGACCATAAGTGTAATGCACCGTAAATAACACAAATGGCAAATAGGTATCATCAAATTTCCCCCGAGCAGGACAAAATGACATGCTAGATTTGGACGTATTAAAACATTCTTTAGCGGATTGCCGTTTAAATTCCCTGGCTGAGGGTCCCTTGACGGAATTTAGTAAGTAACAAGAGACAGTTGACAGCTGTGCAAATGACCAGTTATCAGTCTGTCTAAATGGTTTAATGCTATCCTGGGGAGTGTGGAGGCTCCCTTAATGAGAGAATACCGTAATACTTCTCTTCAGCAATATAAAACAAACAAAGTCCTACATAGCTGTCCTTTTAGCTTCACTGTTAACTTGAAATTTGAAATGTTCTTTTATTGTTTTTAAAGGCACATAGTCCTGTTTGCATATATATATATATATATATATATATATATATATATATATATATATATATATATATATATATATATATATATACACATAAATATATATAATACATATGAATATAATCTATGAAAGATGCATATATATATTTATCTTTAAACATATACATGCATATACATACAATTTACATACAAAATCAAATTTATAAGAAAACAAAGGCAACAAACCTATTATTACTGTTAAAGCATTTAAAAATAGGAGAAAACAATTAGAGAGACAATATAAGAAAGCTACAAAATACAGACATTAAAAGACACATTTTTAAAAGCTTTTTAAAAGTAAGTAGCGCCAAGGATGTGTGGAGGTACAGTAGGATGTCCTCAACTGTAACTATGACACTAAATGCTTACCATACATACACAGTGTTGCAGAAGGAACAGACAAAACATGTGAATCAGCAAACCATAGTGAGCGTAATGGGGAGGCATGTAGAGAGCAAACCAGAATGATATAGAGGAGCCAAACCATGCAGGGATTTAAATACCAAAAGCTGTATTTTGAAACGTATATGGTATGATTTAATATTGGCGTGATGCAATATATATATATATATATATATATATATATATATAAATAAATTATTAGGTACTCACTGTTTCCCCACTTACCATATAGATGGACTTATGATCGGTTTCTCAACATCCTCTATTAGTTCCCTTCTCTCTGTTCTCTGATGATCAGGACCCCCATAGAGCAGGTATTATTAGGGTGGTGGATGATGTTACGAGTGGATCAGACACCTGTATGTTCTGATCGGTGACCTGCTGTGTCTGATCCACTCGTACCAGCACAACACACACTAACTCACCACCACCATGTCAATTTCACTGCAGTACTGAGAATCATCCATCACCCTGATACCTATTCTGTGAGGTCCACAGTTTCATTGTCATCACCCATCGACAGTAAGTTCTGATTTGGATCATTTTAAAGCAATCACTTTATTTTGGGAAAACAGTGCATAAGTAGTAAGATATACTGAGGGGCGGGGGGTGGGGATCCAACAAATTTGGCGTCTGACCAATTGGGGGAGTGTATTGGGGTAAAAATGAACTTTTCTCTTAGGAAGCTGGTTGAATATTTTAAAGGGAGTGAACGCCTTACTAAGAAAAAACATGGGATACAATTCACATTAAACATTGAACATAAAGTATACGGCTTTCCTGGATTTTAAATGTTTTTACAAAAATTGGAAAATGGTAAAAAATATGTGAAGAGAAGATGGGTACAAAGAGGATTATTAATATTTCTGTATTTCATTACCTGTGGCTGCTTTTCTATTGGAGGCAACTTGTCTGTGCTTGACAGGAAAGCATGCTGCTGTTGAGTCATAGAAGCGTCTTTCGGAGAGGATCTCCGTTTCAAAGGCTTAACTGCTCGTAGTCTCAGCTCCATTTCATCAGGTTCCTGTCGATATGGTGAGTTGAACACACCTGGACGCTGCAAAATATTTAATATTATAGTATTATGGGTCATATCAGGACAAATCTCTCACAAGCAAAAATCTCCCAAGTTTGTCTTGAGAAGCACAGACGTTTACAAATGGTATAGACCAACAAATGTAATAGCCATGAAAAACTGGCTATTGTGCAAAAGGTGAAAATAACATTTAAATTTGTGTATTTTTAATACCACTGTCAGCTGAAAAACTTGTGAAGTATTTTGTAGCCATTCAATTTAATATTAGTATTAATAAACTCGGGCTGCCTGGCGGCTTAGTAGTTAGCGTGTCCACCTCTCAGCAATGAATATCTAGGTTCGAATTTCGATATGGATGGAGTTTGCATGTTCTCCCAATGTTCGTATGGGGTTCCTCTGGGTTTCCGGTTTCCTCCCACAGTCCAAAAACATGGATCAAGTCAAATGAATTCTCCAAATTGTCCCATATAGAATGTGTCTGTGTGAGTGAGTGTGTGCCCAATGATAGATTGGCGCCCTGTCCTGGGTGTATCTGCCCAGCGCCCGAAACGTTCTCCCCTGGATGGGCATGACCCTAGTAGAGGATAAAGCGGAAGATAATGGATGGATGGATGGAAGTTTCAAGAAGTTAAAACTAACTGGAAAGTATCTTAATCTATATTTGTCGGTGGGGTAGCTCAGTGTTTAGGGTGTTGGGCTGTAAATCTAAAGGTTGTGGGTTCAAATCCCAGGTCTACTTGAAGTCACCAATGTGGATTCCTGAGCAAGGCCCTTAACTCCCATTGCTCCAGGGGCACTGCATTGACCGTGTTCTGATCCCAACCATCAAGTTAGGATAGTGAAATGCAAATGAAATTTATTTGTGAATTCATCTCTCTAGAGATATTTAGATGCAGACATGTAGACTGGGAACCAACCACCTTCATTATAGATCTATTCCCCGCCATTCTACAACTTGCTACAAGTTATTATTTTCAATCGTCTTCTTTATTATAGTTACTCAAGTAAAACCTGCACTGAAGAAGCACATGGTGTTGCTAAAATGAACCTGCTTTTAATCACTCAACCTCAGCGAAACAATTACACTTGTCACCTCCCATGAGCAGACAGATATCCATCACACCTGTCAGGTCCTCCAACTAGCATGGACACCAAGCTGTGGAAACTTATCTCCAATATTTTTCATGTGACCTCTGTATGTCAAGATATGTGGGAACATCTGTAAATTGGGGAGTTGGCGAACATTGTTTAACATTAGTTAATTAGTTAAAGACTTATTAAGAAGTTCTGGAACTAGGCACATTGTGGACGTTACCACAGGCTCGTGAAGGTACGTCAACAGCTGAAAACAATGTTTTCATTTCAGTCTGCTGAGGGAATACAATTGTTTTCAGCTACAGTGGGGGAAAAGTATTTAGTCAGTCACCCATTGTGCAAGTTTTCCCACTTAAAAAGATGAGAGAGGCCTGTAATTGGCATTATAGGTAGACGTCAACTATAAGAGACAAAATGAGAAAAAAAAATTCAGAAAATCATCACATTGTATGATTTTTAAAGAGTTCAAAAAGGTGCCATTAATACAGGGAATGAGTGGAGCACTAGAGATTCCAGGTTCGAATCCCAATCTGGGTTGGAGTTTCCATGTTCTCCCCGTGTCCGCGCGGGTTTCTTCCAGGTTCTCCAGTTTCCTCCCACAGTCCAAAAAACATGGATCAAGGTCAATTGAATTCTCCAAATTGGCCCATATAGAGTGTGTTTGTGTGAGTGAGTGTGTGTCCAGTGATAGATTGGCGTCCTGTCCTGGGTGTATCTGCCCAGCGCCCGAAACATTCTCCCCTGGATGGGCATCGTGACCTTAGTAGAGGATTAAGTGGAAGATAATGGATGGATGGATGAAGTGGAGGACAGATGAGCCTCTTAAAGAAGAAGTCACAGGTCTGACATAAGAAATAAATTCTTTAAAAATCAGACAATGTGAGGTCTACCTATAATGTGAGGTCTACCTATAATGTCAATTACAGGCCTCTTTCACCTTTTTAAGTTGGAGAACTTGCACAATGGGTGACTAAATACTTTTTCCCCCACTGTACCCGTGTTAGGAGCACATGAGGTTATTTATTCATTATTTCATTATTTTCACTTTGTCCTCTACTAGGGTCACGCATGCGGCCAGTCTATTGCTGGGCACACTCACTCACAGACACCCACACTATATGGGGCAATTTTAGAGCATTCAATACATGGAAACCGGACAACCTGGAGGAAACCCACGCGGATACGGGGATTACATGGAAACTTCACTCAGATTGGGATTCGAACCGGGAATCCCCAGCACTAAGAGGCGAGGTTATTTATTGCCGATTTATTTTAAAACAGGTTTTTTATTTATCTATTTTGTATTGTTTAGTGCGTCTCACATGCATTTTGAATATGACAAACCAATTACAACCAGATGTTATGAACTTACTTCTTTTATGCCTTAAATACTTATAGAGATGGTTTATAGAGAAATACTGTGCAATAACTATCCAATCGCCATATGTCGCTCCATTATAGATTTTTTCTATTGTCTACCCTCTGTATTATACATCATGTACATAACTGAGCAGTTTATTTTATAACTGTCACTTTGCTGCTGAGAATGTGAATTTATTTCCCCATTGTGGGACCAATAAAGGCATATCTAATCTTATGCCATAAAAAATAATAATATAAACTTGGCTAATTGTGTTCAATTGCTAATGAGCCTTCTTCGAGGCTTTGTTTCTTTTTTTCCCTGCAGCTGGGACAATGGTACGGTGGGGGGTACATTGTAAAACCTCTAACTTGCAACAGAGTTACAGGAAAAGAGCAATGATGTTGACCCTCATACTGAGCAACTACATCTATGTCAGCACAGCCACTTTTGTCCAGCAGAATTTCCACTGGTTAACGATGAACCGTCGGAGACCCATTTATTTCTTCCCGACAAGGTCAGACTGTGGGAACAAAAGTTGGCTAGCGCACACAGAGTGGGTGGGAGTGACTAGGAAAAAGAGCAAGTGCAAGACAATGTGAGAACAGGTGCAGGAAACGCTCTTTATGGGCTGTACTGCATTGAGTTTACGTTAAATACTTCCCACCGTTGACCTTTTACCAGTACTGTTATCTATACATAATTATGTTTAAATATACACTCACTGGCCACTTTATTAGGCACGCTATAATGATTCCCAGTGCTGAGTGGGGGTGGTAGCTCAGTGGTTAGGGTGTTGGGCTATTAATCAGAAGGTTGGGGGTTCAAATCCCAGGTTTACTGAAGTTACCAATATGGCTTTTTTGAGCAAGGCCCTTCAATCCATCCATTATCTTCCTCTTTATCCTATATTAGGGTCGCGGGGGGGGGGGTTCCCCATGCCCATCCAGGGGAGAACGTCTCGGCGCTGGGCAGATACACCCAGGACAGGGTGCCAATCTCTCAGCGCTAGGGCTTCCCGGTTCGAATCCCAATCTTCTCCAAATTGCCCCATATAGAGTGTGTCTCTGTGAGTAAGTGTGTGCCCAGCGATAGATTAGCGCCCTGTCCTGGGTGTATCTGCCCAGTGCCTGAAACGTTCTCCCCTGGATGGAAATGGGGAACCCCCCCCGCGACCCTAATAGAGGATAAAGCAGAAGATAATGGATGGATGGAATGTCATATCCAAACATTGCTAAGCAGCACACATATATCTATAGCTTTGAAGCTGGCACCATTAAGACTTTGTAATCCAACATAAAGTTTATTAAAACTGGCCAATCGAAAAATATATCAATCAGATCTGCGTTTCATTACTTACCTGTTTAGTACTGAGGAGAAAGTGGAGTTTTTGCGCTTGCCTATATTTCGCTTTTTCCTCGTTCTCCATGGCAATCCACTCTTTCTCTCGTTTACGGCGAGCTGATAGTTCCTGAAGTTCATTACTAGAAACACATAGTCAGGCATTTTTACTGCTACATGTTTTAATGGTAACATCAAATTTAATTTCAATGATGGATGAGCTTTACATACTAAAAATGTAAAGTTTAAATTCAATTTGAAGTAGACATCAATAAATCAAAGACCTTTCATAGCAACAATTGGAGGCTTGTGGTTAGGAAGCCAGCCTTGCGATCTGAAGGTCCTTGGTTCGATTCCCGGTCCCACCAAGTACTAAGGCTGAAGTGCCCTTGGGCAAGGCACCTAACCTCAATTGCTCTCCGAACGCCGGGTACAAGGCTGCCCACCACCCACAGTGTGTGTATGTGTGTGTTTCAGTGCACGGATGGTTTAAGTGTGGAGGATTAATTCCTACATTTACATTTGGTCATCTAGCAGATGCTTTCATCCAAAGCGACTTATTCAAGCACAGGGTCAGCCACACAACACTGGAGCAATGAGGGTTAAGGGTATTGCTCAAGGACACACAGTGGCAACTTTAATGAACCTGGGATTTGAACCCACAACCTTCAGATTGATAGCCCAACCACAGCCTAACCACCATACCCTCCTACCAATTCCTCTGTGCGTGAACACAGTAGTCAAAATAGATCACCTTATGATCTCAAACTGATATCAAACCAAAAAATAAATGGGAATTCACCATGAAACACAACTATTTGTGATAATAAATGAAAGAGCCAAAGAAATGAAAGGGTTTAATGTAATAGCTATAAAAACTATCACAGGTTTCTACATTACATTTGATCATTTAACAAATGTTCTACAACTATCTCAACTTTGTCAACTTATTACAATAAAGTGTTCGCTATACAGCATCCCTGGAGCAATGAGAGTTAAGGGCCTTGCTAACTAAAAATGTAAAAAAAAAAATGCAAAACTAGAATTGTAATGATACGTTAATATATATATATATATATATATATATATATATATATATATATATATATATATATATATATATATATGGGTATGAACAATATATATATTTCCTAAAATGTTAAACACCTTAGATACACCTTAAGGATTCAGGAGAGTTTGTGAACTGTTTTCTTTTATATAATCACCTAAATTATTTGAAATGTTTATAATACGTGCATTATATAATTTCAAAAACAATTTTAGGTTATTTTTCATGAACACCCCCAACAATGACATTACGATTAATAGTCACAATATTATTCCTTACCAAAGTTACTAACTCAAAACACATTTTCCTACAGTTTTAATACAGATCTTTAAAGGTTATGAAAATAAAACTGGACAGTCTGACTACGTTAAATCGTGTGTACAATTTGAGCACAATCAAAAACAGTTTCGATATTGTTTTGCATGTTCAATAATGACATTTGTGACACTTAATAAAATTCCGTCCACTTGCAGTTCAGTTTCAGCCTTATTCTGTGTACCATGTCGTGGCAGTTTATTTTCTTTCGTACATAGTGCTTTACTCTATATGACCTCTGTGACCTGTACCCCACACTTATTATTAATTGCGGTGTAGTGGACAAAAGCCAAACAGATTTGTAACTGTGCAGGGGAACTCAATCTGTGTCCGAGCGAGGCGAAGGGGGAAAACATAAAGCTCATTAGTGCTGATGGACCGATGAGGAGACACAGGAGCAGCTCACACAGATGACCTTTGTGTGTCCTTACACCATCTCCAACACACACTCGCACACTCATACTTATACCCTCTTCTAACTTCTCTGATGGACAAGTACTCAAGAGTTAGGTTGGACGCAACGTGGAAAGTCTTCTGACATTTAATAGTAAATGGTGTAATTAATAATATGAGTATTTTGGTTTGGACCGCTTCTTTGGAAATTAGGAAATTTGGTCCAGACCTGATTGAAGCTAGCTATCAAATTTAGTCTATAAAATCTCCAAAGTTTACTTATAAATAATTATTTTTTTATTCATGGCTTTTAATAAACACACTGGGATAATTCTACTAAATACTAACATGTCACTAATGAGAACTTAATGAGAATATGCACAGATGTAGAGGATGAACTATAAAATTACAAACTACCATAATAAGATGTTATTTTTATGTACATTCTGGCGGCAGCATTAGTTAAGCAATGCAATGCAAAAAAAAGTAATGATAATAATTAAAAAAAATAGGAATAAACACAAATCAAGAAAAAATATATACATGAATCAAGTAAAGTTATTTGCCAATATGGTGAGTACATTTGTGTTGTTAAATTTTCTTGAAATAAAAATAAGTCAAAAATCTAAATTATTCATCTTACTTAAAAATGTATTCGAGTCAAAAACAAGATTTGTTGCACTTTTTAAAATATATTTTTTTAATTTTTACAATTTTAAACTAAAGCTAACAATTTCCACTCCTTTAATAGGACTAAACCTTAATAGACAAGAATGGTTATAGGGTAATATGAATTTTAGAGGTAAAATAAGATAAGATATGCCTATATTAGTCCCACCGTGAGGAAATATAGAAAATGTTATAAAACATAACCTCATATTTATTTTTAATCTTAATTAGCTTAATTCTCTACTAAAGAGGCGGGTCGAACGCTGGGCAAATACATAAAGGACAGGGCTCCAATCCATCGCACAGACCACACACGTTACATAGGGGCAATTTAGATAGGCATAATTTAAAGCAGCCAAATAATCTTGAATCCATGTTTTTGGACTGTGGGAAGAAACTGAAGAACTCTAAGAGAACCCATGGAAATTCCAACCCGATCAAGATTCGAACCTGGGTTCCCAGCACTGAGAGGCTAACTACTTTATGTATAATGTGCAACTTCATACAAATATAAATGAAAAATATTTATAACATAACATTGAATAAAACAGTATATTATACAGTAAATATTAAATACTTTTCAAATACCAAGTGTACATTTTTAAACAGCGTTAGTCCTTTCACGTAAGTTATTTTGTTTTAAATGATAGTTATACCTAACGTTTGGTGGCAATATGAAATTGTCAATGTGCTTTGGCTATTTTTTTTTTAATTTATTTTGGATTTATAAAATGATCTCTACTAAAACTAGTGCAGTGTATATGGACCCCACATAGCAAACAATTGAATAATAATATATTGTTAAGCAGAGCAGCTTAAAGTGTCCCCTCGACAAATGATGAATTGTTTTATTGCAAAACATCTCGCTGTGAAATTGCTGCAGTGAACTCTGGGCCTCGACCTTATTAAGATATGCAGGTGCTGCTGCCTCAATGAAGATGGACACTTGAACACAGCAGTCTGTATGTAATCAAGCCCGAGCTAATGAAACCATCAGCATGTTGATGGTTATATTTATATACTATATTATATATATTTATTTATATTTATTTTTGTACCTCATATTTTTTGTTATTTTTTAAATTTGGATTTAGGTTCTGTCTTTGTTACAGATGCTTAAAGGAAAAGACAGTGAAATTAATTAAATGAGGGACAAATTAAAATTTCAATTGAAATTATTTTTATACAGAACGTGATGAATATTTTAGGTATTATTTAGTAAAGTAAGACAGTAACTACTGTTAAGTACCTAGATATCTATATATTTTTTACTTGACTAAGTGATGACCATTAAATTACACAATTTATTAAACTGCTCAGTGTATAATTCTTTACTATATAAGGTTGAATCTTTATAAGAAAACAAGATGCTGTAAGACATCCATTTTCTCACCTAAATTATACCTCAGTGCTTTATACACATTAGAGAAAATGACTCATAGGTGAGAAGACCATTAAGAGAGGGCAGTGTTCTCGTATAAGAGAGTCGAGGTCTCTGGTGACCGGGAGAGTCGTTTGTGGGAGTTACTGATCCATGAAGCACTTAACAAATTTCCATTTAATTTTAGCCAATGCCTTAAGATTATATATATTTGTGCTCATCCAGGGGAGAATGTTTCGGGTGCTGGGCAGATACACCCAGGACAGGGCGCAAATCTATCGCACACACTCACACACACAAACACACTCTATATGGGGCATTTTGGAGCATTCAATTTACCTTAAAGCATGTTTTTGGACTGTAGGAGGAGCCAAGAGAAAAAGACACGAGGAGAACATGGAAACTCCACCTAGATTGGGATTCGACAAGTGTGTATGTGTATATACTGTATGCACATACATAAACACACACACACACACACATATATATATATATATATATATATATATATATATATATATATATATATATATATATATATATATATACACACACACACACATATATATATATATATATACATATATATATATATATATATATATATACTGTATACATACTGTATACACACACATTTTAATAACTGTAAATCGTTTGACCAAACACAATACATAATAGTAAATTTTGCTCTTACCTAATTTGTTCGTTTTTCTTCACCAAATCCTGTAAGTACTTTTTCTGGACATAGTAATTGAACACATACTTCCTTGTGTAATAGCCTTTCCATGTCTTCTGAATCTGTTAAAAAAATAAATCTGTATGAGTAGAACAATAAATTTGACTTGTGCGGCGCGGGGGCTTGGTGGTTAGCACTTTCACCTCTCAGTGCTGGGGATTCCATGTTCACCGCGTGTCTGTGTGGGTTTCCTACGGTCTCTTCAGTTTAAAAACATGGTCCAAAGTCCAAAAACATGGATTCAAGTTAAATAGAATGCTCTAAATTGCCCCATATAGTGTGTATTTGTGTGTCTGTGTGAGTGAGTGCGGCCAGTAATAGATTGTCGATTGTAAATTCAACTTTTAAATTTTGACTCACAGGGCAATTATAATGTATCTGGAATAATACAAATGATCAAAAAAAACTAAATAAAAACAAGAAAAACTTTGGAGCTTTAATGACAAAGTTATAACAAAACTTAATGCAGATGATTTCACAGAAAGAGGAATTAAAATTTTTCAATCGAAAACTCATTAAACTTGATGACACCAATGTAGGATTCTGATTCATCCATCCATTATCTTCTGCTTTACCCTCTATTAGGGTCACGGGGGGTTCCCCATGCCTATACAGGGGAGAACATCTCGGGCGCTGCGCAGATACATCCACTCAGTATATTGGGGCAATTTAGATAGGAGCAATTTAGAACTGCCAATTTACCTTAAAATCTTGTCTTTGGACTATGGGAGGAAACCAGAGAACCAAGCAAGAACCATGCAGACACAGAGAGAACATGTAAACTCCACCCAAATGGGATTCAGACCTAATAAAAGGTCCTCAGTCCGGCTGACAATTAGCTCAGAACACTTTAATTGCAGAGGCACATGTTAAAGTGTCATTCCTCAACACACTATGACATGTTTGCATGACTTTTACAATTTGACTTTAGGGAAAAGTGCTATATAGTATTGTAAATCTAAAATTGCATATTAAAGTGCATTAATATCCTCCTAAATGTGCCAAGGCATCAGTCAAATACAAAGTGGTTTGGTTTATAGGCTTTGGATATATAGATATAATATATATTACTATAACTATGAAAAGCCATGTCATAACTTTCAAACTTTTTTTCTGCAGATATTGTTTAGACACTGTGTTTACATGTAAAGACATATTTACCATGACGGCCATCTTATTGTAGAAAGTTATCTTCATTAGAAAATACGCTTCCTAAAGGAAAAGAGAAATATTGTATTACATTGCAGGTACTGATGCACCTATTTGTGAAGTGTCTTTAACAAAGAGTGAAAAAAACATATAGATAACATATTTGTAAATATAACACAATCAGCAAGAGAGGCTCAGAGGTAGGATGAGGTGGGAACTGGTAGTGGCTCTTAAAGGGCCACAGCTGCTTTTGATAAATAATGTATTCATCGGAAAGGAAAATGGAGATATATAGAAATGTAAAATGTTCTATGCTGGATATGACAAACAATTGTTCTCCACTAAAAAACAAGCGGCTAAAAAAAAAAAAAAAAAAAAAATTTTTAAACATAACACTAATAAAGTGTGAACAGGTAAACAGAAACCGTAACTGTACAACAAAACATGCAACGCAGAATATACAGTGGGTAGCCAGATACTGTCCAATCTATTTTTGTTTCTATTGCCTTTCCTTTTTGTTACTATTTTCTTTCTTTTTTTGTGTGAGATTGAAAATAAAGAATTAAATATTATTTTTATAATTAATACTTCCCTGTGTTTGCGTGGGTTTGCAGGTTCTCCGATTTCCTCCCACAGTCCAAAAACATGGATTTAAGGTAAACCGATGCTCTAAATTGCCCCATATAGTAAGTGTGTAAGTGTTTGTGTGAGTGAGTGAGTGTGCCCAGTGATAGATTGGCACCCTGTCCTAATTGTATCTGCCCAGCACATGAACTGTTCTCCCCTGAAAGGACATGGGGAACACCCCTATATACAGTATATATAAATATATAAAGAATATATCATGACATGACAGTTGGGTTCAGAACACGGTGACTTAGTGGTTAGCACGTTCTCCTCTCAGCACTAGGGATTCCCGGTTCGAATCCCAATCTGGGTGAAGTTTCCATGTTCTCCCCGTGTCCGCGTGGGTTTCATCTGGGATCTCCGGTTTCCTCCCACAGTCCAAAAACATGGATCAAGGTCAATTAAATGCTCAAATTGCCCCAAATAGAGTGTGTTTATGTGTGTGTATATGTGTGTGTGAGTATGCCCAGTGATATATTGCTGCCCTGTCCTGGGTGTATCTGCCCAGCGCCTCCCCTGGATGGACATGGGAAACCCCCTCGTGTCCCTAGGATTTATTTATGATCCTCCACCTGGACAAGAGGGTCTTCCTCAAGGACCCACATCGACAGCTTTGGTGGACTTGGATTTATTTATGATCCTTCCACCAGAAATGACTAAAGACTTATTATATACTTCATCTGGATTTAGCCTTCACCCAGGCAATGCATTCTTTTTTTAAATGTACCATTATATTGTATACAGTACGTAGAGTGAGATAAAGGCATTTCACAGCCAATCAATAGGGTCTGTCAAATTACACCCCTACTTCAGATGTAAGTCATGGCATGGCTGTAACTGCTGAATCTTAATGCAGGTAATCATAAGATAATCAATATTACACGAGTGCACAACTTACCTTTACCCTTTGTCTAAAGTGCTGCCGTGCGATGAAACCCCGCCATGTTTTCTGGATGATCGTGGCGTGTCTGTTCAGAGTGCTGCAAGAATACTCCCAGTCAGGCACATTTTATCACGGTAAGAGTTGTGAAACCATTTCAAGATCATTTAGAGACATTTATCCCGAAGGGACTAAATGGGATTTCCTAGACAACTGTACATTTACATCCATTTATCAAAAGCTCCCCTCTAAATGTACACATAAGCCCATGCTGAACTCAATAGGGCAATCAGTTGCCAAAAAGACCATTTATAATCCGAGAAAATCAATGCACAGATGGGGAAGGTGTTAACCCACAAGCTGCACTTAAACTGCTCAGATTGGGCCTAATTAACCACTTAACACACTGATCAATTAACTAAAGTAATCTAAATGAACCTACTGTCTAGAAGTTTGTCTGCTGACTGCACGGAAATATATTGAGGTCACATTCTGGGAGCACTGAACGCTCTTCCGAATTTTCTTCGTCTAAAGGCTAAAACTGACAATGATTTAGTGTTTAAAGGTCAGACAAAATGTAGATCAGGGCTGGAAGTGTCTTTAGCAGTTTAGGTCTATAAACCCTGGACAAGGCAGCAGTGTGGATATAGGTTTACAAGGCATACACCATGCAATTAGAACATTTCATACATTATCCTCCACTTAATCCTCTACTAGGGTCACGGGGGGGTTCCCCATGCCCATCCAGGGGAGAACATTTGGGGTGTTGGGCAGATACATCCAAGACAGTGCGCCAATCTATCGCTGGACTCACTCACACACACTGTATGGGGCAATTTAGAGCACTCAATTTACCTCAAATCAATGTTTTTGGACTGTGGGAGCAAACCGGTGAACCCAGAGGAAACCTACGCGGACACGGGGAGAACATGGAAACTCCACCCAGATTGGGATTTGAACGTAGAATCCCTAGTGCTGAGAGGCGAACATAACCACCAAGCCACCCACAACTAGAACAGTGTTTTACAAAATAACCAAAGTATCCATCCATCCATCTTCTTCTGCTTTATCCTCTGCTAGGGTCGCAGGGGGTTCCCCATGCCCATTCAGGGGGGAACATTTCAGGAGCTGGGCAGATACACGCAGGAAAGGGCGCCAATCTATCGCTGGACACACACTCATTCACACAAACACACTTTATATGGGGCAATTTGGAGAACTCAATTGACCTTGATCCATGTTTTTGGACTGTGGGAGGAAACCGGAGAACCCGGAGGAAACCCACGCAGACACGGGGAGAATATGGAAACTCCACCCAGATGGGGATTCGAACCGGGAATCCCTAGTGCTGAGAGGAGAACATGCTAACCACTAAGCCACCGTGCCGCCTGTTGTGTTTTCAATTAAACCTTATTTAAAAACTATTTGTGGCTGATTATTAAGCAGCCAAAATAATATTGTACTAATAATACTATTACAAAACTTTTCAAAATATTCCTTTTTCTATCTTTCTGAATTTGCTAATCAAAATATATAAAATAAAAGAATCAGTACTGCTGTTCAATCAGTATATGTCACTATATAACTGTTTTAGCAAACACTGTGCACTTACCGCAGGTGCCATCTCACCCGGCAGCCTCGAAAGCACCGCTGCAGTTGAGCTGCGGCTTCATGTGCGCGTAGACGGTTTCCTTCAGCGATCCTTTAAACAAGATAAAACAGACTGACTGGTCAAAGGAAACAATAAAACGCATGTTCATCTCTCTCTGAACATATAATAATATGTTAAATAATAATAGAATAAAGGCTAATAACCATAAGATATTAAATTCAGTTATTCTTCTCTACATTATTAAGGTGAGGGGTGTTGGGCTATCAATCAGAAGGATTTGGGTTCAAATCCCAGGTCCATTGAAGTTACAATGTGGGTCCTTGAGCAAGACCCTTAACCCTCATTCCTCCAGGGGTCGTATCAACCCTGTACTCTGACCCCACCCCAATCCAAAAGTTGGGATACTTGTAAGGCGCTTTGGATAAAAGCGTCTGCTAAATGACTAAATGTAACGTAAAAGCAATGTAATGTCTGTCCGTAAGGCAGAATCACTAAGCAGCTTTAAGAAACGACTGAAGACGCATCTCTTTAACAATTACCTGTTGTAATAAAATAAAATAAAAAAAGGTGTGGGGAGGCAGCATCAAATAACAATCAGGTTTGATGAATTTACAGTATAGTTGGTTTTCTGCATAACTTCTGACTTGTAATGTTCTCATTTGTAAGTTGCTTTGGATAAAAGCCTCTGCTAAATGACTAAACATAACGTGAATGCAATGTAATGTACTAAACAAAAGGCCAGAAGGCTCGGTTACCTGTTTCTCATGAAATATTGCTCTTTGATCAGATCCACTTCACTACACATCTTCACAAGTTTGGCCATTTTTACTCTAAAAAAAAGCATCAGGTCAAAATAATAAGCACAACAATGTTCAGTAGCAGGGCAGCATGGTGGCTTAGTGGTTAGCACGTTCGCCTCTCAGCACTAGGGATTTCCGGTTCGAATCCCCATCTGGGTGGAGTTTTCATGTTCTCCCCGTGGGTTTCCTCCGGGTTCTCCGGTTTCCTCCCACAGTCCAAAAACATGGATCAAGTCAATTGAATTCTCCAAATTGCCCCATATAGAGTGTGTATGTATGAGTGAGTGTGTGCCCAGCGATGGATTGGCGCCCTGTCCTGGGTGTATCTGCCCAGCGCCCGAGACGTTCTCCCCTGGATGGGCATGGGGAACCCCACCGTGACCCTAATAGAGGATAAAGCGGGAGATAATGAATGAATGTTCAGTAGCATTGCTGAGGCATGACAACATCTGATAGTATTATGTCGATCCATCACAATTTTTTTTAAACATATGGTAAATTAGTGTTTCAGCCACAGTATAACATGCTTTTAAATACTATAAACCTGAACCGATATTAGATTGACTCTATATAAAACACTCAAGGACAGGGGACCAACCTATCATTTACTCACACAAACACACACTATATGGGGCGATTTAGAGCATTCAATTTACCTTGAATCCAAGTTGTGGGACTATGGGAGGAAACCAATCTAGACATAGGGAGAACATGGAAACCCAGACTGGGATTCAAACCTGGAATCCCCAGCACTGATATGCTGTAGGCACTGGGCAGACGGATACACTCACGACAGGGTACCAATCTATCGCTGGGCACACTCACTCACACAGACGCACAATCAAACACACACCATATGGGGCAATTTAGCACGCTCACTTTATTTTGAATCCACGTTTTTCGACTGTGGGAGGAAACCAATGCAGGACATGGGGAGAAAACGGAAACCCAGATTGGGATTCAAACCTGGAATCCCCAGTGCTGATAGTTGAACATGCTAACCACTAGTCACCGTGTAACCCCCGAACGCTATAGGCACTGGGCAAATACACCCAGGACAGGGCACCAATCTATCGCTGGGCACATGCTCACGCACACAGACTGTGGGAGGAAACCGGAGAACCCGGAGGAAACTCACGTGGACACAGGGAGAGCATGGAAACTCCACCCAGATTGGGATTCGAACTGGGAATCCCTAGCGCTGAGAGGCGAACGTGCTAACCACTAAGCCACCGTGCCGCCCTTTGCTCCATACTGCTTATATAATTGATTCATTCATTATCTTCCACTTTATCATCTATTGGGGTCACGGTGGGGTTCCCCATACCCATCCAGGGGAGAACGTTTCGGGCGCTGGGCAGACACACCCAGGACAGGGTGCCAATCTATCGCTGGGCACACACTCACTCACACAAAAACACTCTACATGGGGCAATTTGGAGAACTCAATTGACTTGATCCATGTTTTTGGACTGTGAGAGGAAACCGGAGAACACGGAGGAAACCCACGTGGACACAGGGAGATTATGGAAACTCCACCCAGATGGGGATTCGAACCGGGAATCCCTAGCGCTGAGAGGCGATCGTGCTAACCACTAAGCCACCGTGCCGCCCTTTGCTCCATATTGCTTATACAATTGATTCATTCATTATCTTCCACTTTATCATCTATTGGGGTCACGGTGGGGTTCCCCATGCCCATCCAGGGGAGAACGTTTCGGGCGCTGGGCAGACACACCCAGGACAGGGTGCCAATCTATCGCTGGGCACAAACTCACTCACACAAACACACTCTACATGGGGCAATTTGGAGAACTCAATTGACTTGATCCATGTTTTTGGACTGCGGGAGGAAACCGGAGAACCCGGAAGAAACCCACACGGACACGGGGAGAACATGGAAACTCCACCCACATGGGGATTCGAACCGGGAATCCCTAGTGCTGAGAGGCGAACGTGCCAACCACTAAGCCACCGGTAAGATAATATAAAATACGCCTTTAATGGTCTTTTAATGGTAAAAAAGTCTAACATTTCAGTGTTAAGACACATTTCTCTTACCTGAATTTAATTCTGGAACTTTAAATGTCCCTTTGCTGATTAACAGGCGCGTTTTGCAACGCAGCCTGAGCTTCGGCTCAACACAACCGATCTGAAGTTGTTGTAGTTTTGTCGCCATGACAACCACCACGCTCAGCGTCCAAAAGTTGTTGGGAGCGTTCCATTATACTCTGTGAACCGTCGAGGATTTGTAAAAACCTAGAAAGCAGAGTTCTAGCAGAGATCGCTAGGTTTTATTACTTTTTTCTTGTTTGAACGTTATTTCTTCGTTCTACAGCTTTAAACACACGCAAATGGCATACTATGCAAATTGGCCAATAGCTACTTTCCTTTCTGAGGAATTTGAATATTGCATGCAAGAGTAATGAGTTCGTATATCGGCATCGTAAACAGAGCTATAAAGTTATTGTAACTGATTGTTTTATAAAAGTAAAAGTGTAATTATGTAGTTAACAAATATAGCACTCATAAAAATATGCGGTGAAGTTTTCTGACGGGGAAACGGCGTTGGGGGGGGGGGGGGGGGTCAAACATACAAAACATACACGTACACTATATGGGGCAATTAAGAGCATTCAACTTACCTTAAATCCATGTTTTTGGACTGTGGCAGGAAATCAGACAACCTGGAGGAAACCCACACAAATACGAGAACACGGAAACTCCACCCAGATTGGGATTCAAACCTGGAATCTCCAGCACTCAGAGGCGA
Organism: Corydoras sp. C115; assembly: GCA_019802505.1. Lineage (NCBI taxonomy): Eukaryota > Metazoa > Chordata > Actinopteri > Siluriformes > Callichthyidae > Corydoras > Corydoras sp. C115. Next base: position 271,798 of record JAFMOC010000261.1, read on the forward strand.
ACATGCTAAACACCAAGCCACCATTTATATTATTATATTATAATATAATAGTGTTATATTATTAGTTCGAATAATATAAAAGTAAATGTATTTGTTTGCTTTTCACTTAACACACTTAGTCATTTAAAAAAGTCCCTGTCAACCATCACTGTGGGTGAAAACCGGAGAACCCCGAGAACACCCGCACGGACATGGGAGGGGCAAACATACACGTGCACTATATGGGGCAATTAAGAGCATTTAATTTACCTTAAATCCATGTTTTTGGACTGTGGCAGGAAATCAGACAACCCGGAGGAAACCCACACAAATATGAGGAGAACATGGAAACGCCTCCCAAATTGGGATTCAAACCTGGAATCTCCAGCTCTGAGAGGCGAACATGCTAAACACCAAGCCACCATTTATATTATTATATTATAATATAATAGTGTTATATTATTAGTTCAAATAATATAAAAGTAAATGTATTTGTTTGCTTTTCACTTAACACACTCAGTCATTTAAAAAAGTCCCTGTCAACCATCACTGTGGGTGAAAACCGGAGAACCCAGAGAACACCCACAAAGACATGGGAGGGGCAAACATACCCGTGCACTATATGGGGCAATTAAGAGCATTTAATTTACCATAAATCCATGTTTTTGGACTGTGGCAGGAAATCAGACAACCCGGAGGAAACCCACACAAATATGAGGAGAACATGTAAACTCCATCCAAATTGGGATTCAAACCTGGAATCTCCAGCTCTGAGAGGCGAACATGCTAAACACCAAGCCACTATTTATATTATTATATTATAATATAATAGTGTTATATTATTAGTTCAAATAATATAATAGAAAATGTATTTGTTTACTTTTCACTTAACATACTCAGTCATTTAAAAAAAAACATTCCTGTCAACCATCGCTGTGGGTGAAAACCGGAGAACCCCGAGAACACCCGCACGGACATGGGAGGGGCAAACATACACGTGCACTATATGGAGCAATTAAGAGCATTTAATTTACCTTAAATCCATGTTTTTGGACTGTGGCAGGAAATCAGACAATCCGGAGGAAACCCACACAAATACGAGAACACGGAAACTCCACCCAGATTGGGATTCAAACCTGGAATCTCCAGCTCTGAAAGGCGAACATGCTAAACACCAAGCCACCATGCCGTGTTATATTATTAGTTCGAATAATATAAAAGTAAATGTATTTGTTTGCTTTTCACTTAACACACTCAGTCATTTAAAAAAGTCCCTGTCAACCATCGCTGTGGGTGAAAACCGGAGAACCCAGAGAACACCCACAAGGACATGGGAGGGGCAAACATACACATGCACTATATGGGGCAATTAAGAGCATTTAATTTACCTTAAATCCATGTTTTTGGACTGTGGCAGAAAATCAGACAACCTGGAGGAAACCCACACAAATACGAGAACACGGAAACTCCACCCAGATTGGGATTCAAACCTGGAATCTTCAGCACTCAGAGGCGAACATGCTAAACACCAAGCCACCATGCCATGTTATATTATTATTTCAAATAATATAAAAGTAAATGTATTTGTTTGCTTTTCACTTAACACACACAGTCATTTAAAAATGTCCCTGTCAACCATCACTGTGGGTGAAAACCAGAGAACCCAGAGAACACCCACAAGGACATGGGAGGGGCAAACATACACGTACACTATATGGGGCAATTAAGAGCATTTAATTAACCTTAAATCCATGTTTTTGGACTGTGGCAGGAAATCGGAAAACCTGGAGGAAACCACACAAATACGAGGAGAACATGGAAACTCCTCCCAAATTGGGATTCAAACCTGGAATCTCCAGCTCTGAGAGGCGAACATGCTAAACACCAAGCCACCATGCCGTGTTATATTATTAAAGTTCAAATAATATAATAGAAACTTAATTTGTTTAATTTCCACTTAACCATCACTGGGGGTGAAAACCGGAGAACCCAGAGAACACCCACACGGACATGGGATGAATGTGGAATCTCCACCCAGAAACCGGGACCCCCAGTACTGAGAGGTGAACCTAACCACTATAATTTGTCACTACCAAGTTATGCTGCGATTACAGAGTGCGGCCTTGTTCTTTTTGTTTGCATGTTCTCCCTTCTATACTAAGAATGCAAACCTCTCACAATAATGAATTACTTGGTAAAGGTGTGCAATATGGTTGTTTTAACATTCTGTGCTGACGGCACTGTGATTGGCTAGGTGGTTAATCTGGGCATACACTGTGCGATTTAAACCCATTTTTTAGGGCTGAATGCATTTTATGATTGGACTGACTTTAGCTCTATTGGCTGGCATTGTACCTTAAGTGCGTTGGAGGAAGCGATGCACAATTAACCGCCTAAACGAGCTTTGACTGAGAAGCCGGATGACCCGAAGAATTTCTGACATGTCAAAAATTTGAGTTGCATGGCGCGAGCCATTTTCCATTCGACGCTCATTAGTAATTCACTGATTATGTGTTGCCAGGGATGAATGCACTTCATATCATGTACATATGAGGCGGCTCATCATAGAAATAAAAGTGATTTAATATGTAATGGACATTGTTTGCTGATGTGGCAGATTCGGATTTTAAAGCAACAATGAAGTGTGTGAATTGTGGAATGATGGAACTTTTCAATATTTATATTTCAGTCTTATTTTATATTAAGTATAATATTATAATATTTATAGTTCAATCTTGTTATCGTCCTCTTAATCCTATACTAGGGATAGGGGCACAGGGTGGGGCTTCCTATCCAGGGGATAATGTTTTGGCCAGATACACCCAGGGCAGGGCACCAATCAATCACTGGGCATACACTGGCTCACACATACTGTACACACTACATAGGGGCATTTTTTTCATCTATCCATTATCATCTGCTGAATCCTATACTAGTGTCATGGGGGGGGGGGGGAGATCCAGAGAGAACATGGAAACTCCACCCAGATCGGGATTCAAACCTGGATCCACAGGACTGATAGGCAAACATACACATAAACATGAAGCAATCAGTGTCAAGTCAGTGTCACGGGTGGAAAAACAGCTCAGCCAATCAGGTTCAAGGATCGGAACTATCCATTTAATAACTTGTCTGAAACATTAATTGACTGATTATCTTCTGCTTGATCCTCTACTAGGGTTATAGGGTTTCTCCATGCCCATCCAGGGGAGAACGTTTCTGGCACTGGGGCAGATACACAAAGGACAGGGTACCAGTCCATCACTGGATACACTCACAAACATATGGGGCAATTTAGAACATTCAATTTACCTTAATCCATGTTTTTTGGACTGTGGGAGGAATCCAGAGAACCAAGAGAAACACTAAGCCAGCCCTTGTACTAAACATATCTTACAAAACTGGAAATTCCAATAAAAAGGTTATTTACTTAAAGACCACTGTGCACAAGCATCAATTGTCATAGATTTGAAAACTCCTTAACAAGTCAGTACAAAATGGCTGGGTTCTGGTGTTTATATAGTGTTTAAACAATTAGTATAATTGGAGTATGCCAAATATAGAGGGTAAAAATAAGTTTGAGATTTGCAAAAGATTTCACTTAAATAAAAAGCAATCATTATTTAATTCATTATTTAATTTCACATAATAATAAACCCATTGTGCTAAAACATTCAAACTGGGACCTTTTTTGAAATTATAAATAGGTATCCAGAAAAACCTTCCTCTCCCAGTAAGTAATAAAAATGGTTCAGTCCTAACTGTCTCCAGACTACATTACCCATCAGCCCCCTGTGCTCAGGTGGTTTGCCTCTCAGCAGGCAGCCTGTATGCTGGAAGAAGAAACAGGTAAGTTAAACGGTTCAAAAGGTCCATTCATACAGATATTTTAAATATTAATAAATCATTGAAATCATCTAGACTATCAGTTGGTCACACCAAACAGCGAAAGCTAATTGACATAAGGTGTTTGATGGTTTTTTTCTTTTTTATTATTATTATTATTATTATTATTATTATTATTATTATTTTTTTTACTCTGTATCTAAGGCTCTCAGCATGGAAACGACAAATGTTGTCCAATGCAAACGCAAAAGTTCTCTTGTAGATGGGGGGTGGCTGGAACATTTCATCAATGCCATACATTGCCATAAACAGAAACAAAAAGATAAGCCAAAAGAAAATCATATAGACCATCAGCCACCCTGTATAGGGCAAGATAATTAACATATTGTTTGATGTATATATATATATATATTTTTTTTTTTTTTAACTACACCATCTGTGTAATGACTCCCAGCATTACAGTTCCTTTCCTCTTCTGGAGCAAACTCAAAAGCTACATTATAGAGGGGTGGGGAGGCTGGAACATTTATTTATGCCCTATCCCACTTCTGTCACCAAATTGTTGTAGGATGGCAAGTGGTGGGTAAAAGTGTGAATTGCTATAAACAGAAAAATACATTTCTGTATTTCATTTCTGTCCCCCGAATACATTTTCTTCCCCTTCTGGAGATGGCAAATGTTGTCCATTGCAAACTCAATGGCTCTGTTACAGAGGGAGAAAAAAACCCTGGAACATTTTATAAATGCCTAAATGCCCTATGCCAGTTATGTGTAGGATGGCTAAGTGGTTGGTAGAAGCATGAATTGCCATAAACGGAAACAAAAAGATAACCCAAAAGAAAAGAAAGTCTAAGTAGTGCAAGACAATTAACATATCGTGTTTGGTTTTTTTTTTATTGCTCTATGTAAGACTCCCAGTGTTACATTTCTGGATACTGTGAATGTGGTCCAATACAAACTCAAAAGCTCTGGTTCATAAAATCAATACCTTGGAATATTTAATTAATAGCCTATCCCACTTCTGACACCAAAATATCTTAGGATGGCAAATTTGATTGGTAATATTTCGAATTGCCATAAATAGAAAAATAAATTCATATAGACTATCAGTTGGCAACCTTGAATAGTTCAAGACAAAGTATTGTTTATTTTTATTAATTTATTTTAAATTATTTTTAAACCATCTATGTAAGACTCTCAGCATTACATTTGCTTTCCCTTCTGTAGATGGCAAATGTTGTCCAATGCAAACTCAATAGCTTCATTATAGAGGGAGGAACAAACCTTGAAATATTTAATTAATACCCTATCCCACTTCTGACACCAAATTGTTGTAGGATGGTAATATTGTGAATTGCCATAAATGGAATAAAAAAATATAATCCAAAAGAAATTCATATTGGCTTTTATAAAATTATTTTATTTATGTTTAAACCATCTATGTAAGACTCTTGGCATTACATGTCCTTCCCTTTCTAGAGATTACAAATGTTGTCCAATGCAAACTCAATAGCTCTATTATGGAGGGAGAACCATTTTACTATTTATTATATTTTATTTTTTTATTATTATCCAGTTATGTGTTGGATGGCTAAGAGTTTGGTAGAAGTTTGAATTACCATAAACGGAAACCAAAAGATAACTAGTCTACTAGACTGTCAGTTGGCCACCCTTAATAGTGCAATACAATTAACATATTGTGTTTGATGCTTAATTATTATTTTTTTAATGCTCAATGTAAGACTCAGCATTACATCACTAAATTGTGAATTTCTTTTCATTTAAGCTTTTCACCCTTCAACTAATAAAAGGTTGTTTTGCACACTGCATCTTGCAATTATTCCTCTGCTGCCCTGGCCTTTGGCTCGCAGCTCGATGGGGTCCATCCGTTCTGACATCGACACTGAACTGCGTGCTTTGGTAATTACTTGCAGAGTGGTGCTTTGACAAGCAGGCAGGCCGTAAAGCCATCATTTCTTGTGGTCGAGACAAGCATGTTGTACACGTGACCAGATGACCTGTATCTTCCACACTTCAATCTGATGGCTCTGCTTTGAAATATTTACCGTCAGTACAAGTTCTCTCATAATTATCCCTCGAACCCTAACCCTGTCTGCTTCCCTTTATTCAAGCAAATATTGCCTTCAGATTTGATAAGGTCCTGTTAATTCCACGTAGCTTTTTCTATAGACAACACACATGCGTGTGGCAATGAAAGCCAAACATGTCCCACTTATATTCTTTGTAGCTGTAAACTGCTGACTCGGGGGGGTGAGGGGGATCCAAAGAAAGTACATAATGTGAATCATTGCAAATGCTTCCATCATTTGCAAGATGCCAGAGCATGCGGATGCCTGCAGGAACATGTTTAATTTCCAGAAATATCTTACTTTATGCGTTTACCTTTGCATCATCAATCTTACAGGCTCGTTTTTTCTTTCAGCACTATGGGGCTGCATAATTGAAATGATGGTCATTATTTCTCGTGATTTTTACCCACCTCACCTTCCTTTTCCTTCTTTGTTTCCCCTAATGGATAAAAAACTGTGACTGTTCTGGCAGGAGAGGAAATCATATTTTTATTAGCCGCTCTTATCTTCAGGGAAAATGTAATGAATTGAGGATTGTGTAAGGTGCTTTAATCTGCCGGCGGTTTATCATTATTTGTGGCGTGCTTGCATGGAGACAGCGGTAATCCATTAAGAGGGGGATGATCCGGTGTGGGGCCTTGATGAAGTCAAGGCTTTCTGTGCCTTGTATGGAAGGGCATTTAGTGCTGCCGGCCTCCATTGCCAGTATGAGATCCATCACTGGTGGCTTCTTGCTTATCTCTTTATCATCCTCGATACCTGTACTATGTTTTTGTCCATGCCGGCCAAAGTCATTCATATTAGACAGGTCATTTTGGCCGCGTACGTCACTGCCACTGATTTAAAAGCAGAATAATTCCGAAACATTTCCCTTGCCTTCTCTCTTTTTCGCATGCATGCCGTTATAATCGCACACTCGCGTTATCATGTTACCTTATCACCAGTTATGTGTCCTTTCGCTTGTTGTTATTCATCATAAACTTCAGCTATTTTGCATTCCTTCCTCTTTTCTTCTCGTCTTCACTCGCGCAGAAGGTAATACTACGTTTCATGTCCCGAAGAAAGGCTTAGCCTGATTTTGATTGGGGTCTCTCCAATTTCATTGTGCTGTATTGTGTCGTGGCAACCATACTACCTCCCATATGAAACAATGCGATTAATAAAAAGCATAATTTTTAATGGTGGCTGTAGTCGGCAACTATTTTTATTTGTGCCTTTATCCCCATCTCTTCAGTTAATAGACAATTGGATGGTAAATTTTATTTATTTATTATTTTTTTAAAGGAAGGGCAGATACAATGTAGACCAGTCCACCTAAGCTGGAGTTTGGCTCACTTTGTTGCTGCACAACTCCAAGATCAGTCATTACTTTCATCCCTGTATGAGAGATGCCCGGACTTGTTTTTGCCAGTGCCACTGTAGTCATGTCATTGCCTAGACACGGCGATCAAACACAGCAGTGACTTTGTTGTGCAACTTCAATAATGGTACTACTGAATACAATACTGTCTGTCATTTTCTTTACAACATACACTCATTTTCCTATGCAGGCTGTTAAATATGAGAGTTTGCATGCAATGCAGGCAGCACTGTAGCTTGGTGGTGTGCACGTTTGCCTCTCAGCGCTGGTGATCCAGGTTTGAATCCCAATCTGGGTCGAGTTTCCATATTGTCTCCGTGTATGGATGGGTTTTTCATTCTCCGATTTCCTCCCACAGTCCCAAAACATTCAAGGTCAATTGAATGCTCGAAATTGCCCCATATTGTGTGTTTGTTGGTGTGAGTGTGTGCCCAGTGCCATGTCCTTGGTGCGTTTGCCCCCCCCCATGACCCTAGTACATGATTAAGAATGAATGATGAATGAATGAATGCTTGCCATCTAGTACATGTCAACATGTGAATTAAAAAAGTGCTAACATGACAATTTTTCAGCCGCATATTTTTCCGTTTTGTTGCATTAGTGCCTAAATCTAAGGTTTTGGCTACATGTCAATTGAATGTTTGGACATGCAAATGTTACCAAATTCCACATGCAAAAACATTCTGAGAACTGATTCTTGTGCCTAGTGATGCGCCCTGTCTTGGGTGAATGTTATTTCATGTTTTGACTAAATTAAAAATAATCCTTTGTGATTTCTGGTCCTTTTTTGGTAATGTAAATTATTTATTTAATAATAATCGGAGAATCGTGACTTTCTTAGAAAATCTAAATCTGTAGGAGTCTCAAGCCTTGTTTATAGATGATGGATTTAATTAATGTACATTATCTAAAACTTGTATCTATCTATTATATATCTGCTAATTAAAACCAACAGAGGCTATTATTTGATTAAGAAATATAGTGAATGTATTCATTTGTTTGTTTCACAATGCAAATAGTTTTTAGTTTAATTATTAATTAATTTTACTGCTCTAAACTAAACTAAAAACTAAATTATTTTACAGACGTTCACACAACACTTTCCAAACTGGTCACGTTATCATTCTCCACCAAAATACCTCATCTACCTCATCCATGTACTGTTTATACTCATATACATAGTTTCTGCTACTCACACGCTGCTATATTTATATTCTATATTTATATTTCTAATGTACACTACATTTTATGTATTTAAAAAAAATAAATTATATATATATTTATATTTATATATATATATATATTATATTTATAGTTGTAGATGTACATTGTATATTCTTTATTATATATATATTATAATTGTATATTCTATTATTTTTTAACTTATCTATACTGTATTTTTATCTCATTTTCTTTTTTAAAGATTTAAATTTATGTTCTAACTTTAATAGAACAGGGTAAACGTGGTCCATGAGCCATAATTTCATTTTTGTCTCATGTAGCACATGATATAAATGATAAAATGTTCTTGAATCTTATTTTAGTCAATTTCATGTATACTGTGATCTTTAGATCATCTGTATATGATTGTAAAACCTTCATATCACTTGTTACGCCCAAATGTGTACAAGTCCCAATGTGTAAAATACCAAAATCTATTTTAGTCCAATTTAATAATTAAGGCGGCGGAGTGGTGGTGACGTGGAGTAAATGGAATCGATAAAGAAGGCAGTGTGCAGCCCAGATAGCACCCTTCCCCTTGAGTTTTTGATTAACCCATCTAGCAGTGAACTTGACAGCAATAAAACAGCACCAGGAGGTATTCCCTCAGGCCCTCTTTTTGTTTTTCCAAGAACCTTTCTGGATATTGTTGAAAGCAGTTTTATGACAGCGTGAGGTTTTAAATCTGCTACATGCAATATTTCTGTATTCTGCATGCCTTAAGTGAAACATTTAACAATATTCCTCTCTATAGTTCCAGATCTCGTCCTCTGACTAAAATCTGATAAGATCACACACCGTTTGACATGCGCTTGCTGGTAAAACAATCTGTATTTTGTTATCCACCTGCTATCTGGAACTGCTTTTGGCAGTTGCTGCTAGTTTCTTATCTTCAGATGCCGTGTAACTGAAAAAAAAAAGTATATCTTCACAAAAAGAGTAATAATTTGTGCATGCCTGAAATGCAGAAACCAAATGCCACCTCTGTATCGCAGACTTCTGTGTTTGGTCTTGATCAATCACTCAGCCCAGACAGATCGGGTCAGTTGAGAGTACAAAGGCTTTGTGATTAATTCTAGGTGTTAAAAAATAATTTGTTTCGAATCGATTAACATTAATTAATGACGGTAATTACGTAGGATGAAAACAGATGTTGGCCTCGCCACGATTAGACTTTAATTGCTGCTTGTTGGTATGCCTAAAAATAACAAAGTTCCTAATAACAATTAAGATCTTTGCGGCATCGCTGATAAATAGCCGGATAACGTCGAATGGAAGGAAAAAAAAGCAAAACAATTTGGACGAGGCCCCGAAATTTCCAATGCTTGTTCAGTTTAAGGCTATTAGCAAATGAGTTATTGTCTTTTGATGGAAAAACATCATAAACATCCCACCCATTCCAATCCAAACACCATATCAAGCCATTAACTCCCTTGTTTTCTTTGTGGCTCTGTTGTTTCTGGATGTCCTCCAGCAACATTGTGTGCTGGCCCCTTTTTCCTCAGTAAGTGCCTGTCATCACTGACTGCTACTCATTCACTCGTCTTGTCTGTCAGACTGTGATATGGTAATTCACTCCGGTCGCCTGCAATAATGACTACTCTTCTGGGTGTGATTAGCTGGCCTGCTCCTCCACGTGACCTCATGAACCCAGACTCACAGCCACCCTGACCTGTACACGCCTGCCTGAGGGCCTTGTCCATCCTCTCATCAGCTGCTGCTACATACTGTATGATCTATGTGGTTTTCTCCAACTCTTTGTGTTTACTATGTGTACACTTACCTTATTAATATGAGATTAGAGGTGTGAATTTAAGAGATAAAATACAATTAAAGTATATATATTTTTGGTCTCATACCTAAAAATAGTTATTGTCAAAATCCTTCGGAATAATGCTCTATAATGAGAGATGCATGACCCTGAGAAATGCTAAAAGGGCTATTTTAAAGGCAAGGGTGTGTCTTTTAAATCATATTGTGTACAAGAAAGTAAATCTTAAGCTTGTGTCGAATTAAATACTAATCCAAGATCACAACAGGAGTACAATCTGCAGTGCTTAATGAATAATAAGGTCACTGTAGAAGACACAGACGTTGTTCCCTGCCCATTGTGCAATGTTCGAAGGACAGATGAGGCGAATAAGATATTTATGGTACATTAATTCTGTGTTTAGAATGCCAAAAATGGCTTTATGGTTAAAACCCAATCATATCATACTTTAGTATAGGCACATAAAAATAATTGTCTTTGAAATAAAACCAGTGGGAGGTCAATGGTGGTCTCAGTCTACCTGTCTGTACTTGATGTCATGAAGTGAAATATTTTGAAAATTATTATTTTTTATTTTAGAGTTTGTACAGCACTTTGTCAATATTGGGTTTGGTTACGTTTGGTCAATTAGCAGACATTTTTCTCCAAAGAAATTGACTTTTAAAAAGAAATTAGCACAGGGTTGGCCTTAGCATCCCTGATGCAATCAGGATTAAGGGTCTTGCTCAAAGACCCACATATGTAACATCAGTGGACCTGGGATTTAAACCCACAACCTTCAGATTGATTGCCCAACACCCTAACCACTGAGCTACCATGCCAGCAATGCAATATTGCATGATGTTCTATATAATGTTTATTTCCACCAAATAATTAGAATATAGGACGGCACTGTGGCTTAGTGGTTAGCATGTTCGCCTCTCAGAGCTGGTGATCCAGGTTCGAATCCCAATCTGGGTGGAGTTTCCATATTCTCCCTGAGTATATGTGAGTTTCTTTCTGGGTTTACTGGTTTCCTCCCACAGTCCAAAAACACGGATTTAAGGTAAATTGAACATGCGAAATTGCCCCCATATAGTGTGTGTGAGTGTATGCCCAGATATAGATTGGCATCCCGTCCTTGATCAGCGTAGGGAACCCCCCGCGACACTAGTAGAGGATCAAGTCAAAGATAATTGATGAATCATTGTGATTACATGTATATTCTCCAATATGAGCCGTCTAAGAACCCATTACAGATCCTTTTCTTTAATATACCTCATTTTTATAAATTGCATCAGTCAGTAATGATGCACAGTATAAAACGAGTAGTTCTGGTCTTTAAATCTGATTCGAAGGCCTGTTTGTCCAGCTGTGATGTTATTGACAATGATGCACACCTCTAACAGCTTAAAATTCACATCAATGTGTGAAATAAAATACATTATTTTCCTGATTTCTTTTTTATTATTATTATTTTTTTGCGGTCTGTAATTTGGCCATAAGATGGAAGTGTTGGAGAAACTGGAAACCTGTTACTCAGCGATCAGTGTTCATTTTTAAAAACCTGACTTCATTACTTCTGTTTTATTAGCGATTTTGCCTTTAATAAACACATTTATGAATCAAATCTTGTTTTTGCAAACAATTATAGTTTGTTTAAAGTAATTTTTATAAAAGCAATAAGCACTCAAGGTTGTGCATTATTGTGAATAAACCACGGAAAAGAGGTCTAACTGTAATTCACTCTTTCCTATGATTTATCACAATGATTCAGCCCTCTTGTGCCTTATTGCTTCATTACACTTTTTCACTCAACCTGGACACAATGGGCATTTATTAATTTTTTTTAACCAAATATAGATAAAATGTTGTCTATTAGCTGACAGAAATGTCATAATGTTGAATAAACATTTCTAACCCCTTATTTGCTTCTCCTTTCCTCCCTCATAGTTCACCTCCCAACACACCGACATGGATTTACTGCTGAGGATTGAGCAGGTATGAAATTAAAATGTATTGCTCATTCTCGGTTTATTGATTCACACCCCACTGTGTCAATATAAAGTTCAGTTGGTTTTCCAATAATAAGTAAAGATCTGAGGGTAGAATATATCTCTCACTTTCATTCACTTGCATTTTTCCACTGCACATCTTAAATGTCAGAACATGTTTAGAGTCTTAGGGTTTTTAAGGTGAATTATGCGAAATGGTATTAAGGAACAAACGTCTTGTGATTCGAAATGTTAAATATTTTTTTTAAATATAATTTTTTTTTTTTTTCTCTTGCCAGTGTCCCTTCCGCTTGCTCTATTTCTATTCTATTATTCTATTTATTTCCATTTAATTCTATTTAATTCCATTCTTTTTTATTTTAATTTTTTATTTTAATTTTATTCTATTTTTTTATTCTTGTAAATATTGCCATTGCACAGTAGAGGGTACCTGCACCTAAGCTTTTCACTCACCTGTACTAGCTGATGTGACAATAAAAATCCTTGAATCCTCTTTGGGGATTTCAGTAACACTTTGGGGGTAACATTGTAAAGCTGCTTTGTGATTTTAGTGCATACTGTCTGCACTGTTCCCGTCCCATTACTTGAATGTTTATTGTGTTGTGTATTGTCCTGTATTTATTGTGATCCTTGTGTTTGCACACGTGCACTTTGTTAGTTGTGTAGTAACTGTTATGTGTAGCATGTTGTTCCTGGAGAACGCTGTCTTGTTCCACATATACTGTACAGTACTTTATATTGTTTAAATGACAAATAAAACACTTTAGTACTTGATGGCGTACTATTGTAAAAAAGCACTATATAAAAAAAAAGCTACTCAGTCTTAGGTGAGGATGCTGGATCCAGAGTTGACAATTTGCTTAGGTTGTTTGGCACACATACATTCTTACATTTTGATAATAGACAGAAAAAAAAAATCCTTAAATCCTTTTATTGGATGAAGAGCTTCAAAACACTGAGGACGCCATTACTACAGTATTTTAAAGCGCCATGCAATTGAAGGATTTTGTTTCATTGTTTAGTCACAATGTGTCCAGGGCATAGAATAATCCGATTTCTATTTTTTTTTTCAATACAACATATATAAAGGCGGGCACAGTGGCTTAGTGGTTAGCATGTTCGCCTCTCAGCACTGCAGATCCAGGTTTGAATCCTGATCTTGGTGGAGTTTCCATGTCCTCCATGTATTCTCCAGTTTCCTCCCACAGTCCAAAAACATGGAATAGGGGGAAATCGACTGCTCTAAATTGCCCTACCTAAACTGCCCCATGGATGGGCATGAGGAACCATCCAGTAGAGGATTAAGTGGAAGATGATGAGATGAGAGGAAATTAATTACATAACATCCATCCATCCATTATCTTCCGCTTTATCCTGTACTAGGTTCACGGGAGGGTTCCCCATACCCATCCAGGGGAGAATGTTTCGGGAGCTGGGCAGATACACCCAGGACAGGGCGCCAATCTATCACTGGGCACACTCACTCATACAGACACACTCTATATGGGGCAATTTGGAGAATTCAATTGACCTTGATCCATATTTTTGGACTGTGGGAGGAAACTCACATAGAAACTCCACCCAGATTGGGATTCGAACCGGGAATCCTTAGCGCTGAGAGGCGAACGTGCTAACCAATAAGCCACTGTGTCGCCCTAATTACATAACAATATAAATTAATATAATCTACTTCTAGCTGTTAATAGAGGTTAATAATACTGCAAGACAATGAGCCAAAACATACATACTTGGATGTAGGAGTACCCTAGAAAACAAGAATTAGTCACTAGTTCTCAAAAAATTAAAAGGCCTGCAATGTTTTCACACCTTAAACCCCATGAAGACTGTAAAATAAACCAAATATTTACTTTTTTTGACTAAATATTAACTTTTTTTTTAATAAATTCTACAAAACCAACTCGTTACTGTGATTTCTCAACCTGAAGGTCCCATGTATTCTGAATCTGATTCTGATATAAAGAGCTTATTGAAAACTTTAACATTCATTCATTATCTTCTGCTTAATCCTCTACTGGGAGAAGGTTTTGGGTGCTGGGTGTCTATCGCTGTGCACACTCACTCATATATACACTATGTGGGGCAATTTAGAGCATATAATTTACCTTGAATCCTTTTTTTGGACTGTGGGAGGAAACTGGAGAACCCGGAGGAAACCCATGCGGACACAGGGAGAACATGGAAACTCCACCCAGATTGGGATTTGAACCTGGATCCTTAGCTAACAGGAGAACGTGCTAACCACTAAGCCACCGTGTGGCCCAAAAACGTAAACATGCCAAATGTAATCACATCATGGTCTTAGTTCAGAAATCAGAAAACGTCAGCACCTTATCACCTAGCCGTCTTAGAACATTACATTTGTCGCCACCTCCACCAAGTTCTAATTCCATTCTTACAAAAATCATTACCAACTTTCAGGGTTTATTTTTTGTTTGTTTTTAAGTTGACTTAAGCCATCATCAGCAAAACTTCGTGTCACAGAAGGTTTATAGATTTGATCATTATACAGCTGGCACCAGCTGGACGAACCGAGGAGACGGATGCTCGTTTGTTTTTATTTATAGGCTGTTGAATTGAATTTCTAATCAATGATGGAGGACGATCCGCACTCGCGCTTTTTCCTTTCAAACCCAAAAGGGGAGGAGAGACTAACAGAGGTAGGAACGACACAATTGATTGGATCTAAATAGGAGGCTAAGTTTCGTAACTCAGCTGACTCGGTGCTTACACCAAAATAGCTGAGACACATCTGGGCAGAGGAGAAGTTACCTTGGGAAGTCAGTGAAGGACAGTGAGGGGTTTTTTATGTGCTGGCTACTGCCTAAAGGAGCATTGTCCTTTGGGAAGCTGGCTTTATCGAGTCATGCAGATCAGCCTACTAATTGACTTAAAAACATTGTGGCGTGACTAAAGCTGTGGATTTTAAGACAAACCCACAATGATAATTTGGGTTCAACCTTTATTAACTCAAGAAACTAAATAATATTACTGTATGAAGTTGCAACTTCTTTAGCAAGGCGGCACGGTGGCTTAGTGGTTAGCATGTTCTCCTCTCAGCGCTAGGGATTCCCGGTTCAAATCCCAATCTGGGCAGAGGTTCTATGTTCTCCCCGTGTCCACGTGGGTTTCCTCCGGGTTCTCCGGTTTCCTCCCACAGTAAAAAAACATGGATCAAGGTCAATTGAATTCTCCAATTTGCCCCATATAGTAGAGTGTGTTTGTGTGAGTGACTGTGCCCAGCGATAGATTAACGCCCTGTCCTGGGTGTATCTGCCAAGCTCCCAAAACGTTCTCCCCTGGATGGGCATGGGGACACCTCCCCCCCCCTGCAGAAGATAATGGATGGATGGAGTGGTGGACAGAGGAGCCTCTTAAAGAAGTCACAGGTCTGTGACAGCCAGAAATCTTGCTAGTTTGTAGGTGAGTGTGTTTAGTTAGTAGAGTGTGTTTGTGTGAGTGAGTGTGTGCCCAGGGATAGTTTGGCGCCCTGTCCTGGGTGCATCTGCCCAGCACCCGAAACGTTCTCCCCTGGATTGGCATGGGGAACCCCACCGCGACCCTAATATTGGATAAAGCAAAAGATAATAGATGGATGGATCTTTTTAAGCATTGCTACTAATCTAATGAGGAAGATCAGACCTTTCTTGACTGAACATGCTACTCAGCTGTTAGTTCAAGCCCTTCATCCTATCCCGGCTTGATTATTATTGACCGGCGTTGCTTGC
The DNA here is from genome assembly GCA_019802505.1 of Corydoras sp. C115. NCBI lineage: Eukaryota > Metazoa > Chordata > Actinopteri > Siluriformes > Callichthyidae > Corydoras > Corydoras sp. C115. The sequence continues at coordinate 287,805 of JAFMOC010000261.1, forward strand.
CGGTCTCCCAGCTTCCACAATCAGGCCTCTACAACGAATGCAGAACTCTGCAGCCCGACTAGTGTTCAACCAGCCCAAGTTAACTCATGTCACTCCACTACTCATCTCTCTCCATTGGCTCCCTGTAGCTGCTGCATTCAGTACAAGTCACTGACTGGTCTACAGGGCAATCTCTCAATCTGCCCCCTCTTACCTTCACTCTATCTTTTCAAAATACACTCCAGCTCGTTCACTTCGCTCCAGTGATGATTGTCGCCTGGTTATTCCACCTCACCGTGGAGCTAATTCTCACTCCGTGGCGTTCATCACTGCAAAATGGTGGAACGATCTTCCCAACTCTGACCATAAGACCGAATCACTAAACAGTTTTAAGAAACTACTGTTTAACAAACACCTGTTGTAGAATGAATAATAAAAAGGGGGAGGGGTGCAGGATCAGATAACAATCAGGTTTGGTATTTCCACAGTGTAACTGGTTTTCTCCATTACTACTGACTTGTGGTGTTCTCATTTGTAAGTCGCTTTGGATAAAGCGCCTACTTAATGTAAATGTAAAACTATCCATCCATCCATCCATCCATTATCTTCCGCTTTATCCTATATTAGGGTCGCGGGGGGTTCCCCATGCCCATCCAGGGGAGAACGTTTCTGGCACTGGGCAGATACACCCAGGACAGGGCGCCAATCCATCGCTGGAAAAATGTAAAACCAATCAGAATAAAGTAAGTCCACAGGACACATTTCACAATGTCATTAGTTATTTAACAAAATCTAGGCCAAAATGCTTTAAAAAAAAAGGCTATGTGAAAAGTCGCCCTTACTGTATCCATAGGAATTAAGAGGGTTAAGTAGCAGTCAGGTACCAGATTAAATACTCTTGATTAATTGATCTCTAGCAAGTGTTGCCATCTCTCTAAAAAGCCGAGTTTGCCGGCTATATAATTCAGGTGTGTTTAACACAATGCCAAGCAGAAAAGATTGCATCTTGTCATTCTGGGAAAGTGTTACAAGGCCATTTCCAAACACTTGAAGTCAATCATTTCATAAGGAGAAAGATTACATGTGAGTGGGAAACATATAAGACAACTGACAGCTCAGAGTGGCTGTCTTGGCAAATTCACCCCAAGGTCAGACTCCGCAATGCTCAGATAAACTGCAAAAAATAATTGAGTACAAAAAATATATACACTATAGGCCTTGGATACAGATGCCTCCTTATACAAAAGTATTCCACGGACAAATGTAATGCCATCTACAGCTGAAACGCAGTCATCCTATGGGTCATCCGAAAGGACGACATACAATGAATATGCGTCCGTCATCGTGTGTTTGAACCCTTTCACATAAATAAACAGTTCTTGTGTACTGGTACAGGTACTTTTTATATTTGTAATACATCCATCCATCCATTATCTTCCGCTTTATCCCCTATTAGGGTCGCGGTGGGGTTCCCCATGCCCATCCAGGGGAGAACATCTCGGGCGCTGGGCAGATACACCCAGGACAGGGTGCCAATCTATCGCTGGGCACACACTCACTCACACAGACACACTCTAATTTGGAGAATTCAATTGACTTGATCCATGTTTTGGTCCATGTCCACCCAGATTGGGATTTGAACCGGGAATCCCTAGCGCTGAGAGGAGAACATGCTAACCACTAAGTCACCGTGCCACCTATTTGTTATACAGTATGATTATTTTAATGCTTGAACCAGTGTGCCTAATGCAACATCCCACTAACAATAAAACTTCCTGACCACTACCCTGCCTCCAACCACATCAGAAGTACATACTACCTAAGAAAAGAACCTAAAAGAGCTTTGTGAAAAGAAGCCAGCAGAGAAAATACTAAAATTGAAACACCCAATTTAATATCCTTCAATCTAATATCCTCCCCATCTAGACATAATGTAGCCAAGCATATGCCACAAATAGCCAAATACGTGCTGAAGTGGCAGTAAAACCTCAAAACCAAACCAAACCAGCCTTATTTTATAATATGAAACTGAATAAGCCATTTAAAATATGAAAATAATAATAATAATATTGTCCATTGGATTTATTATTGGTGTGTCTCTGTTCTCTCAATAAGCAATAAGGTTCTAGATTTAATTCCTAGGTAAATATATATATAGATATTTGCTGGGTCATCCGAAATGATGACATAAAAATGACAAAAGAATAGCTAAAAGTAAATAATGCTTATTTAAAGTCCAGACCTTAACCCACTGGAAATGCTGTGGTGGAGTTTTGCATAACGAATTTCCACAATCCTCAATAAACTGAAGCAATGTTGTTAAAAAAGTGTTTGTACTCGTTAATTCATTAGTCATTTGTTAATTATCAGCTAAGTTTGCCCTTTATGTGAGTTCCTTCCATGTATCGAAACCCTCCTCTTCCTCAGTGTGAGTGCTTGCTCGTCACTTGAAGTTTGTTGTTGTGTGTTTAAACTGTTTCACGGTGTTTCGTGTAATTAAAACCTTATTTCACTCCCGACCTGCCTTCAGGCAACAGTGTTTTTTGGGTATTGTACTATTACATTAACTTTACACTGGAGGCTTTTCTATTGTGTGTTTCTTAATTAAATAATTACCTATTCTATACTTCAAAATGTAAAACGAATAAAATAAAAGGTGATTTACTTTTACTCATGACTATTTTCTGCAGTACTGTTTAAATAAATGTGTTTTATTTACTGTGTGTGTGATATGATTGAATAAATGTATAATATAAATTGAATTGAATGCTCTAAATTGCCCCATATAGTGAGTGTCTGTGTGAGTGTGTGTGTGCCCATTGATAGATTGGCGCCCTGTCTTGGGTGTATCTGCCCAGCGCCTGAAACGTTCTCCCCTGGATGGGCATGGGAACATATCCCCCACCCCCAACCCCGCAGAAGATAATGAATTGGTCACTATCCTAACTGCCCCTGTGCTCAGGGTTGAAGGGTTGATGCACCGTTCTGGGTGTATCTGAATGTATTCTATAGTGGATGAGTATGAGGAACCCCACAGACAATCTCCTTCCCCCCAGTGACCCTAGTAGAGGATTTAATAAAAGATAATGCAATGAAATTTTAACTTTATTCATTTATTTTTAATTATTATTATTATTTTTTATGGCTGCTGCATTTAACTTGTAAATACAATTATGATGTAATTATTTTTTGTGCATGTCTAATTAAATAACTGCATATAAAACCAATAGCAGATTACATCCCCATTTATTCTCCAAATAAAAACATTAAAATTTTTATTAAATATTAAAATAATCAGTGCCCATCAAACAAAATTTCGAATGACTATTAAATGACACTCGAAGAAACAGATAAAAGCAAACGTGTTTACAAATGTGCAAAATATATCGGTGCTTTTTATAATTTTTTATTGTTTTTTTTTTTTCAAACAGAAAATATTGATCAACATTTAATATACTAAATCATCTTCATTATAAAATGAATTACTTAAAGTAGTGTGAATCGTCACATTTCTGCATTCTTCCCACATTTTGGCCACTTCATGCACTAAAGTCCAGCCATGCAGATCAGACACATTTAGCCAATCAGCTTTATTAAAATGTCATCATCTCTTTCACATTATGATCTACCTACTGCTCCGAAACCTGACAGTCTTAAATAGGTGCAGTAACAAGGTCAGTGCGAACAGGCTTCACATAAGCGTGCTTAATTTCCCTTTTTACAGTAGGCCTTTTTTTTTTTTTTTTTTTTTTAACTTTCCCTAGTTTTCTTTCCTCTGCTGGTGCATAGCAGCTCTTACTATACTTCACTTCATTAGGTTAGCCTGCAGGCGTGAAGGGTCCACTCATTACTGCACATGCCACCTTCAACTTTCCAAAAGCTGACACTGGCTAATGGGACAGTTACCTGGACCTAAGCATGTGATAGAAGTCATTTTCCAATTTCTAAATAATTAATGTAGTCAGGCATTTGCAAAATGTTATTGCACTCGAATCAGTGAGATGAGGACTTTCTTTTATTTATTTTATATCTTTTTTTTTTTTTTTTTGCTGATGGTGGTCTTTTTTATGCAATTCTTTTTCTGTCTGTCTGTTTGTCTTTATCAACCCATCACTTATTTTTCCCTTAGCTTGAGGAAGATCGGACTCCAGTGGGGTGAAAAGGTAAATTAGGTTGTCATGCTAATTTAGTCAGGTGATTGTAAGTAATCTCATATGGGAGGCATTCAGAACTTCACCTTGCTGGAACGACTTGGCCTTGACCCTCCTGCTCACACACTCACACACACTCACACACAGAGAGAGAACACCAGTCCCCTCAGTATTTTACTCCTGTAACACCCTTCAAAATCTGCAAAGTAGAGGGCAGCAAATTAAGACCGTATATCTGAATAATCTGCGATTTTGGACACTATTTTCTTTAGCTGGCAATTTGCCATGTATGCTTTTATAAATAATTAGTTTTGTAGTTAATGCAAAATGATTCTGGTCATTAGGAGACATTACATTAGTACGCTGTTCCGTAAATAATTCTTTGCACAGTGTTTTAAAGTGTTTTATATAGATTATTTAAATGTTTTCAAGACTATTGCATGTTCAATTTTAGATGTTTGCATTCACTGACATGTATTATTTTCACAGCATCATTATTATTTATGGCAGACACTAGTTAAACAGTTCTTGCGTAGTGGTACAGGTACTTTTTTAATTTAAAATACAGTATAATTATTTTAATGCCAGTGTGCCTGATTTTATAATACAAATCTGAATACACTGTTTTAAATATGGAAATAATAATAAATATTAATGGCAACAAGGTGGTGTAATTTGTCCCTCTTCTCTTAATAAGCAGTAAGGTTCTAGATTTAATTCCTACATAAAACAGACTCCTTTTTTTAAGTAGTTTATCTGTTTTCTTCTTGTATGAATGGGTTTTCTCAGGAAGCTTAGAATTTCTCTCTTGATAAAAAAAAGCATGCTATTGGTGATTTGAACATTAATAATGAACTTAATGGCCTCTAGGTGCGACGTGTTCATGAATGTCTTTGTGTCGGTCCTGTAATTCCCTGCCTTTTGTCAAATAAGCAGTGGGATAAGCTTTAACATCTCCCTCGGCCCAGATCAGGTTGAGGATCAGAATAAGTGGCTTACAAAATGAATTAATGAATCAATAATAATGACAGCCCTGCGTACCAAAAAAAAAACACTGCTTTTAATATTCACATAGCGTTTAATACATACCATATGCAATTTCCTGTGAAATAAAAATCTTTAGTAGTTTAAATTGTTCAGAGTAGTTTCCAGGGGGTGGGGGTTGGGGTGGGATAGGGATAATTCATGGTGTGGAAGTTTGTTTTCTGTTGCTGGTTATAGAAATACTAAAGAATACAAAAATTATATTATGTTTATACATTTAAAAGTTTTAAATAAGTTGTCAGCACCCTAGCATTCATGTGCAGATGACTTATTATCGTTGTTCTTTATTATTATTATTATTATTAAAACCTAAATACATAACTGCCCTGCCTTAATATATATTTTAAATTTCACAATAACAAACAACCCCATACCCCCAAACACCAGACAAAATGATTCTATTTATTATATACACATACAAATCAATAAACAGATTATTACAGAAGGAATAAATAATACAAAACTATAAATAAAATACACCTAATTAATACAGATTTAATTATAACCAATTTTAATTATTAAGTACTATTAATAATTAATACTACATTATTGGAATTAAATAATAAAACTGTCCACCTCAAGACTTTTGACACTATTTAAAAACGGCTTCCAAATTTTATAAGATTTGTCCACAGATCTATCAAGGGTGTTCTATTTTAAACTGTTACTATTATTATTGTTATATATAATATAAAATATTTTTGTTATTATTCCTTGTCTGTTGTAGTAGTAGTAATAGCAAAAGTAATAGTTGTTGTATTATTACATCAAGTATATCAAAGTATTGTCATTTCTAATTTAATATGTATGGCTTCCTGTTCCATATGGAATTTGTGTTTTATTTTAGTACAATTCTAGTATTTCCACTACTCAGAAAATATAAAACTAAGATTAATTTCAAGACTTCGTTATTGGTTTGCTTTTCAGGTTCTGAGACACAACATTAGATTAATGCAGAGACTATATTTATGAAAGCAAACGATCCTTTACCCTTGCCACGTTACGTGTTATGAAAATCATTCAGCGAAACTCGTGTAACACTCAGATCCCTGTTTATGCCAGACTTGCTCCTGGCTTTTGCTTTCCAGAATGCCTTTTTAAATAATTCACAGCACAATCACCCCCCCCCCCCCCAATCAAAAGATGGATATCACAGGTCATCCATTCTTCCAGATAAAGGTGACCTCTACTTTTATAGTAAGTAGTACTGCATTTGCTCTTGCATCAACCTTTTATGTCAACGAACTAAGCAACATTAACTTTGTGCGTTTTTTTTGTTGCACTTTTAGGGCTTAATGTCCTTTTGGAAAGGGAAGGGGCTTTTTTGCTTTAAAGGCAACTTTTTTTCCAGCTGCTGTGCACCAATGTGGCATTCAGGTCATTAGGTGAAAGAAAAGCAGAGGCGTGCAGTTGCTACATACACAAATGCCCAGTCGCCGTTGCAGGTTTAATCAGACACACAATGGCAGGGCAGAAGTAAGGACATCTAAGGGATAAGGACACAATAAGATGGCAGAGATGAAGTGCTGCTGAGTAGTCGGTGTGTGTGTGTGTGTGTGTGTATGACAGACCACACAGAATTCATTAGCATGGAAGAGAGAGGAGCTTTTGAGGGCTTTGAAGGACAGGCATGATCTGTTTATACATCATGGGATGAGCCTGAACATTACTCGATACAGACTAAAACACTAAACCAATCAGTTCCGACACATTTACTGAAAATGGTAACACTCATAACCGGTTATATGATTTTTATACACATCGTCTGCTTCAGAAAATTGATTATGGTCCAAGCATCTGATCTATACCAATCTCTAATGCTCATTTAATTTTTTTCTATATGTTACAAACACATACGTACCTGTTCTTTTTCCGTAACAGCTGCCTGTAACTAGTACCCTGGGTGGAAATTAATGGAGCCAGGGATGGAAAAAATTCAGTTACCTGCTGCTCAGGCCTTTCTGTCACACCTACTCTCTCTTCGGCAATTAATTATGATGGTCTAGTTATGGTGTTTAATTATAATGATTTATAGTGTAAATAAAAATGTTTGCACAATAAGGATCAACTGTGTACGTAAGCAGGGAGACAAAAAGGATTAAGTATTAAGTGTTTTTATTTTCTTAAATAAGGAAAATTCGAACATGGTTAAGGATCGAATTCAACACTGTTTCACAGTTAAATCCTGCTTACGGAAATAATCAGCCACTAGAACTGGAGTTTATCTTCCTCTGCGGACTGTCCAATTACTCTAATTACTAATCCCGCAATGTAAATTCAGCTGTGGGCCACTATAGACACAGATGACTCTTCTTAGTGTCAACTTTCTCTGTGCTTTATTATAAAAAGAATTAGCTCTTGTAAAATGCCTTGGCGTTATTTTCCTAAAACTTGCATATAACTGTACAAATTTGAGGTTGAGGTTGTCTGTGAAAATGGCACGGTGTTGAACCATGAACTGACGAGTCCCTCCTCATCATTTCCACAGGCGGGTGATACTGACAATTACAGCCATGGCCACTGCCGGCTGTGTGTGGCTATTCCACTCTGGCTTATTATTGGAATTAAATAATTAAGCTGTCAGATTTTTGACACAATTTAAGAACGGCTTCCAAATTTTACAAGATTTGTTCGCAGATCCATTAAGGCTGTGTCTAATCTTTTCTAGTTTGAACTGTTACTATTATTATTGTTATATATAATATAAAATATGTTATAATTCTTGTTGTGGTTGTAGTAATAGTAAAAAAGTAATAGTTTTGTTATTATTACATAAAGTATATGCCTTTCTAATTACTAAGCCCGCAATGTAAATTCATCTGTGGGCCACTATAGACACATCGATGACTCGTTATTTTCCTAAAACTTGCATATAACTGTACAAATTTGAGGTTGAGGTTGTCCGTGACAATGGCACGGTGTTGAACCATTAAGTCCCTCCTCATCATTTCTACAGGAGGGTGATACTGACCATTACAGCCATGGCCACTGCCGGCTGTGTGTGGCTGTTTACAAGAATTGTTCACAGATCCATTAAGGGTGTGTCTAATCTTTTCTAGTTTGAACTGTTACTATTATTATTGTTATATATATAATATAAAATATGTTATAATTCTTCTTGTGGTAGTAGTAATAGTTTTATTATTATTACATAAAGTATATGCCTTTCTAATTACTAAGCCTTCAATGTAAATTCAGCTGTGGGCCACTATAGACACATCGATGACTCTTATTACTGTAGTGTCACACTTTTCTCTGTGCTTTATTATAAAAAGAATTAGCTCTAAAACTTGCATATAACTGTACAAATTTGAGGTTGAGGTTGTCTGTGACAATGGCACAGTGTTGAACCATGAACTGACGAGTCCCTCCTCATCATTTCCACAGGAGGGTGATGCTGACAATTACAGCCATGGCCACTGCCGGCTGTGTGTGGCTGTTTACAAGATTTGTTCACAGATCCATTAAGGGTGTGTGTAATCTTTTCTAGTTTAAACTGTTACTATTATTATTGTTCTATATAATATCAAATATTTGTTATAATTCTTACTTATTTGTTGTGGTAGTAGTAATAGTAAAAGTACTAGTTGTAGTATCATTACATAAAGTATATGCCGTTCTTATTACTAAGCCCACAATGTAAATTCATTCAATAAGATGACTCTTATTAGTGTCACACCTTTCTCTGTGCTTTATTATAAAAAGAATTACCTCTTGTAAAAATGCCTTGGCTTTAATTTCCTAAAACTTGCATATAACTGTACAAATTTGAGGTTGAGGTTGTCTGTGACAATGGCACAGTGTTGAACCATGAACTGACGAGTCCCTCCTCATCATTTCCACAGGCGGGTGATGCTGACAATTACAGCCATGGCCACTGCCGGCTGTGTGTGGCTGCTCCACTCTGGCTAAAGCCTCTGTGATGAATAGCAAATGGCTGGCCTCCGGCACACCACTCCAAACACAAATAAATCTTGGGCGTGTAATAATGACAGGAAGCAGGGAGAAGACTGACAGCTATAACAAGGCAGTCGGTGTCACCCACTTACGTCGCCCTTTTCAGATCCATCATCGGCTGGCAGATCGTGTGCTAAGGTGAGCCGGACACAGCCGGCCCGCAAAGAAAGATGTGCTGTTTTCACTGGAGCGTCCACCCAGTCCCATCTGGCACAGTGCAAATGGGTCCCTCCACCTCACCCCCCCACCCCCTTCTCTTCCCAACCCACTCATGGTCACTCTTATGAGTGCAACTGCCATTAATGGAAATACCAAAAAATACTGAGTTAATAATAAACTGGTGCTACCTGCTGCGGTTTGTATTTTGAAACCTCCGCATTAGTGACATCCCTGTAAATCCACATATTATATAATTGTGTGTCTTTCTGATTTTGCGATCACTTACGAAGTTGCCATTTAATAGTTTACAGCTAATATTGTGTCAGTGGGAAATTTCTCATTTATATTTTTGGTGCAACAATTGTTATAACATTTTCATAATACTAATAAAAAATCCAAATTATGATTAATTTTATTTTTATTGATTGTGGAATGTCCATCTGGGCCAAAAGCACCAAAGCAGTACTGTCTACAACGAAAAAAAAATTGCATTGTTATAATACTAATAGATGTAATTGTAATTATGTAAATGTAATCAAATACATTTCATTTATAAGCCTTTCAAAACACTCAAGGTCACGTTACAAAAATAAGAATATAGAATATACATAATCAGCACTTTTGAATCATTGTGAACCATCCCAAAGCATTAGCATGGCAAAAAGTATTTTAGTTAAACTGTAATTGATACAATAGTGATGTTATCTACACTAATCTCTGCATTTGCTGCATACTAATGGTTCTCTGATTAAAAAATGTACAACACGTATTCCCAATTAAATATTTTATTTAGTATTGTAACTTAAAAACCGGAGAGTTTTTGCGAAAACGTTCTGACACCGCTGACCTGTTGGTCCTGGGCCTTTGCGTTTCCTCTGCTCTCACTTCACTGTGCTCTAATCAATCTTCTGGTCCCTCATGCAGATGGTTGTGTGGGTTAGAAGGTGTTCGTTCGATGGCCTATCTCTCTCTCTCTCTCTCTCTCTCTTTCTCTCTCTTTCTCTTTGGATGGGCTGTGTAAACAGGGATGTCAGGAGCTGTGATCTCCGTAGCTCAGAAAAGCAGGCAATTTGTTTCAGCACAGTCAGAGCCGTGTTCTCTGGCCTATTTTTGGAAGCCCCTTTGGTGGCCTTACCATACGTTTCCACATAATTTATGGTGGCACTGTAACATATGGACTTTTCATCATTGTCCAGCGCTAACCCCCATCTTGAACGTCGAGTTGGCTGTGCTTGTCTCTGTCTTTTTTCCTTCATCCCCATCTCACTTTTGTCTTCTTACTCTCTCCGTTTTCTCTTGCTACTCTTTTCTTTTCCTTTATGGCTGATTCATGTCCTTTTCTATAGCGGTGTAACAATAACAAAACCCAGATTTTACGAATGCATGTAATTATGTACTATGTACTTATGTAGACTAATGATGTCTTGTGTACACTTGCAGATGTTGTCATCCAAAGTGACTTACAAGTGGAGGGAACTGGATGTCAGGAAGTTAAGAATTAACCAGCTGATTTATCGATTATTATTGCATAGATACCTTTTTTTTTTAAAAATTAAGTATGTATTTATTTATTTATTTATTTTATATATCTAGTAAGGGCTTGTGACATGTGTTTTGAGGTAAAAAAAAAAAACCCTGAATGTCTCAACTTGTCTTTTTTGCCAAAAGCTGGAGGACTCCAGAGAGTGCAACACATTTTCATGAATTCTGCCTAACACAGTAGGCTTTTATATTTGATTTATAGATTTTTATAAGCACTTTTCTGACCACAGAGAGCGATCAATAGGAGATATGTAACAAAATAAAAATTAAACACAGGGTTAAGTCGGAATTTAATTATGCTAGTTAGAGGCATTACTATTAAAAGCAGATTACATTCATTCTGAAATTATGTTCTAATCGTATTCCTAAATTATTGGATATATTAGTAATTTAAATATTGGTGGCTTTAGCTGCAACATGATCAAAAATCAGAGAAATTTAATTTCAATTTTTAAAGTGTGAACTTCAGTATCTACATATGTTTAAATGTCTGTGCTAATAATAAAATATTGACCTGATTTAATTTGCCATTCAAACATATATGTAGCTTACTTACTTATCGTATTTTCTCCTATACCAATAAAATTTCCTAATTTTAATATTTCCTAATTCCTAAATATTTCAATATTTTTTCAATAATTACTTTTTAATGCTATAAGTCTTAATTATAAAGACAGCAGAAATACCATGTAGCTTCTTGAATTTAATTTTAATTGTTACTTTATAACTTTAAGTTAATTGTCTGAATCCTTACAAAAGATTATCAACAAATAAATGTATTGAAATATAATTAATCTGTTTAAATGTATAATAATAATAATATTGTTTGTAGGTTTTTTTTCATTATTATATTGATAATGTGTATTGTTATTGTTATTGGAGGTAGTATTGGTATTTATAAATACCGCCTTGCACTGTTATTGATGTTTTGGACAAATGGAAAAATCTGAAGGTAAGCTTCTGATAAATCGTTCTGCATTGCGGCACTATTGATTAAGCCCGGCCAAATGCTCCCCTGAGAATGTCTTCTGTGTCTTTACTGACATTCATAGCCATCAATATATCTGTTCACTGTTTTTATGTCACCAATCACACAAAGATGTCTTGGCAGTGCAAGTGGTAAATGAACCTGTCCTTAAGATTTCTACTGACCATGTATATGAAAGTTTCTGTCGACAAAAATTTTAGTGGTTAACTATTTATTAATTGATTTAGTTGGTAAATTAGCTAGTTAGTTGTTCTCAGGGGGAAATGTGTCTCCAAAATGAGGGTAGTTGATATTTTGCTTGAACAGTGGAACCATGCTATACATAACTAGAAAGCTGTTTTGGGTTGGTAGTCCTAATCTCTCTCTCTCTCTCTCTCTCTCTCTCTCTCTCTCTCTCTCTCTCTCTCTCTCTCTCACTCTCTTGCTCTCTCTCTCTCGCTCTCTCTCTCTCTTGCATGTGAACAAAACCCCATGCAATGTTCAGTACACAGTGTATAATTTAAACTGTTTATTATGTATTGCATGTATGGAACAAAACAATATATAACACAAACTTTTTTTTTTTCGCTTTATAAACATAACAAAGCATAAAGTGAAGTGAAGAATATGGCTTGCTGTAGATTTTTTAAATTTATTTTTACCCAAGGAGTTTATCCAAAATGCTGCAGTTATAACCAACACTCAAATTATTTAAAGTTTGAGTTTGAAAAAAGATGTTTGAGTTACATGAAAAATACATGTCAGCAAAATTTTATTCTCCAACATTTATTAATAAAATAAATATTTATTTAAGTATTTCATTTAAATATGTAATTATCAGTACCTTATTATTATTATTATTATTATTATTTTTGGATATCAGTAATATCACTTAATCATTATATCAGTATAATATCATCAGTAAAATCATTTCCCTTAATAAATAATTCTAGTCTTGTCTCATTTCTTTGATTTTTTTTCACTTTATATACTTGGTTCTGATAAAGTTTTAGTTTTTTTTTAATAGTAATAGCTTACAGTGTAAATAAATAATAGTTAATTTATTTATTTCTGTATTAGAAATGAGGTCTGGAATAAAAGCATGCTTTCTTTCACTTGGCAATTTATGCTAACAGTTTTTTCTCTCTCTCCATTCAATTTTCCCTCTTCTCTCATTGTGTTTTGTGTGTATGTGTGTGTGTGCGTGCTGTCAATTGTGTGTTATCTATAAAGCTTGTACATTGTGAGGCATATTGTCCTCGGTTAGCCAGCAGAGGCCACTCACAGCTTATCATAAGGGCTAAGAGTCAGCTGCTGCACTTTGCTATTTTGACATCCATACCATGACATACACACTAATACCCTCAGTTCACACTCACGCACACACACAAAGAAAGTACTAATATTAATTTATGTGTGTGTTAAAATTAAATATGTTTCAAACCAGGCTCATATAATCATAAATAATATAAAAATATAAAAAATCATTATTTGTGTAAGCAACAGAGAGCTAACAATCCAATTACTTTCAAAGATTAGTGAACAATTTATAAATAATGCTCAATAAATATCACATCCATGATTGTTGTGTGTGTGTGTGTGTGTGTGTGTATATATATATATATATATATATATATATATATATATATATAGATAGATAGATAGATAGATAGATAGATAGATAGATAGATAGATAGATAGATGTGAATATGCTGATGTGAAAGTTTCATAAATACAAATGTCACTATAAATACAATGTCACTATCAATGTAAAACAAAACAAAATTCTATATACAGTGTGTATATACATATATTTATATATATGTAATGAATATTGTTTATATGATTTAAGCATCTTTTCCCTCCGATCAGTCTCTTGTAAAAAGCAAATGAATGATTTATCTATGAAAAGAAATATTAATTGCAGCCTATTGCTAAATGCAAAGTGCTCAGATTATAGTATTGTACGATGTGTCTGTACAGTGGTGCTTGAAAGTTTGTGAATCCTCAAGAATTCTAAGTTACACATTTCCTTAATCCGGTATTCATAATGCATCATTAACACATTTATAAAGCTGTTGTCATTAATTACATAAAAGTGCACAGCTACATAAAAGTGCATAAGGCTTTATAAAAGCTTATAAATGATCTTTACAGACTTTAAAGTGTCATTTGTTTGTTTTAAGTAAGTAATAAGTATGTGTGTGTGTGTGTGTGTGTGTGTGTGTATATGTATATGTATATGTGTATATATATATATGTATACGTGTGTGTGTTATTTAAAATCATATCTTCATACTTGTTAGCTTACAACTTGATCTTAACTTGAAATCTTATAACTTGAAAAATTAAAACATGCATGTGTTTAAAGAGCGGGAGACTTCCTACTTCTCAGCCAAAACCTCCGGTACAAACTCTCTTGGCTCCATGTTTATTTATTATTCCATTTTTAAAAGGGATAAGAGAAACCAAATCAATATATTGCTTTGAAACTAGAGATGGGGAGAAAGAAAAGGAAAGAAATACAGACTGTGCTGTAATTAAGTCAAATGTGCTGATTCCATCCACTGCACTGTCTCATTCTGCATGCTTTACACAATAGGTCGGAAAGGAAGTAAATATATGATGCTGATGAAGGTGTAAATGAGATGGGAATAAACATCTCTCTCTCACACACACTCTCTCTCGCTCTCTCTCTCTCTCTCTCTCACTCTCTCTCTCTCTCTCTGTTTCTCTCCCTCTCCATATTTTTCTCTCTTATGCCAAAACAAAATAAGGTTGAGACACTCTGTCTGCGAATTAACCTTTTCCTGCTGCAAAAATGTCACTGCAAAAACTCTTTACCTAAATCTGGTATTCATTATTAACACATTTATAAGGCTTTATAAAGTATTCATTATGCTTTTTAATACTTGTCATAAGCCTTTGTTAATGTCTATATATGTACATAACCACACTGTACATAAGGCATAAAGCTTTATTGCACAAAGTGACATAATGCATCATAAAAGATAAATTGCAACTGTTTTCAACTTATTATAGAGACCGGCGACATAAAGCCTTATAACATTTGTGTTGTGAACGTTTTTTCCTGCAAATGACTTTATAAGTGCTTTAAAAGTAACAGTTTATAAAAGCTTATTAGCTTATTTTACAGGCATAAAGTAAAGTGTTGTCATTAATTATACTTTTTGAAAAAGACTGCACACTTAGTAGTACATAATGCCTTATAAAAACTTATAAATGTTCTTTACAGACATTAAGTAAAGTGTAATCATCTTGTTTCATGTAAGAATGTGGAAACATCCAAAGAATCAAAAGTTGGAATAAATTCAGATTATAATGCATTATGTCACTTTATGTTACAAAGCCTTATGCCAAATTGTTATAACAATTTATGACTATGATTATGAATATCTATGTACATTAACAAAGGCTTATGTCAAATGTTATGAAGTGTTATGGATACTTTATAAAGCTTATAATGCATTACGAATATCGGATTCATAGAAAGTGCTACCGAATGTTTTATAAAGTATCATGAATAGCAAATTCATAGACAGCGTTACCAATTTTTAGCTGTTTTGTGTAGCCAACAACAAAATGCTTATTAGTGTTTTTAAAAGGTAACTTTAGTATGATATCTATATAGGGATATATGAAGAATGTAAATAAAATTATCTAAACTGTTGGAAGGTATTTGTTTTCTTTATGAAATAATCTATGAAATATTGCATTTCTATAATGAAACAAATCACCACCTTCTAGGGGTTTGCCCTAAGCTTTGAAGTAATGCCAAGCTTTGAAGTAGTGCACTTTCACAGTATGTCGTTATTAAGCTGTGGATAAAGATATTCAGATGTAGAAGAATTAATTATGAGCTTCCCTTGTGTCGTGGAAAGATAGTAATGTCTTGTTTTATCCTATGTTGGTGCATGTGGAAAAATGAGGTTGGTGTGGTGGTTAAACTGTGTGTGTGTGTGTGTGTGTGTGTATATATATATATATATATATATATATATATATATATATATATATATATACATAAAGTAATGTATAGTGTCCTGGTGATCTGGGTTTATATCCTGTGTTGAATGATTTTACTTTTTCCTCCTTATTTTATAGTTAATTTTTGGACTACTTCTAACTTAATGGGAACGGGGCAAATGTAACGGGAGGCCTTATGCAGCTTGGGTACACCAGTTTATCACCACATTAAACATTCAGTGAACCTTTTATATTTTCTGATATCACCGCATATACATACATATAGTATTTTGCTGATATTTAATTTTCAAGTGTTCTTTGTTGCCATTCAGGGATGTGAGCAGTGGAGCGGCTGCAAATACAACACATTTACATAAGTTATGTTGATAGGCAGTATTTTGTCACAAAGTATCAAATTATAAAGTAGGGCAGAACAGTGGCTTAGTGGTTAGCATGTTCGACTCTCAGCACTGGGGATTTAGGTTCAAATCCCAATCTGGGTGGAGTTTCCATGTTCCACTCATGTCCGCGTGTGTTTTCTCTGGGTTCTCCAGTTTCCTCCCACAGTCCAAAAACATGGATTAATCGGTAAATTGAATTATCCAAATTTCCTCATGTAGTGTATACAGAGTGAGTGTGTGCCAAGCAATAGACTGGTGCCCTGACCTGGGGTCCCCGGGATTGGCATGGAGGATTAATAGAGGATTAGGAGGAAGATAATGAATGAAGTACAAATTATTGGTATATATAAAAAAATACATTTAAAACATTTAAATAAATTTAAAACATATTTTTTGTATACTTGGAGTCAGGATAAATTTTCTATAGTTTTTATTTTATATTTTTATAGCTTTTTGTACTCACTGCATTGATTTATTTTTTTTTTCCCCTGAGATGAGGAACAAAAATGTACAGATGAGTTGTAATCTATATGCAAGTGTAAGCAATTGATGCAGCATCCATTTAAAATATACAATTATGAAAGCTATATTTCTTGGTAAGGAACAATACCGTATTTAATTTATTTTAAAATAAGTTACTAGTAACAGTAGGTAATTGCTCATTTTCCGAAACTTGCACAATGCAGCTTGAGAGAGAATTATTTTTTGACGTGAATTATTTTTTGTTATTGCATTAGGAATAATAATAATAAAAAAAAAACATTTACTACTTTATTTTTTCCCACCTACAAATCAATTAATGCTGTTAACAAACAGCACTGCATTAATCTGAACAAATTGTTTTGCATAATTACTATATGAGCTTACATTTTAGTTTTAGATATGGTCCAAAATATAAGCCTCTGTTAATGTCTATAGATGAACATAACCACCCTGTTATAAGAACATGCCATAAGGCTTTATAACATAAAGTGTCAAAATACATTATAAATTATAGATTTTATCAACTTGAGCTTATTATACAGACCAGTGCTTTATAACGTGTGTGTGTTGTGAACACTTTTCCTAAAAATGAATTTATAAATGCTCCTGATGATTTATAAAAATACAATTATGATTCAAAGCTCTATTTATTGGTAAAGAACAATACTGTATTTAATTTATTTTAAAATAAGTTACTTATAACAGTAGGTAATTGCTCATTTTCAGAAATTTGCACAATACAGCTTGAGATTAAATTTTTTTATGTTAATTATTTTTTATTATTTTTTATTTTTATTGCATGAGGAATAAAAAACAAAACAAAAACAAACAAAAAAAAACATTTACTACTTAATTTTTTTCCACCTACTAATCAATTGATGATGTTAACAAACAGTAGCGCATTATTATGAACAAATTAATTTTCATAATTACTATATAAGCTTACATTTTAGTTTTAGATACGGTCCAAAAAATAGTATAGATTCCAGTTCTGCTGCGATTTATTTACTTTAAAACAACTTGTTTTAAGCCCACAGGTAGTAAACAGCCAATTGTTATTCCCAAGAATAGTCTCCACGCTGCCTGTTTGTTTTCTGCCAGCGGCAAGCAGGAGACAAGCTGCCACTGCAGAATGGTATTGTGGTATTTGTCCCGTGATAAGTCCATAAATAAGATTAATATGGTGTTGAGAAGGTTGTTGGTTGGGCTAGGCCTAAAGGAAATAAGTTGGCTGTGAACAGACACCAGTTTAAAGCAGACGAAACGCCGGGTTCCCAGGCCAGATAATGTGATCACGAGCCCATGTAACTCAGCATGACAATGGGTGCAGCGTAGCTCTCACTCCATACTGCACTGTTGAGAATGGATTATCCAGCTGTGGTGGCATACTGCACTCCCATTTTCAACAGCCACCGAGATAGCGGCCAGATTAAAGGCTGTGTGCATGCACACACACACACACACACACACACACACACACACACAAGCTCACAAACACAAAACATATATTTTATACCTGGCCATACATGCTCATGTATTCAAGGGCTCATATATGGGGAACCCAATCTCAACATTTAAATTCCATTTTTGTTATTCTTAGTTGAAAACACTAGCAGAAAAAAACATTTGGCAAATAAATGCAACATTTCATTTTTAATGTATATGTTGCTAAAATGTTAATTAATTACCTAGATTGTAAATGTTCATCTATCCATTATGTTCCACTTAATGCTCTACTAGGGTCATGGTCGGGTTCCCCATGCCCATCCAGGGAGAACGTTTCGGGTGCAGGGCAGATACACCCAGGACAGGGCGCCAATCTATCGCTGGGTAAACTCTCAGACAAATACACTCTATTTGGGGCAATTTAGAGCATTCCATTTGCCTTGAATCCATGTTTTTGGACTGTGGGAAGAAAACCCATGCGGACACGGGAAGAACATGGAAACTCCACCGAGAATGGGATTCGAACCTGAATCCCAGGTAGACGGAAAGGCAGAGAATAGACCAAGGCTGAGGTTTAATTCTGTACCACTTTAAATTCTATAAGGAAGAAACTTATGTTCCAGTCATGGGCTTGTGGTTCAGGAACCAGCCTTGTGACCTGACGGTCTCCGGTTCGATTCCCGGTCCCACCAAGTACCATGGCGGAAGTGCCCTTGAGCAAGGCACCTGATCTGATATCCAATTGCTCCCTGGGTGCCGTATTCAAGGCTTCCCACCACTCACTTCACCAGTGTGTGTATACAGTATGTGTGTGTTTCACTGCATGGATGGGTTAAATGTGGAGGACAAATTCCTCTGTGTGTACGCACAGTAGGCAAAAATAACTTACTTTATCATTTTAACATTAAGAAACCTACAACAAACCAACGAAACGATGGTAAGGTGGAGGTCTATAAACCTTACACAGGTGAGGAAAGTCGGACAGGTGAGGAAACTAAGATGGTGAAGCCGGTGACGAGTTGATTTCAATGCCAGAAAGCCATTTAGATGTTTCTCATTCTGGAAATCATTTGCCCTTCCAAATTCTAGCTCGACACCACCATAAAATGGCCCCCCGCCCAAGCCCCTCCATACACACCCTGAAGTGAGCAGGCTGTTGCGCTCTCTTCAAGTCTAGTGGCCTCCTGTCGGTGCCCGACCATTTCAATAATGTGTGCTTCAAATGTTTTATTTAAATCACTCCCACATGAGTTGCTCAGAACAACAACAACAATAACAAATCACTATAGTGTTGCTCGCCAGTGCAATTAGGTTAAAGTGTGATTGAATGCGGACGCAGACCATTGCTGGTGTGTAATTTGGGCTTGGCAGGAGGCCGGGGAGGACAAGGCGTGATGATAGTGCTTCTGCATGTGTGTGTTTGTGTTGTGTGTCAGTGGCCCACTTCATTACGGGTGTGTGTGAAGCGTTCGCTCAGTGGGTGGTAGAGAGCCTCCCCGAGGAAGAGCGTACTGCATCTTCACCCTGCTGACAACATCACATACATCACCACCCTCCTTCTAGTCAGCCACACCTCTCCCTTCGCTCCCTCACTTTATTATCCGTTTATTTCTTTCCTGGCTTCGTCGTGTGCACCCCCCCCTCGCCCCATCTTCAGCTCACCTTTTTTGGGCCTCTATTTTTGTCACTGTCCTTGCCTAGTCCATCTATCTTTCTTTCAGCTACAATAAAGGGCTTGGGAGGATCTCCCTGGTTGCCCATTCTCAGCATTGTGATCATTTAGATCCACAATCCCTTATCATTTCCTGTGTCAGAACTTGTTCATTACCTCATTGCAGTCTGTCCTCATAATCCCTGCCATTTCCAAATATATAAAAACTGTTATATATGTAACAATATATAACAAATATATATTTAAATTCCCCAATTTTAATTCCAGTAAAATGCAAAGCCCTCACTTAATGACTCACTGACTGATCCATTACTAATTATCCAACTTTTTGTGTAGGTAAAAGGCTGAAATTTGGTAGGCCCATTCCTTGCAGCTTACTTACGAAAGTTAAGCAGCTCCCTGTAGCTGTTTGCATTCAGTACAAGGCACTGACTCTGACCTACAGGACAATCTCTTATATATATATATATCTGCCCCCTCTTACCTTCACTCTATATTTCCAAAATACACGCCAATTCGTTCACGTCACTCTAGTGATGAATGTCGTCTGGTGCCTCAACCTCACCGTGGTGCTAATTCACATTCTGTGTTGTTCACCACTGCTAATGGTGATCATGGAACGATCTTTCCAACTCTTTCTGTAAGGCTGAGTAACTTAGCATCTTTAAGAAACAGTTGACCGTATGAACCATCTTGAACTTTCTTACTTATGGCCCCATCATGAAATTTGGTACATGACTTGAGCTGAGCTAGCCAAAACTGATGTATGTATTGACACCGCTGTTGTCCGCCATATTGATGCTTCGAACGGGCACCGCACTAGGCGCCATGATGAACTTGTTTATAGTACAACGGGTTCCGGCCATGTGGGTTCCTTGAACTAACTGAAAAATACGTACATAATATGGGGATATGACGTTTTCATACAGGGATTACATTGCCAAATGTAATGTGATGGAAAACCAAAGCTTTCAGTAAACACAGACATGGGGAAAACTTTCCAACTATGCTTAGAAATAACTTTGCTGGGTTGAGATTTTATTATAAATAAATAATAATAATTAGAGGTTCTCTTTATGTAGTGTTAAAATCTGAACCCACATCAGTCTAATTTTCTTTTCTTTTTTCCTTATGTTTTCATACTGCTATATTGCACCATCAGGATAATTATCAATGTATCAAAATTATTGATAATAGATCAGATCGACAGTCATCCTGGGTTCTTGATGCAAAAGATTAATTGAGTACATTAATTGAGTCCATGAGTTTATATATATATATATATATATATATATATATATATATATATATATATATATATATATATATATATTTATACACACTACCAGTCCAAAAGGCCTACACGCATTGAAGAGATAACCTTAATAATGGAAAAGAAAATTGATTTTCAGAAAAATGAGTTCAACTTTAATAAGGTATTAGCACAAGAGAAAAAGGCTCTGAATCTTCATTATACTTTTTGATATGCATTAAACCAACATTATAGAGAAGAAATGCAGGCTGAATCTAACAATTTCTGAACGAATTGAAGAAAAAGACACACAAAGCTTGGGAGATCATATTCCATGCAAGAGATTTTGTTTGACTGTAAAGCCATCTTTAACTGACGAGGAGTCAGTAAACAAACCGAAGCTCAATCCGCGAGAAAGTGGAACTGAAGTTTGATCAGAAAAAAAAAATGCCTGAATTTGTCAAAACATAAAATTTTGAAATGAGTAATAGCTAGCATTATATTATAATTATTATTGTTATTATTACTAAGAAATAATGGATGCTTCAAGCAATCAAAATTTGAGTTGGCGACACCAAGGCCCTCTAGCAGGCATACTTTACATCAACATATTTATGGTTTTTATTCGATGGTCAGGATATTCTGGAAACAGTATATTGTAATAATAAATACAATAAAATGTGTATGTGAGCATATGGATGTGCAGGCCTGCAATACGGTATCTGTGTTAAGTTTTTCATCTGATGAGAACGGAAGTAGCAGAGGCCATCGAACTGAAGTGCTCATTAAAAAGTGCCAGCAGGTAAAAATAGCCTCTCTCCTTCATCTCCTCTCATTGTCCTCTTATCCCTCGCTCACACTCTACCCCCTCTCAGTCCTCTTTTTGTCATCCGTCCACCGTAGCTCTGTCCATCCATCTTCCAGTGAAATTGCTCTATAGCTTATATATATTTATATAATTTATTTATAAACTTTATATATTTATATACATAAAACTTGTGACTGTAGTTAATTTGCTTTCACACTGTTTGTGTGGGTCGGCCTATAAACCTTTGTTTGTGCTCATGTAAAGCTCAACGTTGGATGGTGACTTATTTTTAATCACTCTGCCCCTTCACTCTGGAATTCTCTTCCTTTTGCTTTTTGTCATGCAGCATTCCTTGACATTTAAAAACCCATTTGTTTATTCATTATTTTCACTCAGCTATATTCATTTCTTAATTTTTATTATTATTTGTTTGTAACTGTAAATCATCCTTTGCTATATAAATGTATCTTATTATTATTATTATTATTAATTATTATTATTTATTATTATTATTATTATTATTATTATTATTATTATTATTATTATTATTATTATTATTATCAGTGTCATTGAAAACTTGGTACACAAACTGTAATTGCAAAAGTACACATAATTAAAAATATATGTACATGCATCAGTACATGAATACAGTATGTGTGTGTGTGTGTGTATATATATATATATATATAGTATATATATATAGTATATATGTACACTTTTATTATTATTATTATTATTATTATTATTATCAGTGTCATTGAAAACTTGGTACACAAACTGTAAAAATATATGTACATGCATCAGTACATGAGAACAGTATGTGTGTGTGTGTGTGTGTGTATATATATATATATATATATATATATATATACATACACATACAGTATATATGTACACTTTTGTTTTTTACGAGATCAGTGTCAATAGCTGAAGCAGATTACAGTAGTGCAAATTCAAATTTGCCCATTATAGCTGCATTTCCATTAGGCACCAACAAAACTGCACTTGTACAGTGTGCAGACACAGCATTTTCCTGACTACTCCATAGTTACCTTTTTAAAGGTCTTTATGAGCCACATTTTCATATCGGCATGATGCTAACCCTTAGCACGCTGACAGATTCTGTCAGACAGAGCCACAAGCATTATCGCCCTTGGCAATGACACACTGATTGACCGATACACATGCAGACACATCGGTGATGAATTTTGTCACATGGTCTGTCGCTTGTCTTTTTTCATTGGATTAGCTAATCAGTGGCGACGCAATTTCATACCATATTGGAAATGTTGAACACCAGTACAATAATACATATTATTATTAGTACTATAACAAGTATTATTATTAAGTTATTGTTATTATTATTATTTGTTTTAGTATTAATAGCAGTTGTTTTGTTGTTTGTCTAATTGTGGTGATAAAATTGACAATTGTGATCTAAATTGCAGGTATTTCAGGGGTTGGGTTGCACTCCGTTAGCAGAATGTGATGTAATTGCAGGAAGCAGAAACTATTTTGTTTGTACCATGCTGTCTACTCAAGCGTTATTTTGCCTATAAGCATGATTATAAATGTTTGATTTATTTTGAAACGACAACCTATTCATGCACTATAGTCATAATTTAAAACATTTATAATTATAAAGAAGTTGGTTGCTTTATAAATGTAAAGCCTTATGCTTTCTACACTGGTCTTGTAACACTTTCTATGAATCCGGTATCCATAATGCATTATACGTGCATTTCTTTATAAATTATCCGTAATGCTTTAGAACATTTGTCATAAGCCTTTGTTAATGTACATAGATGTTCAGAATCAAAGTCATAAATGGTTATAATACTCTGACATAAGGCTTTATAACACAAAGTGATATGACGCATTATAATATTAACTTTCAGCTTTTGATTCTTTGGAAGTTTCGAAATTCTTACTTCAAACATGATGATTACACTTTACGTAACGTCTATAAGGAGCATTTATAAGCCTTTTATAAGGCATTATGTACTCCTACGTATGCAGTCTCTTTCATAGAGGTAATTAATTGCAACACTTTATGCTTTTAAAGAGAGATTATAAGCTTTTTAAACAGTTATAAAGTCATTTTCAGGAAGAGCTCTCATTTAATACAAATGTTATAAGGCTTTATGTCACTGGTCTCTATAATGAGTTGTTGAATAGTCAAATATATAGTTTATAATGCATTATGCCACTTTTTATTATGGCATGTTCTTATAACACTCTGTGTGTGGTTATGCACATCTATAGACATTGACAAAAGCTTATGACCATAATTATAAAGCACTATAAATACTTATTATATAGCTTTAAAGTATTATAAAGCTTTAAAAATGTGTTAATAATGCGTTATGAATATCAGATGTAGGCAAAAAACGAGTTTATTTTAGAATTGGTTTTAAAAACATTTATTAAGCCACTGATCATCTGCTCCTTAGCTTGGATCAAAAATATTATTGGTCATCAAGCTAAAAATGAAGTACAGTTTTTCTTTGTACTGTATTATTTGTTCATTGTTTATAAAATCGCTCTATCCGGCCCTCGTCTGGTAAAGGTTACACATTTGTTAGAAAACGTGATGTGTGTACTGCACGAGACTATTTTCCGTTGCTCCTTCCAAGCAACAAAGCACAGCTTGCACTTGTCTCCTGCATTTTTCTTCATGCGTTGATCCGGTTACTCACCTGGACACCGTTTAATTTTTCCCCTTAACCTCTGTTTGGCACCTTGTGCAAGAACACGTCTTGACTAAATCGCGTCCCGCCGAAGACGGACAAATCCTTTGAAAAGGCAAACGTAATATGGAATGCTTTTTTTTGTCACCGTCTAGCTCTAGCATTTAGTTCCTATATGGCTGTGCACTTACAGTTCTCCCTGTGGGGCAGTGATAGTTTGTGACAGTGAGTGCTCCTGGCTAGGGTGACGCTCAATCGCACCAGTTCAGCATGCCAAGAGACAAAGATAGAGAGGGGGAGACAGGGGTTCTAGCTTACTTCACTCCTTTATTGTGACAATGCCCAGCCAAGCTGCTCTGGTGCTGCAGCTGATGCTCTGTCCAGCTCCATCCATGTCTGCTTGATGCTGAAAGCTCCTGCCAAATGCCAGGAACCATAGTCACATCTGCTTGTCTTGGGTAGTCTGGTGGCGACTTTCTTCCGAAGGCTAGGAGGCAAGCTCCACCCCCCAACAAAGTGCCACAGATACACTG
Organism: Corydoras sp. C115; assembly: GCA_019802505.1. NCBI lineage: Eukaryota > Metazoa > Chordata > Actinopteri > Siluriformes > Callichthyidae > Corydoras > Corydoras sp. C115. The sequence continues at coordinate 312,876 of JAFMOC010000261.1, forward strand.
AGTGATAGAGACATAGCAGTGAGTACCTGTTGTCACCGATTTAGCCCTTATTCGGAATGGCATGTCTCACTCCAATGTTGTCAACACTGCATCAAACACCAAGCTCTCAAGTGATCCAACACCAGCGGCATATTCTTCCCAATTCTACGTTCTTTTCTTCTCAAGCCTGTACTTTTATTAAAGGAAGGATTGAACGAATTGGAACAAATGTGGATGCTTTTTTAAAATGTATTTCATTTTTTTATTATAGACCTTGCCATCCTTTTTATTTTATTACATTTACCACAACACCACGGCAGCCCATAGTTTTAAATTCTGCCACTTTAACAAAAATATTTAGCCGAATTCTCCCTTCCTTCTGAAATTGGACTGGAGTGGAGTGTTTAACCTTACCTACAGGGTTATATTCCACTGCACACTTTAAAATGAAGAGTGTGAGGTGCTCTGGTACACTGAATGCAGACGAATTGAACCAGTGCCCTTCGCACTCCACAATGTGAAGTGCTGCATATTCTTCTTAATGGAAGCAGAATTACATGCTTTCACCAAGGGAACAGAGGGTAAGGGGAAAAAAAAGAACAGGCAATAGAAAGGGTAAAAGAAGTGAAAACCATAAAAGAGAGAGTTGGGTCATGGTGTTTGGAGATTCACATTGCCGCCCTGTTTTATAATAAATACATTTAGGTGATCTGTGTGATGCTCCATTATGGCATTACAGTCAGGATGTATTGAGGTAATTAAAACCTTCACCCTTGTGTGTGTGTGTGTGTGTGTGTGTGTGTGTGTGTGTGTGTGTGTGTGTGGCTAGATCAAGTGTTCTCAACTGGTCTCAGCCCTGGACCCACATTTTCTCATGGTCATTAAGTTGTGACCCACTTTTTGAGATTACGAACCGATCAAAAACATTTTTGAAAAATAACATTCAGAAATGGACACGGTGGCTTGGTGTTTAGCATGTTCTCCTCTCAGCACTAGGGATTCCCGGGACGAATCCCAATCTGGGTGGTTTTCCATGTGGCTGCGTAGGTTTCCTCCAGGTTCTCCAGATTCCTCCCACAGTCCAAAAACATGAATCAAGGTCAGTTGAATTCTCCAAATTGCCCCATATAGTGTGGGTTTGTGTGTGTGTGTCTGTGTGAGTGAGTGTGTGCCCAACGATAGATTGGCACCCTGTGCTGGTTGTATCTGCCCAAACATTAGGTTGGGATACATGTAAGTAGCTTTGGATAATCTCGTCTGCTAAATAACCAAATGCAATTATAACATATTGGCTGCCATTATGGGCGCTTGTGTCTGTGTGGGTTTCCTCCTGGTTCTCCAATTTTCTCCCACAGTCCAAAAACATGGATCAAGGTCATTTGAGTTCTCCAAATTGCCCCATATAGAGTGTGTGTGAGTGAGTGAGTGTGTGCCCAGCGATAGATTGGCGTCCTGTCCTGGGTGCATCTGCCCAGCGCCCGAAACGTTCTCCCCTGGATGGGCATGGGACACCCCCCGCGGCCCTAGTAGAGGATTAAGTGGAAGATAATGGATGGATGGAACATTCAGAAACACATTAAAACATATACGCATGCAACGTGGATTTAAGACCAATTACTTTAAGAAACTGAGAGACTTGTCCTCATTTAAATACTCTGATACTTAGTTTTGTTTTGCAATTTTTGTCTCTGAACATCACCAAATTAAACAGAAGGATTACCAGTAGGTGAATGATGGTTACCATAGACGCCGACAAACACCAAATCCATCCACATTATTTTTAGTTTTGTCTGTCGGGTCACAATCCACCATTTGAGAAACCCTGGGCTAGATAATTGAGGTGGTATTGGAGGATAGAGAGTAGTTTTTGAACATCTATTGGTACAGTTTGGGGTGTACAGGCCCATTTAGACAACACCGGAAGCTGCAAGCAAAGCACTTGGGCAACTATAGAGCGATGCCATGGGCCTTCAATCTTGCCACAAGCTGCACAGCAACTGAGAGAGGCCCTACATCATCATTCAGCGATTAAGCAAGGATGTGTACCTGGAAAAGACCAGCTGTTTGCTTCATAGTCAGCCACGGCGATTGCTTCGCAACTCTTTACCTCTTGTGAGCCTGAGTGCCAGCTGGCACTGTCAAGCCTGGCACCATCAAACTCGGCACCGCCAAGCCTGACACCACCGAACTCTACACCACCAAGGTTAGTGCTGTCAACAGCACTGCTGAGGCTCCGCCAGAAACCGATGGTGTTTGTAGGAAGCAGGGGCATGGCAGTCACCATGACCAATGGGGACTGGCGGGGCGGAGTTTTTCCATCTAGGTGACATTGCTCTAACCAAATTCTCCGTAGTCATTCTTGTATAGTTTTGTGAGATCATTTCATAAACGTTTCTCATTTTTAACCAATTAATTTCTTCTTCCAATTAATCAATTACTTTAGGGAGGGGGTGTTCATATCCAGGAAAGACATTTTTGGAACTTGGGCAGATACCCAAGTCAAGGCACCAATCAATTGCTGAGAACACACTTATTCACACACACACTCGCGCACTATATAGTCACAATTTCTATAAGTGCAATTCAAAGCAGCTTATTCACCTTTAATCCATATTTTTGGACTGTGGGGGGAAATGGAGACCCAGAGAAAACCAATGCAGAACATGGAAACTCCATCCAAATTAGGATTCAAACAATGAGTTAGCACTGTGAGGTGGATGTTCTAACCACTACACCACCGTGTCACCCTCATTATGCTTTTCCATCTATCTATCGGGGGGGTTCCCCATGCCCATCCAGGGGAGAACGTCTCTGGCGCTGGGCAGATACACCCAGGACAGGGTGCCAATCTATCACTGGGCATCATTATGCTTTTATTACTTTGAAATATATATTTTTTAATATATTTTGCTGACATTTGTTTCAAGCTATTTCTTTCTTTAACTGTTTATGCTGTCAAGGTTAAGATCTTGGGCATATTTTTAATATAGAGGGTCAGTGGTTAAGGTGTTGGGCTAACAATCCAAGGATGTGGGTTCAAATCCCAGGTCCCCTGATGTTACCAACGTGGTTTAAGGCCCTTTACCGTCATTGTTTTAGTAATTCTGTATGTGTGTAACCCTGTGTTCCAACCCCAAACATTAAGTTGGGATACTTGTAAGTCGCTTTGGATAATCGCGTCTGCTAAATGACCAAATGCAATTATAATGTATTGGCTGCTATTATGGTCAGCACGGTGGCTTAGTGGTTAGCACGTTCGCCTCTCAGCACTAGGGATTCCCGGTTCCATGTTCTCTCCGTGTCCGTGTGGGTTTCCTCCCAACTAAACAGTGAAACAAGGACGCCATTGGGTTCCCAATTGACCACTAGTCTGAAATGCGACATACATTCTATTTAAAAAAAAAAAGAATTTAATAGAAAAAAAAATGGGAATATGGGTGGCACGGTGGCTTAGTGGTTAGCACGCCTTATGGGGATTCAGGTTGGAATCCCAATCTGGGTGTAGTTTCCATGTTCTCCCCGTGTCCACGTTGGTTTCCACCGGGTTCTCCAGTTTCCTCCCACAGTCCAAATACCAAGGTCAATTGAATTCTCCATATAGAGTGTGTCTGTGAGTGTGTGCCCAGCGATAGATTGGCGCCCTGTCCTGGGTGTATCTGCCCAGCGCCTGAAACATTCTCCCTCACGACCCTAGTAGAGGACAAAGCGGAAGATAATGGATAGATGGATGGATGGATGGCTGCTATTGCGAAGCATAACTTCTTACCAAAGCCTGTATGTCTGTAGAAGTAAAACGAAATGTTCCAGGTGTATATATAAAAACGTGTGTGTGTGTTTGTGAGCGTACATGGATCGCACCAACAAGTCCATTTATTTCCTTCCTTTCTCTTCAAGAATCTCCTGAGTGAAGCTGGTCTACTCCAGTGTCAAGCTCATGACAGCCTGATAGTTTTGGAGTTTCTATTAGGCATATTGCATGGTTGAGGGCATCCAAAGATTGGTTACATTTTGTTCTAGAGGCATTAACACTGCTTATAGGGCCCATCAGTGCCTGTCGACTGGCTGCTGTGATCTATGAATCCCCATCATGCTCTTATAAATCATACACTAAAAGCATTTTCCCTTCTACTACTCCTCGGATAAATTTATGCTGCTGTAAAAAAAAAAAAAGAGGGGGATTACTTTCTGACGAGCCCTCCTCCCCTTGCTCCATACCTGTCCCTGTACATTGCAATAAAAAGGCAGGCGTTGGGTTCTAATGCTCTATTTGCTGTAGTAATTACTGTATGAATACTTTTCGAGTTTTTCAAGTGGGCAGGCATATTTTCTTTTTTAAAAGCTCAGTGAAAGTGCTCCGTGACCCTGAGGCAATGGACAGCATCCTAATTACAGCGGCGACTTGACCACAAACAATTCAACAACTGCCATTTCTGTGTCTGCGTTGCTAAATGCAAATCAGAGAAGCGCTCATGTGGAACGCCTTTCAGAACCTCCCATTTAAACCTTCTTAAGCCTGACTGGAGCAACTCTAGTCATGTCTCATTTGCTTTGTTAGCGTGGCCGCTCACGAAATGAACAGCCGGTTTCCGTCTACGATTCTGTAGGTTTCGACTTATTCTTTAGAATAAGCATTAGAATTCTCTTATTGTCATTGGTCAAAATAATCTATTTGTATTTATAGTTAATCAATAATATTAATAATATTAATATTCTCTTGGAGACATACAGTATTGGCTTGAATATACTATAGAGAGTATGCATTTTACTGTTACAATTACAATTTTGCTATTTAATTCCGTTTCAATTTGTGTCTCAGCTCCACTGAAGAACCCATCCATCCATCCATTATCTTCCAATTTATCCTCTACTAGGGTCGCGGGGGAGGGGGGGGTGTTCCCCCATGCCCATGCTGGGGAGAACGTTTCGGGCGCTGGGCAGATACACCCAGGACTGAGCGCCATTCTATCACTGGGCACACACTCATTCACACAAACACACTCTATATGGGGCAATTTGGAGAATTCAATTGACCTTGATCCATGTTTTTGGACTGTGGGAGAAAACCGGAGAACCCGGAGGAAACCCACTCGGACATGGGGAGAACATGGAAACTCCACCCAGTTAGGGATTCGAACCAGGAATCCCTAGCACTCAGAGGAGAACATACTAACCACTAAGTCACCGTGCCACCCCACTGAAGAACCATTTAGCAAAATTGTGCAAGAACCTTACGCTACCACAAGTTTATTGTGGTTATTGCTATAAATAAAATGAATCTTAACAGAAACATAATCGCCAGAGGTGTATTACATGTTATTAAGTATTAATTAAATATTATTAATGTAAATAATAATACATACATATATACATACATTATCTTCCGCTTTATCATATATTAGGGTCGCGGGGGGTTCCCCATGCCCATCCAGGTGAGAACATCTCAGGTGCCGGGCAGATACACCCAGGACAGGGCACTAATCCATCGCTGGGCACACACTCACTCACACAGACATGCACACATACACACACTATATAGGGCAATTTGGAGAACTCAATTGACTTGATCCATGTTTTTGGACTGTGGGAGTAAACTACTCAATCCCCAATGCTGAGAGGAGAACGTGATTATGAATGAATGAACTTATATTATATTATTATTATTATTATTATTATTATTATTATTATTATTATTATTATTATTTATGTATTTATTTTATTATCTCTTTATTTTTTTTATTATTTCAAATTATTCTTGTTATTTATAAATTATTTAAAAAAAGTAAAATATTCCATTATATATTTAAAAAATAAAGTTTAAAATCCCGACATTTATAGCTACTGATGCTTAAAGAGGCAGTTACGTAAAAAAAAAATGCCGTATGTATTCCCCTCAAATTATGGTCTGTGAAAAATAAATCTTCATTTTAAAATGTTCTAATCCTGTCTTTGAAGGAACAAATGACATGCAAATCTATGTCAGAAACTGATTTGCTTCTTCTGAATGAAATAATTACTGTGGCTTTACAAATCCCCCCCAAAAAAGCCGTATTAAGTCGTGTTCAAACACAGTATTGTTGTAATAGGAGTATTGTACAATAGGCCTACGAGAATCTCTTATTCGTATTTGCATTTAGACAAGACATAACAGAGAATGAACTAGATTTCATAACAAAAGGAAAATAGTGTTCATGGTAATGTTGATTTGCATAATTTAATATTTGTATTTGGTAATTAATAAATACATTTAGTACACATCCTATTGCAAATTGTTTGTAATGTTATATTAAACTTGTCGTAAGTCTTTGTTAATGTCTATAGATGTACATAACCACACTCATATAAGAACATGCCATAAGGCTTTATAACACAAAGTGACATAATGCATTATAAATGATCATCAACTTATTATAGAGACCAGCTACATAAAGACTTATAACGCTGATGCTTTTCCTGAAAATGGATTTATAAGTGCTTATAACTGTTTATAAAAGCTTATAAGCTCTCTTTACAGGCATAAAGTAGTCATCATTAATTACCTCTCTGAAGGAGACTGCATACATAGTAGTACATATCTTATAAATACAAGTAGTACATGTCTCATAAAAGCTTATAAATGCTCTTTACAGGCTTCAAGTCAAGTGTAATCATCAAGTAAGAATGTCAAAACATCAAAAGAATCAAGTTTAAATAAGTTCCAATCATAATGCATTATGTCACTGTGTTATAAAGCCTTATGTCAAATTGTTATAAGAATTTATGACACACGGTTATAAACATCTATGTGCATTAAGAAAGGCTTTTGACAAATGTTACAAAGCATTGCATTATTACAATTTGTGTTATAAAGTCATGTCTATGATTATAAACATCTATGTACATTAATAAAGGCTGATGAAAAATGTTATGTAGCATTATGAATATTTTTTAAAGCTTTATAAATGCACTTTATACCGGCTTCATAAAAAGTGTTACCGATTTTTAGTAAATGGCAGAATTCATGCAAAATAAAGGTATAAAATTAGTTTCTTAGAAACTGTTTAGCATTACATGAACTTGTGAACATTTTGGAAACAGTTGATGCAATTTTAACAATTGCAAACCGTGCTACCCCTCCACCCAAAGATTACCTCCCTGCTGGGTTGCTTTCTAAAGCTTTATTATGATGCCATGAAACTTGGCAACACATACCACCACAAACATCTGTGGCTGAACGGTAATCCCTGTGGGGTCAACATCAGGCCAGGTCATAGAGGCTGGATGCTGCCCTCAGAGAATTACCCAGACAAGGACATTGGGTGTGTACGGACCCACCGTGCAATGTCTGATACACACCCTTAAACACAAAATTATATAGAAAGGGGTCCTGACTCGTCGCCCTAAACCCACTTTAAAATCTGAGGGCACTTGGGCAACTGCTGAGAGGCTAAAGAGCTGATTAACTTCCTCTGCAGGCAGGAAGTGTCCAGCAAATCAAAGAGAGGACATGGTACAATGTCAGGGCAAAACTCTCACCTTAAAGGTGTTTCATGAGAACAAAAGTGCAAAGAAGGAAACATGCACTCGAATAAAAGACTAACTCAAAAAAAAAAAAAAAAAATGTTATCATAAGCCTTTGTTATGTACATAATTGTCCATTACCATAGTAATAAACTGTTATAAGAATTTGACATAAGGCTTTATAACACAAAGTGACATAATGCATTATAATATGCACTTATTTAAACTTTTGATTCTTTCAACATTTCAACATTCTTACCTTAAAACAAGTTGATTCCACTTTACTTAAAGTCTGTAAAGAGCATTTATAAGCTTTTATAAGGCATTATGTGCTACTATGTATGCAGTCTCTTTAAAAGAGGTAATTAATGACAACACTTTACTCTATGCTTGTAAAGAGAGCTTATAAGCTTTATAAACAGTTTTGGGCATGTGTATTAAGTCACAACACAACAAACGTTATAAGGCTTTATGTCGCTGGTCTCTATAATAAGTTGATGAACAGTTAATATATATAATTTGTAATGCATTTTGTCACTTTGTGTTATAAAATGTCATGGCATGTTCTTATAACACTTCATGAGTGTGGTTATGTACATCTATGGACATTAACAAAGGCTTATGACAAGTGTTATAAAGCATTATGAATACTTTATAAAGTTTTGTAGATGGTTTAATAATGCATTATGAATACCAGATTTCTGTAAAGTGTTACCATTAATACACATTTAGCCCAGTATTTTGTCGTCTGAATGAAAAAGGCAACAGTTTTTGTGTTTTTGACGTGTTTTTCAGTTGCAAATGCAAAATCTGTGCTGAATCTTATGCTGCCTTATGACTAACCTAGAGTTCTTAACAACTCATTTGTATTATTGATTTGCTGTAACTGATACACAAGTGACAACTGGAGCATGAAATGTCCTGCTGGTCTGTGGCTATGGTAAGCCTCATTGGCTTGGCACTTGACATAAAAAAGAGCAGATTTCCCTGCTTTCCTTTGCCAATCTGCATTTCCACTTACTAGCACATTCCTAATATGCATCATCAATAAACATTAAGACCATTATTACTGTGCCTAGTTCTTGCACGGAAGTTTTAAAAAACTTTTAGGTAACACTTTATATAAATCCAGTATTCATAATGCATTGTTAACACATTTATACAGTATATCTTTGTAATGCATTCATAATGCTTTATAATGCTTGTCATAAGCCTTTTGTAATGTCCATAAATGTACCACACTAGTGGTTAACCACACTAACACAAAGTGGCATAATGCATTATAAATTCTATATGTGAACTGTTCATCAACTTATTATCGAGACCAGCATCATAAAGCCTTATAACGTTTGTGTTTAACAAATGCTGTTCCTGAAAATGACTTTATAAGTGCTCATAAAAATTATAAAAATTTATAAGCTCTCTTTACAGGCATAGTGTGTGACAAAGTGTTGTCATTAATTACCTCTTTGAAAGAGACTGCATACATAGTAGTACATAATGCCTTATAAAAGCTTATAAATGCTCTTTACAGACTTTAAAGTGTCATCATCTTGTTTTAAGTAAGAATTTCGTAACATCCAAAGAAACAAAAGTTGAAATAAGTTCAGATTATAATGCATTATGTCACTTTGTGTTATAAAGTCTTATGTCTATGGTTATTAAACATCTATGTACATTAATAAAGGCTTATGACAAATGTTATAACGCATTATGAAAACTTTATAAAGCTTTATAAATGCATTATGAGTACCAGATTCATAGAAAGTGTTAATTTGCAGCAGGAATTATTCGTCGGGTGAGTAAGAGAGATGGATGTAGGAATCTCTCATAGGTTTTTTCCAAGTGGTCTGCCAATCAGACCTGGATGGAAATGCAGTTGTTATACTGTATAGGTCATTTATGTATTTATTAATGGGTTTTCTAATTAATGTTTCTTTGATCTCTTACATTGCAGTCTAGTGGAAGCACTTTAGTTATAGTGGTTTTAGTCTTCAGGGCAGACGTGAAGCAGGAAAAAAAAATATTAAAAGCTTATTTAAAAAATTAGTTGATTGCTGTGTTAGTGTTTGCTGGATTGGAGGCTTAAGACCTGCGCAAAACAGTGGTCAGTGCAGACTCATTTCATTTTTTACCAGCTGCCAGAGTTTTAATCTCTAGGGCACAGGCTACTAATACTGCTGCTGTTACTTTGACATTACTACAAAAAAAAATATATATATATATATATATATATATATATATATATATATATATATATATATATAATTATGATCATCATAATGTTGTTAGCACATTCACCTCTCAGTTCTGGGGATTCAGGTTCGTAGGCCAAGCTTGGTGGAGTTTCCATGTTCGGGTTCTCCGGTATTCTAAAACATAAATTTAAGGGTATTTAAGGTGTTACCCCATACAGAGAATTTGTGTGTGTGTGTCTGTGTGAGTTAGTGTGTGTCCTGCGATAGATTAGCCCAGTGCCTGATATGTTCTCCCCTGGATGGGCATGAGGAACCTCCCTGCAACGCTTGTAAAGGATTAAATGGAAGATAAAGAATGAAGAATTAATAATGTATGTGCAATTTATATATTTTTCTAATGTGTACTTACACTTTAATTGTTCTTATAAAAGTATTGATCAACTTAAAATATGTTAATTAAATGTAATTGGTAGTATGTCACAGGCAACTGTAGCAAATTTAATTGAATGTCAGTAATTGCGTATTCATAATATGAAAGGATAAAAGTTTTGTAATCTTTGCCTTCTGAAAGTCTCAAATATGCTTATTAATAAACAGTTTGGTTATTTATTAGTTAGTATTAGTACTGTATAAGTTAAAACTAATAACACATTATTAGTACTGTATAGGTTAAACAGAATCATTGACCAAAATTATAAAATACACAAAGTTTTTTAAGGATCGGGAGAATTATAATGTAATTAAAAAAGGCATAAAGTAATATAGAAATATATAAATTAATAAATAAAAAGTTTGTTGTGCTCATTTTTTTTAATGCATGCTGTATGTCCCACCCCTATTATGATTGATTTACAAATGGAATAGATGCATCAAGCAGATGCTGGTTGGAGCTCAAAGTGCTAGTTAGCACCAGAGTCTCATCTGCATTCCGCCATTCACTTACGGCAAAGGAATTGTGGCTGGCCCCTGTGGCCAAGGAGATGAGAGGGGGTGAAATGACAATGCCTTGATTTGTTGAGAGGAAGAATAAATGGGTTTTTCTAAAGCTGAGGAAATATCACCATTACTAGCCAATTTATGTCTTTTTATCTATTCTTCAAACATGTCACTTTTTGGTACCATGGCATGGTAATTATGCAGCATCCCGAGGAGAAGTGGGGAGGGGTGGGAAAAGCAAAAAGAGGACATGCAGTGGTTTACATTTTCGGATGGGCTTCAAAATCCTTTAATCCTGATAAATACGCATTTATGATACTCTCATCTGATAGACTCATTTTAATTTTGAATAGCTTACACCAGCCATAAATAGGCTGTAAAATTGGATTCCACAGATTATGGTTATCTTAAAAGCAAATCACAATTTGCTTATTTATTGCCCTCTGACTGGCTACACGAAGCCAAAAGGTCAATGTTTGCTGCCTGAAAAATGACAAATTAAAATAATAATGCAGCAAAGGGATCTTTTGGGCTGTCATCATGTAGAGAATGTGTGTTTGGCGTTGCTTTTACAAGGTAAATACCAAGAATTTACAACAAACCCATGACTCAAACACTACTGTGATCTAATGAGGTGTGAAAAACGAGCACGCTGTCTGTAATGCTATGCAGGGGAAGTCCTTGGTATTGATTGGTCTACTCATTAGTTCATGCCCTCACACAGGATTGTCTTTAAGAATGCATAAACTTTGTTGCTTTGGTGAGCTTAAAATACATTTGCAATAGGATTGTGATTAGTCAGCAGTCTCGATCTGAAATGCATCTGTCGCCGGTCAAAATGATGGAAAGCAAAGCAAGGCATTAATAGTGGACAGCTGATGGTTTGTAGACCTGGATAGTCTTGTTCTTCAAATAGATTAGTAGTACATCCATTAAGGTCTTGTCAAGGCATATCATGCATGTAAAGCTGCCACTTTGGCCATAAATAATTTGGTAGCACTTTCTATGAATCTGGGATTCATAATGCATTATAAGTGCAGTTATAAAGCTTTATCAAGTGTTCATAATGTTTTTTTAAGGCTTTGTTAATGTATCTGTTCATAATCATAGTTATAAATTGTTATAACAATTTGACATCCATCCATTATCCATCTATTATCTTCCGCTTTATCCTCTACTAGGGTCGTGGGGAGGGGGTTCCCCATGCCCATCCAGGGGAGAACGTTTCGGGCGCTGGGCAGATACACCCAGGACAGGGCGCCAATCTATCGCTGTGCACACACTCACTCACACAGACACACTCTATATGGGGCAATTTGGAGAATTCAATTGACCTTGATGTATGTTTTTGGACTGTGGGAGGAAACCGGAGAACCAGGAGGAAACCCACGCAGACACGGGGAGGACATGGCAACTCCACCCACATTGGGATTCTGAGAAGCGAACGTGCCAAACACTAAGCCACAAAGTGACATAATGCATTATAATATGCATTTATTTAAACGTTTGATTCTTTGGATGTTTGGAAATTCTTACTTCAAACACGATGATCACACTTTAGTTAAAGTCTGTAAAGAGCATTTATAAGCTTTTATAAGGCATTATGTACCACTATGTATGCGGTCTTTTTCTTTTATTTCTTTATTTTTCGGGGCTTTATTCCTAGCAGTCTGTGCTAACCCAGATTTCTAAAAAAAAAAAAAATACAAATCTTTTGTCATGTCAGTGAGACTTCGAGAAAGGGTAGCTGAAAGTCATGGAAGTATGAATTTGCCATGTTCTCCGAATTTTGACACTTTAAAAATACCAGATTATTGCTTGAATTGCTCTTCTCTGAATTCCTTTACCGAAGTTGAGGAAAGCTTCCGCTTAATATCTTCTTTGTCTTAGCGATTCACGTTTTCAGCTCTTCTTCATCTCGTATTTGCATTTGGCTGGGTTATTACAAGCCGTCCCAATTCATCATTTCCATGAAAGCTCATGTTCTGAGAAGTCATAGAAGTAGAGTTAAACGATGATGGCGTCGCAATGAATTCCACCTCAGCGACTGCAAAGACAATTTCACCCTCCTCGGCCGAGAAAGACTTTTCAAAGCAACTAAATATGTTCGGTGCTGTACCACATGGTGCCTGAATGTACTCGGAGCAACAATGGGTTTATCGTAGGGCATACTGAGATTAGTTAGCATATAATAGAGGCAAATCTTCATCCAGTGCCACACTAGGAAATCCTGTTAGCAGCCTATCTGACTCCTCTGCCATTTACATACTGTCAATATGTTCAGACCCAACTATTCAAACACAAGTGTCAGAAATTAATTTGCTGCATTATCTTAAGCGTTTAAACTATTAAACTCCTTGGGCCTCGAGCATTGTGGGGAAGCTGAAAGCAAAGCTAGGTATTTCCACCATCACTGCTTTTTTACCCAAAGCTTTTAACGTCATTAATTAGAGTTGTGGTAATGAAGAAGTGATCTATTGCCCCTCTGTCACATTGTCTGGCATACTAATGAGATTGGCTGGTGTGTTGTTAGTGAATGCTAGCTATCCAGAGGCAATGCTGCATGACATTGAATAGGATTAGCCTGGGAGCCCACAGTCTTCTTACCGGTAATCGCGCAATTAGTCCAACACCTGCCACTAAACATCACCTTACTGTGTTTTTTGTCTTACGAGGCGCATTTTACTTCCTATGATCAGTAGCACTGATGTCACACTGACACATGTAACAATGTAACACTGGGCACTATTTATTAACATATTTTTGAATGGGACAAATTAAATAAATGATTTTCTTTGAGAACCTTACTTTTTACCTTAACTTGCTCTTCTAAAAAAAAAAAATATATATATATATATATATATATATATATATATATATATATATATATATATATATATATATATATATATATATATATATATAAATAATAATATATATATATATATATATATATATATATATATATATATATATATATATATATATATATATATATACATTCATTCATTCATTATCTCCCGCTTTATCCTCTATTAGGGTCGCGGTGGGGTTTCCCATGCCCATCCAGGGGAGAACATCTCGGGCGCTGGGCAGATGCAACCAGGACAGGGTGCCAATCCATAGCTGGGTACACACTCACACACTCAAACACACTCTGTATGGGGCAATTTAGAGAACTCAATTAACTTGATCCATGTTTTTGGACTGTGGGAGGAAACCGGAGAACCCGGAGGAAACCTACGCGGACACGGGGAGAACATGGAAATTCCACCCAGATGGGGATTCGAACCGGAAATCCCTAGCGCTGAGAGGCGAACGTGCTAACCACTAAGCCACCGTGCCGCCCATATATATATATTTATATATATCAAGTCAATTGAGTTCTCCAAATTGCCCCATATAGAGTATGTCTGTGCGAGTGAGTGTGTGCCCAGCGATAGATTGGCGCCCATGTCCCTGAATGGGCATGGGGAACCCCCCTCGCGACCCTAATATAGGACAAAGCGGAAGATAATGAATGAATGAATATACATATATATATATATATATATATATATATATATATATATATATATATATATATATATATATATATATATATATATATATATTAACACATTTATTAAGCTATAAGTATTCCTAATGTTTTATAATACATGGTCATACACCATGTTAATGTCCATATTGTACATAACCACACTCATATCATATCATGTCATAATGCTTTATGGACACCAAGTGACACAATACATTATAACTTCTATATTTTAAATGTTTAGTAACTTTTAGACCAGAGACATAAAGCATAATGCACTTATTACAATAATTTGCATTTTGCATCACATAAGCACTAGTTAGTTTGAGTAGTAGTACTAGTTAGAGCTTCAAGATAATATTACCATTACATTTGGTCACTTTGCAGATGCTTTTACCCCCCCAAGATTTGCTTAATGTCAGCTTTTTCAAATGTAGAACACTTTGTAACTATAAAGTGCTGTGTAAAGCTGTTAATAATAATAATAATAATAATAATAATAATAATAATAATAATAATAATAATAGTAATAATAATAATAAGAAGCTGAAGTAGGTCAAACTGCTTAAACAAAAGAAAAATATTATCTTAAAAACACCATTAGTAGGTTTTATTATTTTTTTAATTTCAATTAAAATCTATTAAAAAAACAAGATACATCTGTACATAGCAATAATAATAAAAATAATAATAATAATAATGATCACCCTTATCATCATCCCATCATCGAAATATGAACAAACAAATGACAGTACTCTAAACTTTACACAATGGTGGAAAAACATTTGAATAACCAGTGTAAATGTTGAACGTTATTTAAATCACAGCCGGTTATGTGATACATTTTTATTAATTATGAAGCTTAATTATTTTTAAAGGGGTTTTTATTTACTGTGTGTGTGTGTTTTAGTATGCATTAATTCTGTAAGAGATGAGTGTGGGATGTGTGCATCCATGTTTATAAAGAGGGTGCCAGAGCTCCCCTCAGCCATACGCACTCCTCATGCTCAATTTAAGACGATGATTATTTGCTTTGTTTTCCTTTCAGTAAATTATCGTTATTCCTTTGACAGCTTGTCGGACGCTGATGCCCAGTGTACGAGACTAAATAGGTTTCGAGTTTGCTGCTTTTAGGCTTTCGGTAACAGTGCAGTCTACTATACCAGCCAAAAATATGAAGGTTCACGTCTCATTTAACATCCATCCGAGTTTGTTGGTGGAGTTTTGGTAATGGAATTCTGATTTAAGCTGATTTTACCTACGTTATTTCCCAGTTTAAAGTGTTTGGCATTGTGAGTTTTGGGATTTACCTGTGTTGACATGCACAGGGCCTTTTGAGCAGGCTGAGCAGATGGCAGCCCCGGCATGGGGTAAATAGCATCAGATGCCAATATACAAATCTGAGGCTGTAAATTTGCACACGTTTGTGGCAGAGACAGCCACACGTGTGGTAACTCAATTACTTGTGATTCTAAAGCATTTAAATTTTAGTATAATAGATTTATTGATAGTTTTTGACCAATTAACCAGTAAACATGTTTTATCCCATGCAGGGCTGCGTTATTGATTGAACTCCACAACCATTATCAGACTTTATACTTTATTATTAGAAGAAAAGTAAAAACATATACAGAAGCAATTGCAACATGACACGTTATGTTGCTTTTTTTTTCCTGTAAAAATATATTTATTGTATTTTATAAAATTTTTTATATATATATATATATATATATATATATATATATATATATATATATATATATATATATATATATATATATATATATTTAAGTGTGTGTGTATGTGCATGCACATATGTGTGAATATATATATATATATATATATATATATATATATATATATATATATGTATATATGTGTGTGTGTGTATATATATATATATATATATATATATATATATATATATATATATATATATATATATACACATATTTTATTTAAAAAAAAAACTATATATATATATATATATATATATATATATATATATATATATATATATATATATATATATATATATACACACACACTGTATATACATGTACATATGTGTGTGTGTGTGTATACTATATAAACTCACCCAGTAAAGAATATATAAATGTCTCAATGTACTCCTTTACCTGCTTTATCTGCTACCACACCCTAATAACCCCAAGTAGGTTCGTCTGAATGACAGGAAAGCTCATTTTCTGAACCTGAGCGCATTACAAAAAATTATAAGCCTGAAATTTCTTCATTAATCATATCAACCCAGTGATGGTTTCGAGTAGGCGAGAGGCCCATGGCAGCCGCGAGGCATCTCCCCTACTGGGCTGCCAGCCGTGCCCCAGACACCAGCCTGAATGCCACAGATGTTGCTGCCACGGGCCGTACAAACATATGACTCCTCTTCGCTCTGCTCTGCACTGTAGTTCAGTCCAATCCCAGCTTTATGGTTCTCCTGTGGCCTCAATGGGTCAGAAGATTTTGAGTCTGCTGGGATCAGGAGAAGAAGAATGAGTAGATGCCTGAGAGGTAATGTGTTCCTCGGTGCCAAGCTGGAGACACATGGTCCTGAGAGGGATCATATCTGCTGTCTGAGCTGTTGAGAGGCTGAAGATATTGTTTTAATTAGCGAGTGCAATTATTACCGGGCTTAGCCAACCAGGCCATCTAGTAATTGTAAGTCAAATGCAACTTCTCCAACTTAATTCAAGTAACCTTGACTACAATTTAGGTGACAATCATTACCATTATAAACTGGGTAATTGTTTAATGTCAGGTTTCTGGTCAGATCAGAGCTGAAAGCCCCTTGAGCACACACTCACACACAGACTCACACACTATATAGGGGCAACTTTGATAGGGGTAAGAACCTGACATGGGGAGAATGAAGAAACTCCACCAAGATCACGATTCGAACCTGGATTTGTTTTCCCAACAAAACCAACACAAATATTCTTTGTTTTTTTGCTAGCGGTGTTTGTTACATTGGTTCTTTAGCAAGTATTATTTTAATCAATATTAATCACTAAGTTTGTTTATGAGCATAAGAAATGCTGCAAGGGCGGCACGGTGGCATAGTGGTTAGAACATTCCCAATCTGGCTGGAATTCCGTGTTATCCCTGTGTCCAAGTGGGTTTCCACCAGGTTCTTCGGGTTGCTCCCACAGTCCAAAAACATGGATCAAGGGAGAACGTTTCGGGTGCTGGGCAGATACACCCAGGACAGACACACTCCGGAGGGGGCAATTTAGAGCATTCGATTTACCTTGAATCGGGCAGCACGGTGGCTTAGTGGTTAGCACGTTCGCCTCTCGGCACTAGGGATTCCCGGTTCAAATTCCAATATGGGTGTAGTTTCCATATTCTCCCCGTGTCCGTGTGGGTTTTCTCCGGGTTCTCCGGTTTCCTCCCATAGTCCAAAACATGGATCAAGTCTATTGAATTCTCCAAATTGCCCCATATAGAGTGTGTTTGTGTGAGTGAGTGTGTGCCCAGTGATAGATTGGCGCCCTGTATCTGCCCAGCACCCAAAATTATCTCCCCTGAATGGGCATGAGGAACCCCATCAAGAACCTAATATAGGATAAAGCGGAAGATAATGAATGAATGGAATTTACTTTGAATCCATATAGGAGGAAACCAATGAATCAGAATGGGGAGGTTTGTTGCCCATCCAGAGGAGAACATGGGAAACCCACGTGGACTGGGGAAGAACATAAGAACTCCACCCAGATTGGGATTCCAAATTTATTTGACTAAAAAAAAAGCATGAGGCAGCACAAAACTGGTCATATTTTATTGAGCCTGATCTTTTTATGATATGGAATTGCCACAAAGCAGCCTTACGGGAATAAAATCTATCCGAAAATAAACAATAAATTGATTATTTAGAGAAATTAATTCCTAATTCTGCAATCTCAGTGTAAAATAGGCTTGTAACTGTCAGCAGTGACACTTCATTGGCATCTCGGTGCATTTTGTATTCAAGTTTACAGAGACGGGCTTTGTGTCCTCGCCACTGTAAATTAATCATGTTAAGCTCATATGTAGTAAATCACTCGTCTGCTTGCGCCTGTGTGTAATTGTGTGTTTGTGTGGGTGTGTGATCCTGTGTGTGGTCATGTTGGGGTATATATATCACGGGCTGCAGTGTGAAGTACTTGTGCCACTGATGTGGGGGTTCTGTGGCCATATGGTGAAGACAATTGGGACTACACAAGGAATCAGGCCAGACGGTTTATCAAAAACCACCCCCTCTTTTTTTATCATCAAACACTTACACATGCCCATACACACACACACACACACCCACACACCCACACACACCTATATGTAGAGAGGCCAGACCTCCATCTACGGAAAGTAGGACAAGGAAGAAGTGAATCACCGTGGACCCAGATGTGACACACACACACACACACACACTCACACTCATTGAGATGTCTCCCCCATGGTCTCTCCTTATGACCATTTTATTACCCCCTTCTCCCTCTGCCCACCTAATCCTCCACTTTTTTCAGTTCCCTCTTAGCTATTTAAAATGTGCATACCCATTCTGTGCACATAGGTACATATTGACATCTATCATGTATTTAGTGTTCAATGCATTTTTCGGAGAAATGTTATGTAATACTTGATGTCATGTGTGGTACCATTACAGACAGTACTCAGTGCTTTTTGTTTGCTTTTCAAATTTAAGAATTCTGACTGAAAATCATCCTGTGTCCCACATTACCAAATAAAATTTCACACATTCATTTACTAACTCAAAGTAAAGCATGTATGTGTATATATATATATATATATATATATAGGCGGCATGGCGGCCTCTCAGCGCTAGGGATTCCCGGTTCGAATCCCAATCTGGGTGGAGTGTCCATGTTCTCCTCGTGTCCACGTGGGTTTCCTCCGGGTTCTCAAGGATTTCCGGTTTCCTCCCACAGTCAAAAAACCTGGATCAAGGTCAGTTGAATTCTCCAAATTGTCCCATATAGAGTGTGTTTGAGTAAGTGTGTGTGCCCAGAGATAGATAGGCGCCCTGTCCTGGGTGTATCTGCCAAAATGTCCATGTTCGTATGGGTTTCCTCCGGGTTCTCCGGTTTCCTCCCACTGTCCAAAAACATGGATCAAGGTCATATAGATTGTGTTTGAGTGAGTTAGTGAGTGTTCCCAGAGATAGATTGATGCCCTGCCCTGGTTGTATCTGCCCCCAAACGTTCTCCCCTGGATAAAGCGGAAGATAATGGAACTCAAATATACATACACACACACACACACACATATATATATATGTGTGTGTGTGTGTGTGTGTGTGTGTGTGTGTTAAGGGCATGAGAAGCTCTACACCTTTGTCTTCCCTGGCTTCCTCTTTCCATTTAACCATTATTTTGTGCCTTTTTACCATTTTAAGATGAGTTTGGGGTCCTGTAAAACCTCAGCAGATGTTACCCATTTGTGTGCTTTTAAAAAATTACTCCATTACAGCAATGCTGTTAAAAATAAGGAAAGAGCAGATAAATATTAATGTTCTGATTTATACTGCATTTATAACGGTCTTCACTGAAACACTGGGAAATTACAGCCAGTAAAAAGTGTATTCTGAGGTCAATCAGACCTGGACAAGAAGTCTGGTAACTAGAGCAAGATGAATGCTTATCACAGGAGTGGAGGAATGAAGCCCATATTTCAGTTTCAGAGTTGAGGTGGCCTAGTAGTCCTCTGATCAGTGTTATTGACCCATTGTTTGAAATGTTGGTTACGCTCTTCTAATTTTGTCATCTTTTTGACGTTGCATCAATAAGGGTCTTGAATATTACATTTGGTCATTTAGCAGACGCTTTTTTACAAAGTGACTTACAAGGTGAGCACAGGGTTAATCCTAACATCCCTGGAGCATTGAGGGTTAAGGGTCTTGCCCAAGGACCCACATTGGTAACTTCAGTGAACCTGGATTTGAACCCCCAACCTTCAGATTGATAGCCCAACACCCTAACCACTGAGATACCACGCTCCATATGCTTGAAATATAATAATTGTCCTATATTTCTTAATAAAATATTTTTCTTGCCCCTTTGTATGAGTTTAAATTGTATTTGGGTTGGGGTTACCCATCTGAAAAGTCGTTGGCTTTTTTCCTAAAATTTAGATTTTTATTTATTTTTTGGATGCTGTTCTTTTCTTGTGAGTAAACCTGGCTTACGGGACATCATTTAAGCATCGACTTCATTCTACGGACAAGATATCACTTTATTTAAGCTCATTCCTTTAAATCACGTTGTCATTTATACATCTTTTATATTCGAAGCCATAACAAATTCAAATTGAGTGAGAGTTTATAAATAAATGCATTATGGTGGTGGCACCTTTAATACAGGTCTCTTTGTCCTTCTCACTAGTTTGACACACCTATAATTCACAGTGCATGACATGGGGTGTGAATAATAATCCGTCCGTTTACCTTTAAATTTCGAATGGCCATTTTGGTGGATGCATTATTGAACGAGGTGCAATTAAAGAATCTAACATATTGTTTATCGAATACTAATGTATACTAGATTAAATATATATATATATATATATATATATATATATATATATATATATATATATATATATATATATATCATATTTAAAATATAACATTTAGATTGTAATTACATTTAATTTAACTTACTCTACAATAAAGAATCTTAAAAGTATTTTGGGTGAAAAGTTTTTGTTTTATTGTTTGAATCACATTCTGCAAAATGAATTAAAAACGTTGTAACACTTTACCTAAATCCGTATTTATAATGCATTAATAACACATTTATAAAGCTTTATAAAGTATTTATTATGCTTTATAATACTTGTCAAAAACTTTAATTAATGGCCATGGATGTCCATAACCACACTCATAAAGTCTTATAAGAATATGGCATAAGGTTTTATAACACAAAGTGACATAATGCATTATAAATTATGTTTTAACTGTTCCTCAACTTATTATAGAGCCTTATAGCTTAAAACTCATAACTTTTTATTACAGCTTATAAGCTCTCTTTACAGGCACAAAGTAAAGTGCTGTCATTAATTACTTCTTTGAAAAAGGCTGCATACAACATAGCAGTACATAATGCCTTATAACAGCTTATAAATGATCCTTACAGACTTTAAGTAAAGTGTAATCATCTTGTTTTATGTAAGAATGTCGGGAACCAAAAGTTGAAATAAGTTAATATTATAATGCATTGTGTCACTTTGTGTTATGAAGCCTTATGCCAAAGTTGTATAACAATTAATGACTATTATGAACATCTATGTACTTATAGATGTTCAAAGGCTTATGACAAATTTTATAAAACATTATGAATACTTTATAAAGTTTTAGAAATGCATAGAAAGCGTTATCCAAAATTATTTACATAATACATTTCGTAATAAATTTACATTAATGGTGTGACTATATAGCTCTTAATTTAATGTACAGTATACAAAATATTTTTTCTGGTGTTGCAATGCATATCTTATTTTGTTTTATACAAGAAAAAAAATTACTTTGGCTATCAATAATCAACATGTGGTTAAGCTTATTTGCTGTAATTTCATTGGCAATTAGCTTTTTCCCCTAAAAAAATTATAAATATGTATCAAGAACACACTTTAGCTAGTATTCTATTGCTTTGTGAGTGTATATATCTTTATTATTTTTGTTTTTTGTAATCTTAACAACGGGCGGCACGGTGGCTTAGTGGTTAGCACGTTCTCCTCTCAGCGCTAGGGATTCCCGGTTCGAATCCCATTCAGGGTGGAGTTTCCATGTTCTCCCCGTGTCCGCGTGGGTTTCCTCCAGGTTCTCCGGTTTCCTCCCACAGTCCGAAAACATGGATCAAGGTCAATGGAATTCTCCAAATTGCCCCATATAGAGTGTGTTTGTGTGAGTGAGTGTGTGCCCAGTGATAGATTGGCGCCCTGTCCTGGGTGTATCTGCCCAGCGCCCGAAACACTCTCCCTTGGATGGGCATGGGGAACCCCCCCGCGACCCTAGTAGAGGATAAAGTGGAAGATAATGGATGGATGGATGGATGGATGGTATTCTAAACAGTTAGAAGTAGAATCCATACAAACTTTTCCTCAGTCCTCTGATGGCCTTTTCTTTTGTCTCTTGACTTTTTGCCATTGCATTTTTATCTACAATATTAAACTCTTTCTGTTTTCCCATGGTCAGTTTAAAATCTATCACTCAGCACAAGATCTGAGCCGAGGGTAAAACTTAACCTTGACCCAGTACAGAGGTATTCTTTTTTTTTTCCAACAATAATATAAATAGGCCATGACTGTGGTGGACTGTGTGTGTGTATATGTGTATATGTAAGTCTGTGACCCTCAACATGACTTCAGGGCCCTGCTGGCTCTTCTGGCCCTTCTATCACAACTGATTTGGGGATGCTGGGACACAGCAGCATTATGTGGTTCAGACAGTGCTGCTTTCAGGCTGTGTGTGGATAGTAGCATATTTAAAGTCGAAACGGGAAAAGCCGGGAGACACCCACACCAACTGGCACTAATTAGGAACACTGGGCTTGCCGGGTATTCTAATTTACATCCGTTATACTGATGCCAGTGTTGAGACACTGCTGTTGTTACCACAGGGTATGCCAGATACACACAAGTGCACAAATAATGCCATTATATAAAAATCTTCTAATTACACTAGTATTAATCATGCATTAACCACTTATATTAAGTAAAAAAAAGCTGTAATACGTTTTTATTTCATATTTACACATTTATTATTATACAAATAATGATACAAATAAAATATTCAGTATAATTTTCGTCATTTTCAAATCATCTTTTTTTAATTAGTACTGTGGGCGGCATGGTGGCTTAGTGGTTAGTGTCTCGCCAATCGAATCCCAATCTGGGTGGAGTTTCCTTGTTGTCGTGTCCGTGTGGGTTTCCTCCGGGTTCTCCGGTTTCCTCCCACAGTCCAAAAACATGGATCAAGGTCAATTGAATTCTCAAGATTCAATAAATCGCTGGGCAACCACTCACTCTGACTGACTCACTATATAGGGGCAATTTAGATAGGGAAAGTTTAATTACTGTGGGCTTAGTGGTTAGTGTCTCGCCTCTCAGCGCTGGGGATTCCAGGTTCGAATCCCAATCTGGGTGGAGTTTCCATGTGTTCGTGTCCGTGTGGGTTTCCTCCGGGTTCTCCAGTTTCCTCCCATAGCCTAAAAACATGGAGTTGTTTCATCAAGGTCAATTAAATTCACCAAATTGCCCCATATAGAGTGTGTTTTGTGTGTGTGTGTGTGTGTGTACCCAGCGATATATTGGCGCCCTGTCCCGGGTGTATCTGCCCAGCGCCTGAAATGTTCTCCCCTGGATGGGCATGGGGAACCCCCCCCGAGACCCTAGTGGAGGATTACATGGAAGATAATGAATTAATGAATGAATGATCACTGCTATTGTGTGATGTTGGTAGATTCACACAAGGACACACTTTGACAACTAAATGGCGATCTACAGAACCACAAGTAACCACGTATAAAGGAAACAACGGAAAAAGAGTGTATTTGTCTGAACCAGCTGTACCTCACAATGTTTTAGCAGTTAAAATTAGCTAACCAAGTAGTAACTCTCTCAAAACCTTAAGATAAATGAAAGCCACAGTGAATGCGATTCAATAAAATTTTGATATTTTCCTTTTCTAACAGTTATGGTGACCATAATGGCCGATAACATTTATTATATCGTTTGTACAGACTTGCAATACTATTTTGCTCACCCACAAACCTCTGTTTATACGCGATTCTTTTCCTGTGGTAGGTGCCCAGTTACTGCTCATGATCCAGCTTGCTAATTTTAGAACAGTAGCACCCAACACACTGCTGTGGCAGTGGAACTCGTGCCCAGATTGGATTGCACAGGAGCCTCAACAGGAAACAATCAATAAATGAGCAGAATGCAGCCCGTCATCCTTCATCAAGCCTTCACACTATCTAAAAGCCTCTCACATCTTTGGTCACCTTGTACCGACGGTCTCGGACCCTGTTTGTTAGGCCTCTTTTTGGGGGTTAAGTTTCTGTTTAAGGATATTTTATAAGACATATGTGCATAAATCTAACCACATGGTTACCGTAGCTATGGACAAATATGTCCTGGTGGGAAAGTAGTGGAGTTAATAGTGATCTGGTGCTTTCATGCATGGATGACCTGCTGCCATCAAAAGCAGTTAGGCACTTCTGCTAATAACGGCTTCGACTGGTTTAAATATTCAGTAACCCCCTTTTATTACATGACCCTAAAGTCAGCGTCAAACCTCTGTCCCTGTCAGATGTTCCTCTTATTCCTTTTCCCCTTACTACAATTTTTTTGGGATATATATTTTTAAGAGTAGCTATTTTGGGTGTTATTTGTCTAAATCTAAATCTAAATCTTTCAATTAACTTTAATTCAATTAACTCCAGCACGTTTCATTGTACATTTTTTATTTTATTTTAATGTTACTATTTGTTTACTACGTATTATATTATTTGCAATCTACTGGTCTAAATTTTCCTGTCATTTTTTTAATACATATTTTGTCATTTTAATTAGTTAAACTAATTACTGTAAAGGGCGGAATGGTGGCTTAGTGGTTGGCATGTTCTCCTCTCAGCACTAGGGATTCCCGGTTCGAATCCCGTGTCTGCGTGGGTTTCCTCCGGGTTCTCCGGTTTCCTCCCACAGTCCAAAAACATGGATCAAGTTCAATTGAACTCTCCAAATTGCCCCATATTGAGTGTGTGTGTGTCCAGTGATAGATTGGCACCCTGTCCTGGGTGTATCTGCCCTGCGACTAAAACGTTCTGCCCTGGATGGGCATGGGAAACTCCCCCGTGACTCTTGTAAGGAATAAAGATAATGGATGGATAGATGTATAATTACATTAAAACTACAAAAACATCATTTATTCATTATGCTGTACTAGAGTCATGGGCGGTTCTCCATGTCCATCCAGGGGAGAAAGTTTCGGGCGCTGGGCAGATACACCCAGGACAGGGTGCCAATCTATCTGTGGGCACACACTCACTCACTCACACAAACACACTCTATATGGGGCAATTTGGATAATTCAATTGGCCTTGATCCATGTTTTTGGACTGTGGGAGGAAACCGGAGAACCCGGAGGAAACCCACATGGACACGGGGAGAACATGGAAACTCCACCCAGATAGGGATTCGAACCTGGATCCCCAGCGCTGAGAGGCGGACGTGCTAACTACTAAGCCATTGTGAAAACAGAACGGTGCATTTACATCTAAATCCCTTAAAACAAATGTATGCATTAATTACATAAAGCTTTTATAAACAGCAGAGAATTTAAGCTTGAAAGTTCCGTTCATCCTCTATTAGGGTCGCGGGGGGTTCCCCATGCCCATCCAGGGGAGAACGTTTCAGGCGCTGGGCAGATACACCCAGGACAGGATACCAATCTATCGCTGGGCACACACTCACTCACACAGACACACTCTATATGGGGCAATTTGGAGAACTCAATTGACCTTGATCCATGTTTTTGGACTGTGGGAGGAAACCGGAGAACCCGGAGGAAACCCACACGGACACGGAGAACATGGAAACTCCACCCAGATTGGGATTCAAACCAGGAATTCCTAGTGCTGATTCCTAGTGCTTCCTAGTGCCACCGTGCCGCCCGAGCTTTCCATTTTGTGAATTGTAATTAATTTGTATGAATAAAAGTCGGAAATTTCACTTCGCGTCAGATTCACAGAAGGTTTATGTAATAAACACCTGTGTTGCGCTGAGCGCCTTGTCCTCACACTACATCTACTAGTCCCAAAATATAGTTTTTCCATTTTGCGTCTGACAGTATACACAGAGGCACATCTTGTATCTGTCACTAGCCCCCTAAGCGTTGGGGCATTAACAAGCAGCTCATTATGAGCTCGGCTCATGCAGCTGCCTGTCCTCTTACTTTTCATATCACTCACCATTTTCAGCCCCAAACAGAGATGCCTGCATGTGCTTTCAGCGGCCTGAGGAGCCTTTTTTCAAGCACCTACTTTTCACTGTAATGCCTTATGAAGGGACGCTTTGCCAAGAGAATTAATTAAAGGTTAGGCGTTTGGGGAGCTGCTTTCTGTTGGTTTCCGTCTGTGGCTCGGTAAATCTACAGCTTCACTACAACATGATCATGAGTGTAATATCCGTGCCGGTATGAGAGTGCGAGGTTAGTATTGTAATTACAATTTTATTTTCAACTGCAAATATATAGTTTGGGCGGCACGGTGGCTTAGTGGTTACAACGTTTGCCCCTCAGTGCTGGAGATTCAGGTGCGAATCTCTATCTGAGTAGTGTTTCCATGTTCTTCCGTGTCTGTGTGGGTTTCCTTTGGTTCTCTGGTTTCCCCCACGAAAACATGGATTCAAGGTAAATTGAATGCTCTTAATTGCCCCATATACTGTAGTGTGTGTCTGTGTGAGTAAGCCTTTCATTTGTCCTTTGTACCCTTTGTAAGGGTACATAGGTGTTCCTAATCATAGTCATATTTTTGTTTCCCCAAAACACTTTTCCATAAGGCTTTATAACAGAAAGTGACATAATGCATTATAATATGAACTTATTTAAACTTTGGATTCGTTGGATATTTGCAAATTCTTAATTAAAAAAAGGTCTGTCAAAAGCATTCATAAGCTTTTATAAGGCATTACGTACTACTATGTATGCAGTCTCTTTCAAAGAGTTAATTAATGACAACACTTTATGTCTACTCTACTTTATGAGCACTTACAGTATAAAGTAATTTTCAGGAAAAGCATTAAATACAAACATTATAAGGCTTTATGTAGCTGGTTTCTATAATAAGTTGATGAACAGTTCAAATATATCATTTATAAAGCATTAAGCCACTTTGTGTTATAAAGCCTTATGACATGTTATAACATTATAAATGTGGTTATGTACATCTATAGACATTAATAAAGGCTTATGGCAAGTATTATAAAGCATTATGAATAAAGCTTTATAAATTATAAATACGGGATTCAGTTAAGTGTGTTACCGTTGTTTACTTATAGTTTAAAGTATAGTAACTACAATGACAACTAACATAACCTAAAATCTAAATATAAAATTAGAGCTATATAAAATTACAAATCAAATGTGCCATATATAGATTGAATAACGACAATAATAAATAATAATAATAATAATAATAATAATAACAATTATAAAATACTACTAATAATAAAATAATAATAGCAATACTACTACTACTACTACTACTACTACTACTACTACTACTACTACTAATAATAATAATAATAATAATAAAATAATAATAATAGCAATTATAAAATACTACTACTATTAAAATAATAATTATCATCATCATCATCACTTTATTTGTAAAAAAATTGGAAATGAAGATTAATGTTTACTGCAATTCTAATTGTGTGTGTGTGTGTGGGACAAGTTGAGTACATTTACGCAGAGGATTATATAGGATAGTTTGTTGAGACTCAGGCCTGCAGAGCAAGTAGCTGATGTCACGGGGAGGTACGATGAAAAGAGAGAGAGAGAGAGAGAGAGAGAGAGAGAGAGAGAGAGAGAGAGAGAGAGAGAGGGGAGGGGGGTCTAGCACAGCAAGGTCTGTCAGTGTGTATCTGTCACAGCTGGGACTGGACATTAGCCTCTTTCCATCCCTTTAGCTGAGACAATACAGACTGACAGTTGCAACCCCAAATGTAAAGTTAAGACTTTCAGACAGATGACACCCCTCAGGGAGGCCAACTAACGCATGTCCCATATCGCCCTTTTGCATGAATCCCACTCTACAAGAGACCATGCACGATGCATTATCCCAGGTTTATCCCACGCTTTCACCTGATAAATCTAGAAAAACATTATTAAAAACAACCAACAAACATTTCAAAGTACAAAAAACAAATCCTTTTGATTTTTAGAATTCTCTGACATGCCTGCTTGTAAAAGAAATAATAAACCCAAACAGTTTGGAACAATAACTTTAGTTAGCATACACCTAAAATTATACAGTATATAATCGTAGTCTAAAAAAATCTTAGTTTAGGGAGTTCTAATGTCAGACGCGTTTTTATATATATATATATATATATCCCAGCTAAACCCTCAATCCATCACAACCTGACCTTCCAAATTGATGGCTCCACAATCTCCCCAACTGATTCGGTCCGGAACCTTGGGTTCACAATAGACTCCCACCTTAAACTCTCTGATCATGTTATCAAAACCGCCCGTTCTTGTAGATTCCTTCTTTATAACATAAGGAAGATCAGACCCTTTTTGACTGAACATACTACCCAACTGCTTGTTCATGCCCTAGTCTTATCCCGGCTTGATTATTGTAATGCTTCCACCATCAGACCTCTTCAACTAATTCAAAACTCTGCAGCCCGACTCGTGTTTAACCAGCCCAAGCGAACTCATGTCACTCCATTACTCACTTCCCTCCATTGGCTTCCTGTAGCTGCTCGCATTCAGTACAAGTCGCTGACTCTGGCATACAGAAACATTTCTGGATCTTCCCCCTCTTACCTTCACTCTATCTTTTCAAAATACACTCCGACTCGTTCACTTCGCTCCAGTGATGATTGCCGCCTGGCGATTCCACCTCACCGAGGAGCTAATTCTCACTCTGTGGTGTTCACCACTGCAAAATGGTGGAACGATCTTCCCAACTCTGTCCGTAAAGCAGAATCTCTAAACAGTTTTAAGAAACTACTTAAGACGCATCTATTTAAAAAATACCTGTTATAAAAAAAATAAAAAAAAATAAAAAAAGGGGGGGGGGGGGGCGCAGCTTCGAATAACAATCAGGTTTGATGAACTTACAGTATAGTTGGTTTTCTCCATGGCTTCTGACTTGTGGTGTTTGGATAAAAGCGTCTGCTAAATGACTAAATGTAAATGTAAATATATATATATATATATATATATATATATATATATATATATATATATATATATATAAAATCATTCATTCATTCATTATCTCCCGCTTTATCCTCTGTTAGGGTCGCGGTGGGGTTCCCCATGCCCATCCAGGGGAGAACGTCTCGGGCGCTGGGCAGATACACCCAGGACCAATCCATCGCTGGGTACACACTCACACACTCAAACACACTCTATATGGGGCAATTTAGAGAACTCAATTAACTTGATCCATGTTTTTGGACTGTGGGAGGAAACCGGAGAACCCGGAGGAAACCCACGCGGACACGGGGAGAACATGGAAACTCAACCCAGATAGGGATTCGAACCGGGAATCCCTAGCGCTGAGAGGCGAACGTGCTAACCACTAAGCCACCATGCCGCTATATATATACAGTAGACAGTATATAAATATAAAATTTTAATAAATAAATATAAAATTTTATTTAATAAATATAAAATTTTAAAATAAAATAGACAATAAAATATTTGTCTCTAAATAGGTTAAATATCATAGCAGGTGGGGCGGCACAGTGGTTAGCACGTTTGCCTCTCAGCACTCCCTATCCGGGTAATTTTTCCATGTCCTCCCCGTGTCCGCGTGGGTTTCCTCCAGGTTCTCCGGTTTCCTCCCACAGTCCAAAAACATGGATCAAGGTCAATTGAGTTCTCCAAAATTGCCCCATACAGAGTGTGTATGTGTGCGTGGCTGTGTGAGTGAGTGTGTGCCCAGCGATAGAGTGGCGCCCTGTCCTGGGTGTATCTGCCCAGCGCCCGAAACGTTCTCCCCTGGATGGGCATGGGGAACCCCCCCGCGACCCTAATAGAGGATAAAGCGGAAGATAATGGATGGATGGATCGTAGTAGGTGAAGACAAAACATTTTTAATTATTATTTCTCTAACCAATTATGTAGATTATGTACTACGAAGTTCATCTGTATAATGATTTTTGTTCATCATCTGCTTTATCCTCTACTAGGGGGGTTCCCCATTCCCATCCTGCTAGAACGTTTTGGGCGCTGGGCAGATACACCCAGGACAGGGCGCCAATCTATCACTGGGCACACACTCACTCACAAGCACACAATATAGAGCAATTAAGAGCATTAAATTTACCTTGAATATGTTTTTGGACTGTGGGAGGAAACCGGAGAACCCGGAGGAAACCCACACAAGGAGAACATGGAAACTCCACCCAGATTGGGATCTCTAGGGCTAAAAGGCGAACGTGCTAACCACTAAGCCACCGTTCCGCCCGCCATCTATATGATCAGTGGAACTGAAAAACAGACAGTGGCTGTAGAACTAACGTAAGCTAAAATCTTGAGCTATATAAAATCCAAAATTAAATGTGCCTTATATAGATTAATTAACAGCAATAATAATAATAGGGCGACACAGTGGTTTAGTGGTTTGCACGTTCTCCTCTCAGCACTAGGGATTCCCGGTTCAAATCTCAATATGGCTGGAGTTTCCATGTTCTCCCTGTGTCCACGTGGGTTTCCTCTGGGTTCTCTAGTTTCATCCCAAAGTCCAAAAACATGGCTCAAGGTAAATTGAATTCTTCAAATTGCCCCATATAGAGTATGTCTGTGTGAGTGAGTGTGTGCCCAGTGATAGATTGGCGCCCTGTCCTGGGTGTATCTGCCCAGCGCCCGAAACATTCTCCCCTGGATGGGCATGGGGAACCCCCTCCGTGACCCTAATAGAGGATAAAGCGGAAGATAATTGATGGATGGATTGAATATGAACCAACATCCTAACCACTGAGTTACCACACCCTTTATTTCCTTGTACGTACCAATGAATTAGCTATTTTTTTTATCATATCAGGAAAAAAAACCTAGATTACAGCACTAGGCTCAGGAACAGTTACACAGCGAGAAGACTGAACATAAAAAAATGAGCATATAATAAAATGTGTTGGCTTGTCTGTTTTCTAGCGCCTGAAACGCTGTGACAAGCCTGTGACAAATACTTTTATGTTCATTATTTGAGAGTTCTTTTTTTTCAACTTTAGATTGTTTATTGATTTTCATCTCTCGCGAGAAAAAGCTTGAAGAAGTATGCCCGAGGTTCCTGCAGGAGTGCTTTAGGGCTCAACAACAGGGTCATGTTTCAAGGTGCTAGGTATGGTGTGATATGATAGCAGACCTATTGAAAGGATGAAACCGTATGCTCTGGTATGATTCCCAGAGCTGTGTGGAGTGACCAGATGAGCGGTTCTTTAAATGTTTAATCCAGTCCACCCCAATAAGACTAGGACAGTTTCAGCTTTTAGTCAAATATTTACCAAGAAATGAATCTTATCTTCATACATCATGTATTTTAGCAGTTACTCATTCATTATCTTCTGCTTAATTCACTTTTAGGCTCACAGGAGGGTTCTCCATGCCCATCCAGTAGAGAATCTTTTGGGCGCTGGGCAGATACACCCAGGACAGAGCACCGATCTATTGTTGGGCACACTTATTCTTACACACACACACACATCAATTTACCTTAAATATTTACCTCAGGGCAGCACGGTGGCTTAGCACGGTGGCTTCTCAGTGCTAGGCATTCCCGGTTCGAATCCCTATCTGGGTGGAGTTTCCTCTAGGATCACCAGTTTCCTCCCACAGTCCAAAAAACATGGATCAAGGTCAATTGAGTTCTCCAAATTGCCCCATATAGAGTGTGTTTGTGTGAGTGAGTGTGTGCCCAGTGATGGATTGGCGCCCTGTCCTGGGTGTATCTGCTCAGCGCCCGAAACTTTCTCCCCTGGATGGGCATGGGGAACCTCCCGCGATCCTAGTACAGGATAAAGGCAATGGATGGATGGAGATTTACCTCATATGTCTATTGTATATCACTGTTCCTTCCTTGGACCAATTATGATGGGTACTGACTGTGGCATGAGGGCATGATGGTCGGCGTCTGTAGTGGGGAGATCAGGTAAACAGTAACACCTGCCTGTGATTATTGTCTGTAATTATCTCCCTCTCTACCGTTTCACTCATGGCCTACTCTTACCGTCACACATGAGGAGGGGAAATTAGAGACAATAATCACAGGCAGCTGCTACAATTTACCTGCTCTGCGTCCTAAACCTGTCTCCTGTCCATCAATGACCTCTGCAGAGTGGGAACACCCCACGTCAATTACGAGGGTAAAATTTGCAATTGCTGCCAAAGCGATGCTTTTGAAAACATGAACAGGTCAGAGGGATTCAAATCAAACTCAAATCAAGTTTATTCATCACATAATATATGTTTATATGTTAAGTTAAAAAAGAGAAACTATACAAATACATATATGGAACTGTATGGATCAATCCATCCATTATCTTCTGCTTTATCCTCTACTAGGGTCGCGGGGGGGGTTCCTCATGCCCATCCAGGGGAGAACGTTTCGGTCGCTGGGCAGATACACCCAGGACAGGGTGCCAATCTATTACTGGGCACAGACTCACTCACACAGATGCACACTATATGGGGAAATTTGGAGAATTCGTTTGACCTTAATCCATGTTTTTGAACTGATGGAGGAAACCAGAGAACCCAGAGGAAACCCACGCGGACACGGGGAGAACATGGAAACTCCACCCAGATTGGGATTCCAACTGGAAATCCCTAGCGCTGAGAGGTGAACTGAGGCCCGGCACTCTACGGATAAAATTTGTATTGAAAATTTATGACGGTGTTGTAGGTTGTATTCAGAGTCTGAAAAGCCATTGGGAAGGAACTCATCCTCATCCTCTCTGTGTTAGCCTTCAGGGATTGAAAACGCCATCCTGATGGCAATAGAGTGAAGTGAAGGTCCACAATCTTCAAACACTGGAATGGTCTGCACGGTCTCAAGACATGAGAACCAGACAGAAGAGTATAAGCAAAGCAAACTAGTGCAGCCTTCTAATTCTTGTGTTCAGTTAGTTATATGAGAACGTTGGTATCTAGGTTCGATTTCATCTCGGAAGCATAGCGACGCTGAGAAGGAAAGGC
The DNA here is from genome assembly GCA_019802505.1 of Corydoras sp. C115. NCBI lineage: Eukaryota > Metazoa > Chordata > Actinopteri > Siluriformes > Callichthyidae > Corydoras > Corydoras sp. C115. The sequence continues at coordinate 345,976 of JAFMOC010000261.1, forward strand.
GAAAGGGAATTAGGAAGATGGCGACTTGTGCAGGTCTAGCACAAGGCTGCAGGTAATCCGTTTGATAGTTCTTCTTTAACAAATCAAATAAAATCAAATCAAATTTATTAGTCACATGCGTAGTTATACACGGTACAGCCAGCAGTGAAATTCTTTTCTGACATCTCCATAGAAAGTAAAAAATTTACAAAAAGTTTGGATTTTAAAATATAATAAAATATAATAAAATATAATAAAATATTAAATTAAATTAAATTAAATTAAATGTGCAAAAAGCTGTAAGGATATAAACAAAAAATTGTTTTGTAAGTTATAATTAGTTTTATAACTATAATAGTAATAATAATTATTATTATACTATTATAATAATAATTAGTTTTGTAAGTTATAATAGTGCATCTGTGTGCAAGTAATGCAGTGCAGGGTTAAAAAGATGTTTGAATTGTGAAGGTGTTTTCGTCCTGGTTCAGGGTCCGAATCTCCATTGGGAAGAAACTCCGCCTCATCCTCTCTGTGTTTGCCTTCAGGACACGAGAACTCCATCCTGATGGCAATAAAGTGAAGAGCTTGTTGTCAGGATGACTGAAGTCTTCCACAATCTTTTTGGATTTGGACCAGCACGGCTGCCTGTAGATGGTCTGGAGGACTGAAAGTGCTACTCGGATGGTGCGTTCAGCGTTCGAACGTACCACCCTCTGTAGTGAGCGTCTGTCAGGATGGTTGCTGTTCCCGAACCAGGTTCTGATGTCCCCTGTGAGGATGCTTTCGACGGTGCAGGAGTAGAAATTCTGCAGGACATTGGAGGGCAGTCTGAAGTCTCGTAGACGTCGAAGGTGGTAGAGACGCTGACGAGCCTCCTTTGCCAGATTGTTAATGTGGCAGGACCAAGATAGGTCCTGTGCGATGTGAACATCAAGGTACTTGAAGCTGTCCACTATCAAATATCAGAGGTACGAGCTTTGTTTAGCCCATATTTCAAAAATATCTTGTTTTCGTAAGTACAGTCTCATTTGGTGCCAAGATGACTTCCAAAGCAAACACCCTGAGTAGACTTGATGCATCTGTGCGAAGGTGAATAGTATGTCTATACATGAGGGCCAAGGGAGAAAGGGAGCTGGCACATCCCACCACAGCCACTTAACAGATACACTCGGCTTGTTTTCTTACGTATGTCACTATGATATAAATAGCATTGATTAAAGTGCCAACCAGCCTCAGCATCTGTGCTTTTTGGCAGCGGCATCTTTCTGGCATGTGTGCGCTCCCATTCAGGTTCTTGCGTTCTTCTTCAAAGCAGATGGGCAGATGAGGATAAGTAACCACCTTAACAGTTCTCAGGTCGCCAGTCCTGGATTACTTCGGGCTGCAGACTGATATTGCTAAGTGCTGTGTGGAAGCCGCTCGTTGGTATTAAATAACCAGCTATAATGGTGAATAAGCTACATTAGAGGCTGTCAGCAATGGCTCACCTTCACACGCTGGTGAGCATCAATGGGGAACCAGGCGTTTTGAAAGGGGAAAGAGACGGAGAATGGAAGCTAAATAAGAGTCTTCAAGAAAAAGATTTGATTTTAAGCTCGGTAAATATGTTTGTGTGTGTGTGTGTGTGTGTGTGTGTGTGGGGTGAGGAACTTGTAATACTCAGCATGAACAAACAGATTCCAAAGCACATTGGACGTGTCCCAGGTGCAATTTTGTTTATGAATTATTGAGTGTGCTGTTGACAAGGCTTTTCTGCTGATCACCGGCATACGGGGCCTGCAAAAGAACACAAAGACCTCGCTGTACTGTTTTTGTTTCCCCGTCAGCTGCATTTACGGGCTTAAAATGTAAAAAAAAAGAGAAAAAATTGGCATCCGATTCAGGGGATAATACTTATGGATAATACCCCCCTCTTGGCAGGTGTTTATAGCCGAATTGAGTTTCCCATTTTTGGCAGATTGGAATCACTTGCAACTTCATGGACTCATGCATATTTGATGATCTGACTTCGGGAAAACACATGTTCGAACCAAGTGAGCAGATAAATCTGAGCTGGTAGATGAATCACGGTTTATTAATACCAGAGCAAAGCTGGTTTTACTTGGATGTCATTTGGAATGGGAATTGAAGGAGGATGTCCAATGGGACGCTTGCATAACGAGCAGCCGTTGGCATCGGGGAGCATTATGCATATATTTATTCAGCAACTCGGAACACATCTGTTGCTATGAATCATAATTTGAGGCACAGCTTGGCGTCCCAGCAATTACGAAAGCAAATATTTTTGCTCATACTTTAAAGCTTTAGTATCTCATGGACGTGAAATTCATTCATACACACTTACACACACACTCACAGACACGGGCGTACACCCAAGCTCCTCCAGTAAGCATTAAAAACAATACAAACCCAAATCCAATATCAAACATTGCTTTAACAATTTGTAATTTTGCCTAATTAAGTATAATAACTTTGAAGGGCAGGTCATCACACATTTAATTAATTACACTCTGGATATAATGAAGTGTCCAAACTATTACACCAACTTTAGTCACACTACACTAGCTGCCAGCTCTACCTTAGCTCAGCATTTCTTAGACCTCTCAGCACATCTTTGGAACTTTATAGTGCCATACTATATGTTTTTATGTTCTAACTATCTGCTGTTGTACAGCTGTAGGTGGGGTGTTAAAGCTGAATCACTCTTATGTGCATGGCAGGGGGCATACAGGACTAGGGCAGAGCCTAATCCCGTAAAGCCACCAGGTTATGAAAGCTGTCTAGCAATTACTTTTCAAGAATTAGGCCCAGCCTGAGTTTAAATTGAGTTTTAATTCTTATTTAATCAGACTTTTTCCCTTAAGGTTGTTTCATTTTTATATAAAAGGCAGAGTTGAGCCTGGTGTAAGAATGTTACTATAGCTACAATAAAGTTGAATAACCACTATTTTAGTTTCTTTAAGTCAGCCAAGTTCAAATATATAGTCAGTAAGTTGAAATATATACGTATAGCTGCCATATAATAATAATTAATAATAATAATAATAATAATAATAATTATTCATTCATTCGTTATCTCCCGCTTTATCCTCTATTAGGGTTGCGGTGGGGTTCCCCATGCCCATCCAGGGGAGAACGTCTTGGGCGCTGGGCAGATAGACCCAGGACAGGGCGCCAATCCATCGCTGCGCACACACTCACTCACACAAACACACTCTATATGGGGCAATTTTGGGAATTCAATTGACTTGATCACTGTTTTTGGACTGTGGGAGGAAACCGGAGAACCTGGAGGAAATCTACGCGGACACGGGGAGAACATGGAGACTCCACCCAGATGGGGATTCGAACCGGGAATCCCTAGCGCTGAGAGGCGAACGTGTTAACCACTAAGCCGCCGTGCCGCCAATAATAATAATAATAATAATAATAATAATTATTATTATTATTATTATTATTATCCATCCATCCATTATCTTCCGCTTTATCCTCTACTAGGGTTGTGTGTGTGTGTGTATTATTATTATTATTATTATTATTATTATTATTATTATTATTATAGGCTTAATCTCTCATCATTGGGGATCCAGGTTCTAATCTGGGTGTAGTCTCCATGTTTTCATGTGTTCACGTGGGTTTCCTTCGGGTTCTCTGGTTTCCTCCCACAGTCCAAAAACATGGTTCAAACTGTTCTAAATTGCCCCTATATAGTCACACATGTGTGTCTAAATTTGTGAGTGTGTACCCAGCAATAAATTGGCACCCCAAAATGGCACCCTATTGGATAGGCATGAGGAACCCCACTGTGAGAGCCCAGAATCCCACTCCATAGTAGAGGATCAAACTGAATATAATGAATTAATTAAATAATAATAATAATAATAATAATAATAATAATAATAATAATAATAATTGTTATTATTATTATTATTTAAAGTTGGACTTACATAGCACCTTTATAATATACAAGAATGCTTTACAAACATAATTTAAAAAAAATAAAAAATAAAAAAAAACCTTATGAAACTTATAAAAAAACAGACTTATGACAGATGGCTCTGAGCACGATAACTGAACACAAGCTTGTATGCTTATTCTCCTTTGCTTAAAGTGATTACTATATGCTGGTACAGTATATAGAAGGAATTCAAGGGTTTGGGATTGCCCCAGTAAAGCATCCTCCAGCAACCGATCCCGGCTGGACAGCGGGAAAGATATGGCATTGCAATAGTTGCGCAGGTAGGTGCGACTTATCAAACCTGATTGGTGTGGTGCCCTTTGGAAAATGTAGTCTCTTCACAAGGATTCGTTTGTGTTATGTTGCCTTCCCAAGTGGCAAGTCAACCCACTACAATTGCGTTACTATTTATATTATAGCCTTTTTGGACAAATGTAATGATTTGACAAGGTCAGAATTTTGACAATTTTGTCAGAGCATCTTCAAAACTACTGGGATGTCCCTGGTTAGCAGTGGGTAGTATTTATCAAAAGTGGTCCATGGAAGGAAGAGTGGTAAACCGATGACAGGGTCATGTGTGGCCAAGGCTGATTGATGCACATTGGGAGCAAAGGCTGGGCCATGCATGCAGTTCCAACAGACAAAATGCTTGATTAATGCTATTAATTAATTAATATTTGGTTGAATAACCGTCAAACGTGCAGAAAAGTATTATTTTTAATAAATATTGATGTCAGGATAACAAGCTTTATCACAAACATAAAATTTGCATAAAGACACAAATTTCCCATTGGGAAAAAAAGCATAACTATTATGCCATATAATTGGTTCTGCATTTGTTTAGGAGTAATAGCTTTAAATTTTAATGCAAGGCAGGAGACAGACTTTTAATAGATACATGGTAGGATTTCATTGGAATCATATTTTTGGCAGGGCAGTGGGAACCTCCATTGGTTTGTGTTACAAACTCATACAAAGCTCATTTGTTTAAGTATATGCCATCTGGACAGAGAGTTAATGAGGAGTGTCTCTCCCAGGCTAAAAAAAAAAAAAAAAAAAAACGTAGGTTGGATGGTGACACAGCTCTGAACGGAACATGCTGAGAACAGGATGCTGAAGGATGTAGCAAAGTGAGGGCGACAGCAAATTCTTCTTCCTATGCTTTTATGTGCTTTTTATTTTTGAATGTATGTTCATGCTCACTGACATCACAAACTTGCACTGGGTAAAAAAATATATTAACCAAGTCAATTGAGTTCTCCAAATTGCCCCATTTAGAGTGTGTATGTGAGTGAGTGTGTGCCCAGTGATAGATTGGCGTCCTGTCCTGGGTGTATCTTCCCAGCGCCCGAAATGTTCACCCCTGGATGGGCATGGGGAACCCCCCGACGACCCTAATAGAGGGTAAAGCGGAAGATAATGGATGGATGGATGATTCATTATCTTCTGCTTAATCCTCTACTAGGGTCATGGGGTGTTCCTTATGCCCATCCAGGGCAGAACGTTAAGAGTGCTGGGCAGATACACCCATGACAGGGTGGCAATCTATCACTGGGCACACTCATTCACACTATATGGGGCAACCTAGAGCATTGAAGTTACCCTGAATCATTGTTTTTTTGACTGTGAGAGGAAATCGGAGAACCTGGAAACCCACACGGTCATGGGGAGAACATGGAAACTCCACCCGGATTGGGATTCGAACTTGGGTCCCCAGCGCTGAGAGGCGAACATGCTAACCACTAAGCCACCAATTTAATAACCATCAGATAAAATTATAAACTTCATTACATGCTTATGTTGAATAATGGCCTTTGTGCTGATTTAGAAGATTTGTCAGTTTTTATCTTTATTAATGCATTAATAATTATTGGACTGATAAAATGATCTTTAATCTATTCAAATATTTGTCAAATAAATCCAAAAAGTTCCTGAATGTTGTTAATGTAAGCTGGCTCGCATCACAGGTCTTGCCGTTGCTGAATCAGGATGAAGTAAATGGCATTCCTCTTACGCAAGAGGAGGAAGCCGCTCTCGGGTTACACGTAAATTAAAGCCTAAATGCGGGGCAATCTGATCCGTTCTCGAGCCAGGAGCTTCAGCAGTTTCTACTGTTACACGGCGACCAGATAGGTATTCAAGTGCTTTCATCATTTTCTGCTCTTGCATAAATGCCTGGAGATTTGCTTTTTAAGACCATGCAGATACACATCCTGGGGTTGTGCTAAACGGTCTGAACTTTAAGTGGAGTTAAGAATGAAACGTGCAGATTATCTCTAACTGGTCTTAATTAAAGAGCAAATCTTGTGCGTGAGATGGTTATGAAAGCCAATAGGGGCGATAAGGTTGATTAAAATGTGGATAGGTTACTTCTGCTTGAACAGTATTACTGCAGAGTGAAAGCTGAAAACACTGAAGGTATATATGTATACTATATAAAATGTGTTTATATGTATATAATTCAGTGTTTATGTTTATATATATATATGTATATATATGTCCATTTATCCATTATCTTCCGCTCATGTCCTCAACTAGGGTCGCGGGGGTGTGTGTGTGTGTGTGTGTTCCCTACGAGGGTATATATATATATATATATATATATATATATATATATATATATATATATATATATATATATATATATATATATATATATATATAGTGTGTATATATAGTGTGTGTGTGTGTGTGTATATATATATATATATATATATATATATATATATATATATATATATATATATATATATATATGTAGTGTATTGTGTATGTATGTATGTATGTATGTATGTATGTGTGTGTGTGTGTGTGTGTGTGTGTGTGTGTGTGTGTGTGTGTGTGTATATATATATATATATATATATATATATATATATATATATATATATATATAGTGTATTTATATATATTATGTTTATCCCTCACACTCTCTCTCTCTCTCTCTCTCTCTCTCTCTCAGAGAGAGAGAGAGAGAGAGCACCATGCAGCACCATGGACAGTGATTTTGACCGTGATTTTCGTGGGGCAAGTTTCCTTTTAACTTTAATTTTACAGTTAAATGTCTTCACAGTTAATTATTTGTGCCGAAACTTTCTAAATGTCTTTCTCTCCATTCTTGTCCACACATGTGTGACGCAGAACAGTCCCCTAAAGTTAATGCCGACCACCATTTAAACAATTAGAGAGCTCCATTGCTTAACTAGAACCAATGCAAAAAGTGTTTCCACGTGAAACCATCACTGTGGGAACAATCTTTTGGTAATCTTTCGATGAAAGTTGTCCCAAACCGCAGCTCCTTTCATCTCTACTGCGATCCCTCGTGTCCTCCTTAGTTTATGGACCATGAGATTAGGTAGGAATATGAAAGAAAGAAATCGAACCACGACCATTTATCAAAAGCCAACGTACGGATGGTTTCGGATAGTTAAGTGGTGAAATCAAATTATTCTAACAGACCGTTTGAGCAATCCCATAGATTTTTTTCCCCACATAGTTTTGAGCCAAAAAAATTAAAGAAATGTAAAAAGTTAAAGGGTTAAAGAACAGTCAGTGAATATCTTGTTTGTTATATTTGACTTTAACGTAAAGGGGCCACCCTTTATTAAGTAGCTCTTTTTTTCTTTGAATTGAATTTTTTAAATTGGATTTCCTAATATACTGCATGTGCGGTAAATGCTAAAAGTTGGACGAAACTGAGAAAACGGTGGTAATACTCATGTATTAAAATATTGGATACTTTTTTTTATTACCCTACATTGTTGTGCATTCATTAATAAACTTTATCTTCTCCCTTCAGTGTATTCTCATCACTCACGTCTGGCTGCCAAACTGAAATTGAAATAATACTTAAATAATAAAATGATTTACTGCATAGTATGCAAATGAAAAAACGAGGTTATTGCACAGTTGCATTTAAGTTAAACAATAAATCAACATTTCTTGATTCAAGTCGGGATCATTTCAGATCACTGTACATAAAAACTACCATACATACAAACAATTTATTTTCTCGAGCTATTCATTAATTGCTGATTAAGACACTGGACAAAGCTATATATATATCACTGTATCTCATTTAAATATATACATGCAGTAAATTGTAAATTGTTATGTAACTAGTGAGTTGCCATCTAATCGTAATCAAATTCCTTGTTTAACATATTTGGCCAAATACAAATAAATCTGATTCGGATTAAACTGCATACGTCACAAGATGGTAACACTTAACGTGACTGGAAGTTATAAACTTGGGTCCCAATGAAATATAATCTGCGAATTGATAACTCATCAAATGATTTGTCTTCTCCACATTTGATGAGATTATTTTTATTTTCTTCTATTAAGCTGTAGTAATTATGCAAATTATTACAATTCTAGCCTCACGCCTCCGGTTGTCCTTTTGTAAGATGGATAACAGGGAAAAAATCCGTATTTTATAGTGAGGATGCAAAAAACCCAGCTGCACAATAAATAAATAAATTAACAAAGAAATAAATTTGATCGTCGCTCAAGCGTCAAGTGACGTCTTACGTTTATTATTACACATCCGATCAGTTGCATTTACACCGTGCAGCATAGTAACACAACAATCTATTGTCGGTAATTAACAATAAGATCTTTTTTTGTCCTTTGCCTTATCATAAACTTAAAGAGAAAACGGTTGCTCAAAGAATTACACGTATTGTTCGACTCCTCACCACTAATACAACTTTTATGTGCAACATCGTGATTAATTATGATCCAAATGTGCAAATATATATATATATATACATATATATATATATATATATATATATATATATATATATATATATATATATATATATATATATATATATATATATATTGAATTTAATATAAATAACAAACATGCCACTTTACTTTTACTTTATTCTGTATGATTTGGTATTTTTAGTGTCATCTTACGTCGCTTATTGTTAATTCTTACTGTACTTCTGTATATACCATGACAAACTGGGGCATCTGAACTGCAATTTACCTCTGGGGATTGATAAAGTCTGATTCTAATGAATAAAAAATTAATTTCTAATAAATAAATTCGAATTAATGAATAAAGTCTGATTTTGATTCTGATTTGTAATAATCTGGAGGGAATCTATGAGACATTTATTATTTACAGCATTGAAATTCTGATTTATTCCGATGTAATTGTATATTTGTGTGTATAGTGTGTGAGTGTGTGTATATATATATATATATATATATATATATATATATATATATATATATATATATATATATATATATATATATATATATGGGAAGTTGTTCATTGCAAAGTTTTAGGCCTTGAGTCCTGGAGGCAAGCCCTGCTCATTTTGGGCCCTAACGTTAAGTAAACGTTTTCCATCAGCGCATGCGCACTTCAGAGCTTTCCAAAATGCACTTGGATACAACGTTGAGATCACTTTAATCTCGTGATTACGTTTGATTTAATATTCACCATAATTAAAGTATACCATCACTAAAATGGAAAAAAAAGGGGAGGGGGGTTGCCTTTTGGGCGCAGAACTCCTGTTTCCAGAATACCAACGGAGTTATTAGATTGGAGGCATGAAAGGGGCAGAGGAAATGATTAAATTAGCATATGACCAGATTTTTCCTCCTGCTGCACATCCCTGCTGCATGCAGGACGTGGGACAGGGATGTACAATAGAGGGCAGCAGAGAGACTTATTAAGCTCCTCGCTGCCCAGACTGAATGCTTCTGACTGATCTGATGTGATTTTTAAGAAGGTATCTCAAATGCTCACACCTCTTTATTGTGTTGGGTGGGAGGGGGGGCAGGTTCCTCATGCCCATCTAGGGGAGAACATTTCGGGCGCCTGGCAGATACACACAGGACAGCGTGCCAATCTATTGCTGATCACATTTACTCTCACAGACACACACACACACAAACAAACTCTATGGGGCAATTTAGAGCATTCGATTTGACCTAAATCCATGTCTTTGGACTGTGGGAGGACACCGGAGAACCTGGAGCAAACCCACACGGACACAGGGAGAACACCCAGATCGGGATTCCAACCTGGATCCCCAGCACTGAAAGGAAAATAAGCTAACGACTGAGCCACCGTGCTGCCCCTCATCTCATTATATTCCGCTTAATCGTCTATTAGGTTTGCGGGGGGTTCCCCATGCCCATTCAGGGGAGAACGTTTCAGGGGATGGGCAGATACACCCAGGACAGGACATCAATCTATCTCTGGGTACACACTCACTCACACAGACACACAAACAAACACACAATATATGGGGCAATTTGAACAATTTACCTTAAACTGCTCTTAACAGTTTATAAAAGCTTATAAGCTCCCGTTACAGGCATGAAGGAAAGTGTTCTCATTAATTACTTCTTTGAAAGAGACTTTATAATGCCTTATAAAAGTGTGATCGTCTTGTTTTAAGTCAGAATGTCGAAACATTCAAAGAATCAAAAGTATGTAAATAAATAAATTCAGATTATAATGCATTCTGTCACTTTGTGTTATGAAGCCTAATGTCAAACTGTTATACCAATTTAGGTCTATGGTTATGAACTTCTATGTCTATTAACAAAGGCTTATGACAAAATGATGTAAAGCCTTATGAATAACTAATTAAGTTTTATAAATGCACTTTAAATGCATTATAAGTACTGGATTCATAGAAAGTGTCATTAATACCATGAAATTCTGTTTATACAAATCTATCAATAATTAATCAGCAAAAAATAAATCAAATAATGCTTAGAAAATGGATTATGTTTAATTCGTTAGGCAAGTAAAGAAAAAAGGGAACTGTCCAGGGTTCTGAAACACAGCAGGCCCTTCAAGACTTAAAAATTAAAATTACTGTACAGTGCCAATCATATCAACCTTGAGTTTAATGTTATAATTTTTGAATGAATTGACATGATATTAAGAGCCTCTTCGATGAATAATCATATATAAATAAATCCCTCTCAACCTCTCAAATGTCAAAATTTCAATTACCTATATTTATATTTATTTTTTTTAAAGAGAAAAAAAATACTCGGGGTAAGTCAATTTGTTTATTATAGTTCCAATATACATTGGCATTTTCTAAATGCTTGATAATCTAAAAAAAAACATTTCCGAGCACCCCAAAGGAGTCTTCATTAGCAATGCACACGTTAGCTATAATGACGAGCCTATTTGATTAGTTTACCAAATTTATTACCCAGAACCAATTAGATTTAAGTTTAATAAATAAGTCATAAATTCGACCAAGAGCACCTTATTGGATTAAGATTAATGATTTGGGTCATGGAAATATATCTCTCCCAACTACATTATTATCACCGCGCCATAAATAACCCAGACGAGGATGATATCTGCAGTGATATCATTACGGTGTAAACAAAGAACACACTGTAACCATGCAACTAAATAGTGACATGGTAGAAAGAGTAGAAAATAGTCCAAGCGAGGGAGGGGGAAGGCACTAATCCTGGGTGTAGGATGTGTTAGAGCAAGGGTTGTCTTTCCGCACAGGGGAGTGATACTTAAGGAATGGGCAGAAGGAAGGTGCTAGGCTGCTGTCACCTCCAGCCTGGGCTATTTAGAACAATGCGCCATCTCCATATCTGTCATTTGACATTGGCTTTGGTCTCCATAACCTGCTTCTACCCCCTTGTGCCGTACTCAACACTAACGACCTGTGTACTAGAGATATGTGTACCATGGATACACAATGTCTCAGTGTATTATTATCTCCTCTAATGGCTTTCCACTGGAGACTTAAGGTGGTTGACTTCTTATTCCTGTAAGAAAATCATGTTCTAAAGCTGTGACATCACACATGCTTAGCCTCTTTACACTTGTCAGCAGTTTATGGCAATTCTGTAGGATGTAAGTACTCCATTTTTCTCTTTACAAGTAGTAGGCCAAGGATATTATATAAGTGAGGAAAATCCATCCATTATCTTCCGCTTTATCCTATATTAGGGTCACACTATTGGGGGGGGGGTTCCCCATGCCCATCCAGGGGAGAACGTCTCAGGCGCTGGGCAGATACACCAATGACAGGGCGCCAATTTATCGCTGGGCACACACTCAGTCACACAGACACACACTCTATATGGGGCAATTTGGAGAACTCAATTGACTTGATCCATGTTTTTGGACTGTGGGAGGAAACCGGAGAACCCGCAGGAAACCCACATGGACATGGGGAGAACATGGAAACTCCACTCAGATTGGGATTTGAACTGGGAATCCCTAGTGCTGAGAGGAGAACGTGTTATCCACTAAGCCACCATTCTGCCCAGAAAATAAGCAAAGATTTCATCTTTGTGAGTGGCAAACGTGTGTGAAACTTTGCTTTCAGTACATAGTGTGACCCCTTTGTGCAGCAAAAAACACAACGTATCTGGTAATTGGAGGGAATTGTAGCCATTTCCACTCTGTGGGTGGGTTTCCTTGCAGAAGTCCTTTCACAATTTATTGGATTAGGATCAGGATTTTGAAACAGACAATAAAAAATACATAAAATACACAAACCCTTCACAATACAGTGGGCATCACATTTGTTTTTTGTAAATTCATCACTTGTGTGTGTTTGATGTAGACTCTTGTGGTCATAGAACATGGTTTCAGTCAAACCTCATCTCATTTTATTATCTTCCGCTTTATCCTTTACTAAGGTTCCCCATGCCATCCAGGGGAGAACGTTTCGGGCACTGGGCAGATACACCCAAGCAACAGAGGAGAAAATGGTGTTGTTGCTCTTTATGGAGGAAACATTGTGTGCACTAAGGCCCAGTGAGGGACTCTAAACCTAATTGTTGCATTAATATATTTAAGTTCTGTAGAAGGGCGACATGGTGGCTTAGTTGTTAGCACGTTCTCCTGTCAGTGCTAGGGATTCCCGGTTCGAATCCCAATCTGCGTGGAGTTTCCATGTTCTCCCCTTGTCCACGTGGGTTTCCTCCGGGTTCTCCGGTTTACTCCCACAGTCCAAAGACATTGCCCCATATCGAGTGTGTCTGTGTGAGTGAGTGTGTGCCTATTAATAGATTGGTGCCCTGTCCTGGGTGTATCTGCCCAGCGTCCGGAACGTTCTCCCCTGGATGGGTATGGGGAACCCCCCCCGCAGCCCTAGTAGTGGATAAAGTGGAAGATAATGGATGGATGGAGGTTCTGTAGAGTTCTTTATTTGTTCAATGTTTCAAAGTACAACAATTCATTCATTTAATCATTGTCTTCCGCTTAATGCTCTATTAGGGTGGCGGGCGGGGGGGGTTTCCCTATACCCATCCAGGACAGAACATTTCAGGCGCTGGCAGATACACCCAGGACAGTGCGCCAATCTATCGCTGGGCACACACTCACTCACACAGACACACACAAACACACTCCATATGGGCCGTGTTTATATGCTTGCGTGTACCCAGTGATAGATTGGCGCCCTGGAATAGTGTTTATATAAACATTGATAGTCTGTTAATATTGATGTGGCTGCTCCAAATTGCCCCTATCTACACATTATCCTATATAGTTTGTGTCTATGTGCGTGAGTGTACCCAGTCATAGATTGGCACCCTGTCCTGGGTGAATCTGCCCAGCGCCCGAAACATTCTCCCCTGGATGGGCATGGGGAACCCCCCCACGACCCTAATAGAGGATAAAGCGGAAGATAATAAATAAATGTGTAAGTTGCAGTAACTGATGTGTATGTGAATTGTTTTCTGGAGCATTTGCCGAAACTTTAGCTTTTCTGTAAGCATCAAGTTGGTTGTTTGATCTATATTTTTGAGACCTGAGACAGTTGTAGTATAGTGATGTGCATGATGTTCATAGCAGAAGCTGTAGACTCACAAACTCCATCTAACAAGACATTCACACATTTTATAATCACTCCACCAAAATACCTCATCATCTCATCTCACATGTACCGTTATACACATTTTATATGCTGCTATCTTTATATTCTATATTTATAACCTCTATATTCTATATTCTATTCTATATATATTCTATTCTATATATATCTTCTTAAATTAATTTTATATACAGTATATACATATATTTATATATTATATTTATAGTTAAATGGCGGCACGGTGGCTTAGTGGTTAGCATGTTCGCCTCTCAGCGCTAGGGATTCCCAGTTCGAATCCCCATCTGGGTGGAGTTTCCATGTTCTCCCCGTGTCCACGTGGGTTTCCTCCGGGTTCTCCGGTTTCCTCCCACAGTCCAAAAACATGGATCAAGTCAATTGAGTTCTCCAAATTGTGTGTAAAGTGTGTTTGTGTGAGTGAGTGTGTGCCCAGTGATAGGTTGGCGCCCCGTCCTGGGTGTATCTGCCCAGCGCCCGAGACGTTCTCCCCTGGATGGGCATGGGGAACCCCACCGCAACCCTAATAGAGGATAAAGCGGGAGATAATGAATGAATGAATTTATAGTTAAATATTGTATATTTTATTTATATTTGTAGTGGTATATTATATATATATATATTCATAGTTGTATACTATGTTATATTTCACATTTCACATAGTGATATGTGTAATTCTCATTTTCTTCTTTAAAACTTAAATTTAAATTAAAAAAATTTAAATAACAGGGTAATCGGGGTCAGTGACCCATAAATTCGTTCTTATCTCATGTAACACATGTGATATTAGTGATGATATAATTTTCTTGAATCTTGAATCTTGAATGTGGGGGTGTGATTAGTGGGTAACCGAGTCCTAAAGCTTGCTGTGTCGAGAAAATATCCTGCATTTTGTTTTCTGGAAACACGATGCTACTGTTTTAGTTAAGTGTCTGTGCTTCTAAAGCACAAAATCAGTTGGATCTGTGTACCAGAACACAAGCAGGGGGAAACAAGCTGGTCAGCTAGCTGGCAGCCTCTCTCTCTCTCTCTCTCTCGTTCAATTTTGCTCCCTCTCTCCTCCCTCTTCCTCCTCTCTACCCCTCACTTGCCAAGCATAGGTCCTACTTAATGATTTTGAGAGATCTAGGAAGCTCTTGATTTAGACTAACCTGGGAAAGCAGGGAGGTTTACTCTTTTTCTGGTGCCTTGCGCTCTCCAGCTTTCATTTGGTAGAAGTGTGTGTATATATAAGTGTGTGTAGGTATTTTTTGTGGTCGCCGCACTGCCGAAGACAAGGAAACGCGAAAGGCAGCCGGAGGGCAGACGTCCTTGTCCCTGAAAGAAGGGAAAAGAAAAGAGAATTAAAAAATAATAATAATCAGAAGGGTAGAAACCCTGCAATCTTTGAGGGAAGCCAGGATCTTGTGTAAGTAAGGTGCATGAGGCACCCACTGACCCAGCAGGCTCGGGTCTGCCATGCTTTTGCTGATTGTGCTTGTGTTATGTTTGCATCATAAAGATCTTTTTAAATCCTTTCCGGTTAAATCCGGTTAAATGTTGCTCTAAATCTTGCTGTTTGGCCATGTGAGGCAGTTCACAATACTCGAATGGAATTTTAAATATTTAATATTGACGTCGTGATATGTGTACAAAATGTTGACAAAACAAAATAATGTTGCATAATAGATATCGATGAAATTGCCCCTACAAATTGTGTGTGTGTGAATGAGTGTGTGCCCAGCGATGGATTGGCACCCTCTCCTGAGTGTCTGAAATGTTCTTTTTATGGTTTGGCAAGTTGGACCCCCCCCCAAACAACCCCCACTACCCTCTTCACTATAGGACTAAGTGGAAGATGCTAAGTAGGCCCTGCTTTGTATAGTAGTGGGGCAATATATTAAAATAAAAGGGACGTTGTTAATTTATAGAAGAACTGAACTGAAGGTATGCTACTTGGATAGTGGTGATTGTTCCCATTACAACTTTAAAATGTATTTCCAATCACGCTATTATTGTAAAACCAACATGTGTTGGTTGTTGTTTTCTTCAGAAGCCTTACTAGATGTTTTGGAATGGTTGAATTTTAAATAGTCAGCAAGTAGTGTAATATTTTTGGATTATTTGTTTGATTTAGGTTTGTAATCTGAAATTATAAGGTCTCTTCTGTCAATTGTTTATATCTAAATTGCCCTTATATTGTGTGTGGGTCTGTGTGTCTATGTAGGTGAGTGTACCCAGCAATATATTGGTGCCCAAAATGTTCACTCATGGATTGGCAAGGTTGGACCCCCCCACCCCTATGATCCTCATCTCTATAGGAATAAGTGGAAGATGCTTTGTATAGTAGTGGGGCAATTTACTAAAATAAAAGGGACATTGTTAATTAATAGAAGAACTGAACTGAAGGTATGCTACTTGGGCAGTGGTGATCGTTCCCATTCCAGCTTTAAAATGTATTTCCAATCACGCAATCATTGTAAAACCAACATGTTTTGTTGGTTGTAGTTTTCTTCGGAAGCCTTAGTAATTGCTTTAAAATGGTTGACCTTTAAATAGTCAGCAAATAATGGAATATTTTTGGCTTATTTGTTTGATTTAGGTTTGTAATCTGAAATTATTAGGCCTCTTCTGTCAATTGTTTATATCTAAATTGCCCTTATATTGTGTGTGGGTCTGTGTGTGTCTATGTAGGTGAGTGTACCCGGCAATATATTGGTGCCCAAAATATTCACTCATGGATTGGCAAGTTGGACCCCCACCCCCACCCCTGTGATCCTCATCGTCTAGGACTAAGTGGAAGATGCTAAGTAGGCTATGCTTTGTATAGTAGTAGGGCAATTTACTGAAATAAAATGGACGCTGTTAATTAGAAGAACTAAACTGAAGCTATGCTACTTGGGCAGTGGTGATCGTTCCCATTACAGCTTTAAAATGTATTTCCAGTCACACTACTGGAAAAACATTGATCATTGTAAAACCAACATGTTTTGTTGGTTGTAGTTTTCTTCAGAAGCCTTATTCGTTGCTTTAGAATGGTTGAATTTTAAATAGTCAGCAAGTAGTGTAATATTTTTGGCTTATGTACCCAGCAATATATTGGTGCCCTGTCCTGTCTGCCCAGTGCCCGAAATGTTCTCCCATGGATTGGCAAGTTGAACCACCCCAAACCCCTACGATCCTTGCCTCTATAGGACTAAATGGAGGATTAGGCCATGCTTTGTATAGTAGCAGGGCAATTTACTAAAATAAAAGGGAAGTTGTTAATTACTGGAAGAACTGAACTGAAACTATGCTACTTGGGCAGTGGTGATCGTTTCTATTCCAGCTTTAAGATGTACTTCCAGTCACGCTACTGGAAAAACATCCATCATTGTAAAACCAACATGTTTTGTTGGTTGTAGTTTTCTTCAGTAGCCTTAGTCATTGCTTTAGAATGGTTGAATTTTAAATAGTCAGCAAATAGTGTAATATTTTTGTCTTATTTGTTTGATTTAGGTTTGTAATCTGAAATTATAAGGTCTCTTCTGTCAATTGTTTATATCTAAATTGTCCTTATATTGTTTGTGGGCGCCCAGCACCCGAAACGTCATCCCCTGTATAAGCACGGGGAACCCCCCTGCAAACCCTAGTATATAAAGATCAGATGGAATGAGTAAGTTCGGACCAAAAAACACTTTGACTGCAAATTTTCTTACAATTATGTTTGATGTTTGCTTGACGGGGCAAAGCCAACCAGTGCAGCAGTAAATTCCTTTAAACATGAACTGGCCTACAGCATGGATGACAAAAACTCAACCCCTTCCAGCCGTTATGGTAAAAACTAGCTTTAAGCCTCGTGTTTGTACAACACATCGCTCTGTTTCATTTAATCTTGTATTTACTTCTAATCCATGGGTTGCTTTGCTGACTTTATGGCTTCGGAAATCCTGTAGCCTTAAGGCAAAGTTGATCTTATGATTAGTATTCCACTGTCATAATGTGTCCGCCAAGTTTTTCCCAACTTATTTCTACTTTTCAATATATTCTGTTACATGACCACAAAGTGGCCCTGTTTAGTTTAGCTGGACGTTATTCTTGGAGGATTCCTGTGCGCATTAATTGGAGAAAGCTGGCGTCTTTTGACTTCCCATGAAGTTGGTCATCCAAACGCTTCCTTGCATATGCATGTATTAATTGGCTTGGAAGAAAGTATTTGGACGGTTAATCCTTCAGATTAATGCGAGAGGCTGAAAAGACTTATTTGCTGACTGTGAACGCTGTTGGATCTGTGGCTCAGTGTGTCTGTGTCTTTCCCAATTTTTTTTTTTATTGAATTGTGTAGAGCATATACACCATATAGCCCAAAGTAGTAGCTTGTCTGCCTTTGAACGCGTATAAAGTTGAGTGAAATCCCATACTTAACCGATGCGGTGTATACCCATCCATCCATTATCTTCTGCTTCATCCTATATCAGGGTCGCAGGGGGGTTCCCCATGCCCATCCAGGGGAGAACGTTTCGGGCGCTGGGCAGATACACCCAGGACAGGGCGCCAATCCATCGTTGGGCACACACTCACTCACACAGACACGCACACATACACACTCTATATGGGTCAATTTGGAGAACTCAATTGACTTGATCCATGTTTTTGGACTGTGGGAGGAAACCGGAGAACCCGGAGGAAACCCACGCGGACACGGGGAGAACATGGTTACTCCACCCAGATTGGGATTCGAACCGGGAATCCCTAGCGCTGAGAAGCGAACGTGCTAACCACTAAGCCACCGTGCTGCCACGGTGTATACCATCCATCCATTATCTTCTGCTTTATCCTATATCAGGGTCGCAGGGGGGTTCCCCATGCCCATCCAGGGGAGAACGTTTCGGGCGCTGGGCAGATACACCCAGGACAGGGTGCCAATCCATCATTGGGCACACACTCACTCACACAGACACGCACACATACACACTCTATATGGGTCAATTTGGAGAACTCAATTGACTTGATCCATGTTTTTGGACTGTGGGAGGAAACCGGAGAACCTGGAGGAAACACGGGGAGAACATGGATACTCCACCCAGATTGGGATTCGAACCGGGAATCCCTAGCGCTGAGAAGCGAACGTGCTAACCACTAAGCCACCGTGCCACCACGGTGTATACCATCCATCCATTATCTTCTGCTTTATCCTCTACTAGGGTCACAGGGGCATTTTGGGTGCTGGGCAGCTACACCCAGGACAGTGCGCCAATCTATCACTGGGCACACACACACACACACACACACACACACTCTATGTGGGGCAATTTTGAAAAATTAATTGATCTTGATCCATGTTTTTGGACTGTGGGAGGAACCCGGAGGAAACCCACGCGGACATGGGGAGAACATGGAAACTCCACCCAGATTGGGATTCGAACCGGGAATCCCTAGCGCTCCCTAGAGGTGAACGTGCTAATGACGACAACATTTGACCAGCGCATAATGACCCGAGCACCCAACACAAACATCTGTAATTTACATTTAAATGTCATTAAATGTTATCTCGTTTGTCGCTGAATATCAGCTGAGAATTTTGCCTGCGAAATAAGAATAAGGCTTGAAATGCACTTAATAGAATATTCGCCAGGACTTCAATTAGTTATGGAAAGTTGTTTAAACCTCTTTATTGTATCGTGTTATTAGACTGCTCGATCCATTTTAAGACTACGCTTCTCTGTCTTTTCAAACTCTAAGAAGATCAATATATATAGATTCCCTAATTGAAAGCCATTAGTTATGGGGTTTATAAAGCTAGTAATTATTGTGTGTAATCTTGCAGAAAATTAAATTTAGGGTTGTGTACACTGTACTGTTGATATGGTTTCCTCGTTTTCCCACTGCGTTTCAATTTTTAAGTCTATTGCTTTACTTTTCATGACGGACATTAAGTTTCCAATGTTCGTTTTCTAGACTCGGGGGTATTGAAAACCAAATGTTTAAAGGTACCGTTTGTCCATTTCATCTAATCTCATCTCACCCCATGTCTATTTAAAGGAGTATTTCGATCACACTGGAAATACATTCGAATCTGGTTGGAGTTTCCATGCTCTCTCCGTGTCCATGTTGGTTTTCTCTGGGTTCTCCATTTTCTTACCACAGTCCAAAAACATGGATTCAAGGTGAACAGGTCCAATCATTATGCCTGTTCGAACATAAAAACACCAACCTTCTGCTGAGCATTCCAGAGAAATAAAATACTAAACATTTGAGTGGAGTTTCCATGTTCTCCATGTGTCCCCATGGGTTTTCTCTAGGTTCTCAGGTTCCCTTCCACAGCCAAAAAATATGAATTTAAGATGAATTGGCTGCTCTAAATTGCCCCATTATAGTGTGTGTTTTTGTGTCTGTGCAAGTGAGTGTATGCCCAGCAATGAATTGGCACCCTGTCCTGAATGTATCTTCCCAGTACCTGAAACGTTCTTCCCTGGATGCACATAAGGAGCATTAGTAGATTTATTTATTTTATTTATTTTTATTATTATTATATATTTTTTTTTTATTATTTTTTTTAATACCTATTGTAAACTGTAAGGTGTCCTTGAGTGTCAGAAAGGGTCCTATGAAATTAAATGTATTATTATTATTATTATTATTATTATTAGAGGATTAAGATGAAAGGATGAGATATATAAAATTTTTCAATTTTTGTAGTGGGTAGGGTGCGGCAAGGTGGCTTAGTGGTTAGCACGTTCTTCCCTCAGGACTAGGGATTCCCGGTTTGAATCCCAATCTGGGTGGAGTTTCCATGTTCTCCACTTGTCCGCGTGGGTTTCCTCCAGGTTCTCCGGTTTCCTCCCACAGTCCAAAAACATGGATTAAGGTCAATTGTATTCTCCAAATTGCCCCATATAGAGTGTGTCTGTGTGAGTGAGTGTGTGCCCAGTGATAGATTGGCGTCCTGTCCTGTGTGTATTTGCCCAGCGCTCGAAACGTTCTCCCCTGGATGGGCATGGGGAACCCCCCCCCCCAGGACCCGAGTAGAGGATAAAGCAGAAGATAATGGATGGATGACTAGGGATTCCCAGTTCGATTCCCAATCTGGGTTTCCATGTTCTTCCCGTGGGTTTCCTCCGGGTTCTCCTTTTTCCACCCACAGTCCAAAAACATGGATCAAGGTCAATTGAATTCTCCAAATTGCCCCATTTAGAGTGTGTCTGTGTGAGTGAGTGTGTGCCCAGTGATAGATTGGCGCCCTGTCCTGGGTGTATCTGCTCAGCACCCAAAACGTTCTCCCCTGGATGGGCATGGGGAACCCCCCCGCGACCCTAGTAGAGGATAAAGCGGAAGATAATGGATGGATGTAGTGGATAGTCAGGTCCATCTCCACCAAAAGTCAACATCTTGATCAATTAGAGAATTGTGTGCAGTTATTTAGGATTTTTAAAATGGATTTTTTGGAATTGGTGTATTAGAATTGCTTCCCCGACATTAATAAGCGAAATTGAATAAGCTTCGTGCTTAAAAAAAAAATTGGTTTTGGAATTATGTCTGTAACACAGAATTAGGTCACCATCATCATTATCGCCGCTTCTTGTACGTCGTGTCTACAAAAGCGTGCGAGTCACAACAGATGCCTCGGCTCGGAAGTTTACCGTTTTGTTTTTTTTTGTAACTCCGTTTCATGCGCCGCTTTTTATCATACTCATCAGATATGCAAATCAGATTTTGTTTAGCAGCAAAAAATGAAAATTGCTAATCAATTTTACCCCTTATTTCATGGCCTGTGGTTCCTACCCCGCCCCCACCAGCTGGTTAATCATGCACAAGCTGAACACTTCATTACCCAGGACATGTTTGCCCCTCAGCGCTTTCTTGCTGGTAAATTAGTACTTTCTATTTATACAGGTATGGCAGGTCAGAGGTCTCGGGGTTGAGAAAGGTAAGGGGATAAAATGAATATAGCGCCGGGTTCTTCGGGCCAGGAGCCTCCCAGAAGAAAAGCCCTCCAACTTAAACAGTATCATAAGGAGAAATGAATTGGCACTGTAGGAGAGCGGTTCTCTTTGTTCCAGTCCTGTCTTAGTCCTGCTGTGTTCATTCCATGCTCTGAAGCACTGCTGCTCCTTTGAAAGTGGTGAGCTGGCATTTCGTTCGCAGTGCAAGTCCTGTCTATGATTTTTTTTTTGTCTGTATTCTCATAATTATTTTTATTTTATTCTGTGGAAGGAACATGTTTAATGTTCAGGATTCGACGCTAAGAGTCGTATAATTGGAGCACTGATTTTAAAAGCTAATGAATGACATGCTTGACAAATACTCCACCATGGCTAATAAGCTTCATCATGGCTTTGGATGGGGCAGGTTGAAACAGGTGCTCCACACGCAGAGCCAATTTTCTTTTGGTCTGTTGACCCTGCTCAGCGGTTAGCACATTTGGGATGAGGCCTAGCCATGTGTTATGGTAAAATGTCTACCCATGCTTATCCATGGTCTCTGGCAATGAAGATGTAGACGGGGTGTTAAATGTCACCTGCGTTCATCAGCTCTTCCTCCATCCATCCATCCAACCATCCATTCATCCATCCATCCATTATAGGGGTCCATTATAGGGCTACTAGGGTCTGGGGGGGGGGAGGGGGTTCCTCATGCCCATTCAGGGGAGAATGTTACGGGCGCTGTGCAGATACACCCAGGACAAGGCATCAATCTATGGGCACACACTCACTCACACAGACACACTCTATATGGGGCAATTTGGAGAATTCAATTGACCTTGACCCATGTATTTGGACTGTGGGAGGAAACCGGAGAACCCGGAGGAAACCCAAGCGTTTTCTTTTTTTTGCCCACCCAGACTGGTACCATCCATCCATCCATCCATTATTTTCTGCTTTATCCTCTACTAGGGTCGCGGTTCCCCATGCCTATCCAGGGGAGAACGTTTCAGGCACTGGGCAGATACACCCAAGGAGGAAACCGGAGAACCCAGAGGAAACCCACACGTTTTTTTTTTTTAGCCCACCCAGACTGGTACCTTCCATCCATCCATCCATTATGTTCCTCTTTATCCTCTACTAGGGTCGCGGGTGGGTTCCCCATTCCCATCCAGTGGAAAACGTCTCGGGCGCTGGGCAAATACACCCAGGACAGGGTGCCAATCTATCACTAGGCAGACACTCACTCACACAGACACACCCTATATGGGGCAATTCAATTGACATTGACCCATGTTTTTGGACTGTGGGAGAAAACCGGAGAACCCTGAGGAAACCCAGGCGGACACGCGGGAGAACATGGAAACTCCACCCAGATTGGGATTATCGTTATCTTTGCACGTATCTGAGGAAGTGTGCACCCATTAAAGCGTAATCATCTGGCAGCCAAAAATACTTTGCTTTCTTAGCTAGATCTTGTAGCATCTCATTTCAACTCATGGCCTATTTTTAATCAGTGGCGGCAGCGAAAAGTAATAGCTATCAATTCATTAAGTGGCCCAGCTATGCTGCCCTATGTCTGATTTTCCTTTGGCCTGCTTGCCATGTGCTGCTCTGATGGCGGAGGTCTTCCACACACTGTTTGTTCGGGCACAGCTGCATGATTTTTGTAGCTCCTCACCGCTTAAGTATTTTCATTGAAACCCAAGAAGCAACATCATGTGTCTTTATATATAAATATACAACGAGGCCCGAGCCAGATGAGTTTTTTTTTCCATTCACATCTTGGCTTGGTAATGTTTACATCCATTAATAGCCGATTCCTTGGTCTTGTAACATTTAGACCCGCGTGTTTATAATGCTTCGCAGTGTATGCAATGGAAAGCTATTTCAGCTTCTTGTCGGAGGAATTAGGTGGCGTCGGTGTACGATGCAATCAGAGACGGCGCTCGCCTGGTGTTCTTAAGCAGACAGCTGCTTCTCTGGAATGCGAGGAGGTGAAGATGGATTTCTTCCTTTCTGTCCTTTCGAGTAGATGACTTTTACGAAAATGGATGCTGGCTCCAAGATCTAGATGAACTGGATTCCTGGGGTCCTGCTGGCCCTGGGTCAGCAGCCCGTTTAATTGCTAACACCATGTCCCGAAGGGCTTTGTACTTAAGTTAAGACCGTAGGCATGGACGGGAGGGGTTTTTGTTGAAAGATGGCATTGGCTTAACCATAGATTGTGGATTGATGAGAGGTGCAGCGAATACTAACGTTCTAGAGTAAAGGGCTGTTCGTTGGTATTGAGCGCTGTTACTATGTTAAGAAAGGATGTGCTATTTTGACATCCAAGGACAGCGAGGTTTGAAGAGTATTGGGTACATGAAGGGTGAATTACTATCGAGGACATACGATGTTTGTGATACATGATCTGTTACAGTGGTCAAAAATTAACATCAGATAATCAGTACATTGGTCTGGATTGTTGCTTAGTATCCATCATCTTCTGCTTTATGCTCTACTAGGGTCGCGGTGGGGTTCCCCATGCCAATACAGGGGAGAACGTCTTGGGCGCTGGGTAGATATACCCAGGAAAGGGAGCCAATCTATCACTGGGCACATTCACTCCCACAAACACACTCTAAATGGGGCAATTTGGAGAACTCAATTAACTTGATCCATGTTTTTGGACTGTGGGAGGAAACCGGAGAACCTGGAGGAAACCCACGCGGACACAGAGAGAACATGGAAACTCCACCCAGTTTGGGATTTGAACTGGGAATCCCTAGTGCTGAGAGGAGAACATGGTGCACTTCAGACCTTAAGTCCATCAGATTGTTCTCCACATTACCATTTATTGTACACATTATTGATTAGGGGGCGTCACGGTGGCTTAGTGGTTAGCACGTTGCAATCCCAATCTGGGTGGAGTTTCCATGTTCTCCCGGTGTCCACCCAGGTTTGCTCTGGGTTCCTCTCATAGTCCAAAAACATGGATCAAGGCCAATTGAATTCTCCAAATTGCCCCATATAGAGTGTGAGTGTGTGTCCAGTGATAGATGGGTGCCCTGTCCTGGATGTATCTGCCCAGCGCACGAAACGTTCTAAGCTCTAATAAGCATGGGGAACCCCCCCCACGACACTAGTTGAAGATTAAATGGAAGATAATGAATGAATGAAGATAAATTAATCAATTAAAATATTATCTTGTTAAGATTTCATTCATTCATTCATTATCTTCCGCTTTATCCTATATTAGGGTCGCGGTGGGGGGGTTCCCCATGCCCATCCAGGGGAGAACGTTTCGGGGGCCGGGCAGATACACCCAGGACAGGGCGCCAATCTATCGCTGGGCACACACTCACTCAGACAGACACGCACGCATACACACTCTATATGGGGCAATTTGGAGAACTCAATTGACCTTGATCCATGTTTTTGGACTGTGGGAGGAACCCGGAGGAAACCCACGCAGACACGGGGAGAACATGGAAACTCCACCCAGATGGGGATTCGAACCGGGAATCCCTAGTGCTGAGAGGAGAACGTGCTAACCACTAAGCCATGTGCCTATTAAGATTTCTTAAAATAAAAAAATAAAAGATTTAATAATCAATATAAAAAATAATCAATTTTCTTAGAAACCTTTTTTTTTTTTTTTAAATATTTTCAGATTTTTTTTTTCTGATTGATTTTTTTTGCAGTGTGCATTCCTCTGGTTCTCCTAGATGGATTTTTGCAAAACTTCTTTCCCCCCAAAATTTCAAAAAGAAGCCTTTTTGTCAGCCTTTGAATGAAACAGTTAAAGTTATTGTGACATTGAATTAACCCGGGTGTGAAATGCACATGTTAACTACAGTATTTACTGTTGACATTGAGTGTACATGGTGTCTAGGCATGATTGTGGTCAAATGTACTTGTGTTTGTGTACAAGAGGCAGTGTGAGTGTGTCTTGCAGTGGCATTAGTCAGAGTAGGTATTTTGGGATTGCAGAGACTGTTGGCGCCCAGTTTGAGCTCCATCAGTGTGACATTTTCATGCATCATGTTGTATCATGAGGTGAACGACTCTCTTTCTGTCTTTCTTCGCTTTAGCCACTTCATCTTTTGAATTTTGTTTCTATATTCTATTAAATATATGCAGTTTAATAGACATACTTACATATTTCAATTTCACTATAAATAAAAGTATTTGTTGCATTTTTATATGTGTCTATGGTGTTCCAATTTACACATAAAAAAGTGCTTGATCAGCAAATTTTGCAGTTTTTTGCAGTCCGGTTTCAGTAAGTAAGTGTCAGTAATAGCCGGTGTTCATAATGCATTATTAACACATTTATGAAGCTTTATAAAGTATTCATCATGCTTTATAATACTTGTATAAGCCTTTTTTAATGTCCATAATGTACATAACCACACTCATAAAGTGTCATAAGAACCTGCCATAAGGCTTTATAACACAAAGCGACATAATGCATTATTAATTATATATTTGAACTGTTCATCAACTTATTATAGACACCAGTAACATAAAGCCTTATGACGTTTGTTGTGTAGTGACTTAACGTAAGTACTCAAAACGATTTATAAAAGCTTATAAGCTTTCTATACAGGCATAAAGTACAGTGTTGTCATTGGTTACCTCTTTGAAATAGATAGATACATAGTAGCACATAATGCCTTATAAAAGCTTATAAATGCACTTTACATACTTTAAGTAGTGTTATCATCATCTTGTTTTAAAAGTTTAAATAAGTTCATGTTATAATAATGATGTCACTTATATAATAGCGTTATAAAGATTTGTGTCAAATGAACACTTTATGACTGTGATTATGAACTATGAGCATCTATGTACATTACCAAAGGCTTATGACAAATGCTATAAAGCATTATGAATATAATGTAAATGCACTTATAATGCATTATGAATACCAGATTCATAGAAAGGGTAACTAAATTGATTTATTAATATCATATTTAGGGCGGCACGGTGGCTTAGTGGTAAGCATGTTCTCCTCTCAGCACTAGTGATTCCTGGTTCGAATCCAAATCGGTGTGGAGTTTTCATGTTCTCACCGTGTCCACGTGGGTTTCCTCTGGGTTCTTCGGTTTCCTCCCACAGTCCAAAAAATGTGGATCAAGGTCAAGTGAATTCTCCAAATTGCCCCATATAGAGTGTGTTTGTGAGTCAGTGTGTGCCCAGTGATAGATTGACGCCCTGTTCTGAGTGTATCTGCCCAGTGCCCGAAACATTCTGCCCTGGATGGGCATGGGGAACCCCCCGTGAACCTAGTAGAGGACAAAATGGATGGATGAATATTCATTCATTCATTATCTCCGCTTTATCCTCTATTAGGGTCGCGGTGGGGTTCCCCATGCCCATCCAGGGGAGAACATCTCGGGCGCTGGGAAGATAGACCCAGGACAGGGCGCCAATACATCGCTGGGCACACACTCACTCACACAGACACACTCTATATGGGGCAATTTTTGAGAATTAAATTGACTTGATCCATGTTTTCGGACTGTGGGAGGAAACCGGAGAACCCGGAGGAAACCCACGCAGACACGGGGAGAACATGGAAACTCCACCCAGATGGGGATTTGAACCAGGAATCCCTAGCGCTGAGAGGCGAACGTGCTAACCACTAAGCCACTAAGCCACTAAGCTGGATGAATTTCTGGATGTTTTTATAATTATATATGTGATATGACCCCAGGATCACTTTTACTTTGTAATTTTGATGCCTAAAGTAACATTGCTCTAAAGGATCTGATAACCTATCAGAACTTAGGCATCCGACAAAACCGCCAGACAGACAGATAGTTGATGACAGATGCCTGGGATTACATGGAGCCCCCAAGTCCCAGTCAGTTCCTACCGCTTTAAGATCCAGGCATCTCTCATGCTCTCAATTTTTCTTTCTCCTGCACACACACACACACACACACACACACACACACACACACACACACACACACTCACACACTTCCCAAATGATATCTTTTTCACATCAGCAGTTGTGTTTGGTGAACAAAAATGCTTACCTCTTATATTCCGGTTTGCTCAGGCTGCTTTTCCCAGTGCAGACTTGCTGGTACGCTCTTTTATTTTTATTTTTTTTTACCTAAAATGAGTTGGCAGAAATGCTGTAAAGCATAACTATATGCATAGCTAGATATTATAATATTAAAATAATATAGCTTGAATAGCCTGCCTTTGTAGATTTGTTTCAAAATGCTTAGCTTCGAAATGCTTAGTGCTATTTTGAAGAATGCTCATATATCCATCCATCCATCCATCATCCATCTACTAGGGTCATGGGGGGTTCCCCATGCCCATCCAGGGGAGAACGTCTCGGGCACTGGGCATATACACCCAAGACAGGGTGCCAATCTATCGCTGGACACACACTCACTCACACAAACACACTCTATATGGGGCAATTTGGAGAATTTAATTGATCTTCATCCATGTTTTTGAACTGGGTGGGAGGAAACCGGAGAACCCGGAGGAAACCCACGCGGACAAGGGGAGAACATGGAAACTCCACCCAGATTGGGATTAGAACTGGGAATCCCTAGTGTTGAGAGGCCAAAATGCTAACCATTAAGCCACCTCATATATCCATCTATTTCAATATTTTAATGGGAAGAGGGTGAATTATCAGCATGTAAAACCAAGTAGTATGTTGATTGTCAGAGGAAAGCATACCCATGTGTATTTGTTGGGATATTTTACAGACTGTAATCTCTAAAAACCCTGATTATTAAGACCCCAGTTATTGGTTACCATATAAACCCAAAAGATTCCAAAGTGAAAGCTGTGCAGTGTCTTGCTATTGAACTACACCATTTCCAAACTCATAGTCCCAACTTTGGTCAAAAATATTACCAATATTTAACATTTACACCATTCCAACATTTTCCAATACCGATCTGGGTGGAGTTTCCATGTTCTCTCATCATCCATGTGGATTTTCTTTGAGTTCTCCTCATGGTTCGACCCTTCTCAAACTGGCTAACATCTCGTCCATGACGATGGGAAGTGTCTATCAACATGGTTATTTAAGACATGAGAAGCAACTCATTGCACCAATTGGGGTTGATGCAGCTGACCCATGCAGTAATTATCCAATAGGAGTCTCGTTCCTGTTTGGTAATTTACATCCAACTGGCAACTTTTTTTTGGCCAGCCAGTGTATTTTAATCCAATATAACCATTTTGATTATATTCATATGTCTATATACTGTATAAACGACATAGAAACTATATATACACGTTTTTATCCTGGACAGTTCCTTACGTAGGGTCAGTGTTAGGGTTGTGCTCTCAACATTAATCAGTTCTTATTGGCATGTTTGTGCAGCACCAGTCCCAGAGCCCTCTGACCTTGCACATGACCTGTGGGTCGCGGCTAAACACAAGGTTGCTCTTTACCAGCAAATAAATACACCAGTGCACTGTACCATCCACTGCTGCCCCAGAGACCTGACCCTATCCTCCATTCAGTGTCCTACTGTCTTACTTTCAGACCTATAGTTTATACCACTTATAAGAAAGAGGATGGCTCTCTACATAGAGAAACATGCTACAATATTAAATTCAAATTTAATAAAGGGTATTTCAATGAGTTTCTTTAAACAGCAGAGTTTTTATTGGAAATCTATCCATGTTATTTAAGTAACAAAAGAGGAAAACAAACAGAAACCCTTATTAATGAACAATTATTACATTTAAAAAATATATAAAAAAATAATATTATCATGTTACCAGTGATCTGTTTAAATTACTTACTTTAAGTTGTCAGGCTTAGTTTGAGGTTCTATGTTGGTTATTTAATGAGAATTGACATTCAAAGCCCTTATGAATGTGAATATGTTGACCGGTAATTTGGTAGCCTATGTGGTTTGGTAGTGTATGTAGTTTGTGTATATGTATATGTGTGTATATATATATATATATATATATATA
Organism: Corydoras sp. C115; assembly: GCA_019802505.1. NCBI lineage: Eukaryota > Metazoa > Chordata > Actinopteri > Siluriformes > Callichthyidae > Corydoras > Corydoras sp. C115. Next base: position 375,624 of record JAFMOC010000261.1, read on the forward strand.
TATATATATATATATATATATATATATATATATATATATATATATATATATTATATAGTGGCACAGTGGCTTAGTGGTTAGCACGTTCGCCTCACAGCACTAGGGATTCCCGGTTCGAATCTGGGTGGAGTTTCCATGTTCTCCCCGTGTCCACGTGGGTTTCCTCCGGGTTCTTCAGTTTCCTCCCACAGTCCAAAAACATGGATCAAGTCAATTGAGTTCTCCAAATTTCCCCATGTAGAGTGTGTGTGTGTGTGAGTGAGTGTGTGCCCAGCGATAGGTTGGCGCCCAAAACGTTCTCCCCTGGATGGGCATGGGGAACCCCACCACGACCCTAATAGAGGATAAAGGATAGAGGATATATATATATATATATATATATATATATATATATATATATATATATATATATATATATATATATATATATATATATATATATATATATACATATATATACATATATATGTATATGTATGTGTGTCTGTGTTTATGTATGTGTGTGTGTGTGTGTGTGTGTGTATGTATGTGTGTATGTGTGCATGTATATGTATATATCTACATATATATGTGTGTATATATATATATGTTCTTTTTATTACAATTTAAAAACGGAAAACATCTTTTTTACGGTTTTTGTACCAGGACACTCATCGAAGCATTTTGGATCTTTGTGTGCGCGTGTTAAACCAAAAAAAAAAATCTAAGACATGCAAATTTGAATACTAATTACAAAATTAGAAAGCCACAATGTAATTTGGTGGGTGCTCAGTTGAGAGAGCATGATGCCTGAAGAGATCCCCTTTTTTGAACAAGGTGCCACTGAACATGACCTTTTTTTAAGCCTTCATGAATATTAGCTAATGCGTGATGAACAAAGTTTGCCTGGCTTCGCCAGCGCATCAATTTCAGCCCCGCTGAACACTCGCAAATTAGCCACAGAGTGTTCTAGCATCACCTGTTGAGATGCCGTCTGGAGTGTGAAATGAGCCTCCCGCTGCAGTTTGCTATAGGTGGAAGTTACTCTTTGTTGCAGATCTGAAATCGTTGTTGTGCACTGGAAGCTGCTGATGGAGGCTGAAACGTTGGGCTTAGAAGCTGATCCTGAAGCAGCCAAACAACTAAAAGTCTGTCGTGTGCCTGAGGCTTGGAACCCGACTGTCACAGTCAGACTGTCTTAGGCAATTAGTGATATAGAAACAGGAACTAAATATACCTACTGTAACGTCACACAGAGATGCAAAGCCTCCACAGAGAGCAGCCTGTCTGTCACTGTATTAGGGTTGCCACCCGTCCTGTAAAGTACGGACTCGTCTAGTATTTGCCAAATGAATGTTGCGTCCCATGGCGAACCAATACAAGATTTGTTTGTGTTGCGATTTGTTCTGTATTTCCATAAATGTCCACAAAATGTCTAACCTCTAACAACTAACACAATATAGCATACACATAGTAGAGTCCCGTGTGGGTCGTTTTCCTCGTTGTTATATTTTAAACATGCTGGCTATTGACTATATTGTGTATGTATAATATGGTGGCTTAGTGGTTAGCACGTTCGCCTCTCAGAACTAGGGATTCCCAGTCTGGGTGGAGTTTCCATGTTTTTCCCGTGTCCGCATGGGTTTCCTCCAGGTTCTCTGGTTTTCTCCCACAGTCCAAAAGATTAACGTCAATTGAATTTTTCAAATTGCTCCATAGAGAGTGTGTCTGTGAGAGAGTTTGTGTCTGTGTGAGTGAGAGTGCCGATAGATTGGCGTCCTGTACTGGGTGTAGCTGCCCAGCGCCCGTAACATTCTCCTTTGGATGGGCATGGGGAAACCCCCCAAAACTAGTAGAGGATAAAGCGGAAGATAATGGATGGATAGATAGCACTCTGGCTTGTTTTCCTCATTGTCATATTTTACAAATGCTGGCTTTTGGCTGTATGGTGTATGTATTACGTTGGCTTAGTGGTTAGCATGTTCTCCTCCCAGAGCTAGGGATTCCCGATTCAAATCCCAACCTGGGTGGAGTTTCCACGTTCTGCCTGTGTCCATGTGGGTTTCCTCCGGGTTCTTTGGTTTCCTCCCACAGTCCAAAACCATGGATTAAGGTCAATTGAATTTTCCAAATTGTCCCATATAGAGTGTGTCTTTGTGAGTGAGTGTGCCGATAGATCGGCGCCCTGTCCTGGGTGTATCTGCCCAGTGCCCGAAACGTTCCCCTTTGGATGGGCATGGGGAACCCCCCCGCGACCCTAGCAGAGGATAAAGTGGAAGATAATGGATGGATGGATCGTGCTCTGGGTCGTTTTACTCGTCATATTTTATGTTATTCAAGAATGCTAAGAATGGACATGAAAATGAAGAAGGATTTAAACACTGATTCATAACAGAGTAATGAAAACTCAATTAAATCTCTTTACAATACGACATTAAGTCCTTTACATGGCAGCCAAAGGCCTCTGGGGATTTGAGTGGATTCAATTACTCTGGAATTAATGTGGAATTCAAGAGTGTTGACTTATAGACTACTTGCAGTAGTAGATCGGAGGGTGGGGGGGGGGGGGTATACTTACTCACTGCTATGTTCTGTAACTTTTTCAGAATTACTTAAGTTTCCATTAGTTATTAATTTATTAATATTGCCCTACGATAGATTTTTGGTGCCTGATCAATCAAATATTTGATGCAATCAAATCATAAAACAAAACAATGGTAGAAAATATTTAGAAGTGAAAATGTTTAGTAGTGAGATTAGAAGCATTTCCACACAGACATAATTTTAAATGGAACTTAAGGAATTGGTATTAGCACAACAATCATTATTCATTCATTCATTCATTATCTTCCGCTTTATCCTCTATTAGGGTCGGGGGGGGGGGTTCCCCATGCCCATCCAGGGGAGAACATTTCGGGCGCTGGGCAGATACACCCAGGACAGGGCGCCAATCTATCGCTGGGCACACACTCACACACTCACTCACACAGACACACTCTATATGGGGCAACTTGGAGAACTCAATTGACTTGATCCATGTTTTTAGACTGTGGGAGGAAACCGGAGAAGCCGGAGGAAACCCACGGGGACACGGGGAGAACATGGAAACACCACCCAGATTGGGATTTGAACCGGGAATCGTTAGCGCTGAGAGGCGAACGTGCTAACCACTAAGCCACCGTGCCGCCACAACAATCATTATGTAGCTTAAATTTTTGTTGAAATGTTACTTCCAGAAACTTGGGCCTGGACATCAGTGCACCCTATTGGGTCCTGGCATTATTATTTGTCATCTGGTGCAGCTGTGTTTCGTCATGTGACCAACCCTTACATGTTTAAAAGCCCTTCCTTACCTGTGTTCAGTGTTGGAACATTGATTATGTTCATGTTGTGTCCTGGCTATGGCTGTTTTCACCCGGTGTCTTCTGCATTAAATACTACTTTTTGAACCACCTGCAGCTCTGGACTTTGTCCTTTCAAGCCGAGGCATTGGCATTTCATAACAACAAAACACAAAACACATCTAAAATTCCATGTGCAAGTACATTTGAACTAGAATAGAAATAAACACAAACATTTTTGTAAGTCGCTTTGGATAAAAGCACTAAATATATATGGCTGCGATGTGAATTGCTGTAGATGTACAGTATATTGTGCACACTCAGCAAAACATGCAGTAGTAAGTGAGGGTTATTATGGAGCTGTGTACTAAATGTATACCTTCACACATTGCCGACTATTTGTTGTAACTTAAAATACTTTTACAAAGCAGGAAAAATGTCCAGGGTGGCATGGTTGCTTAGTGGTTAGCCTATCAGTGGTCAGCACTGGGGATCCAGATTCAAATCCCAATCTGGGTGGAGTTTCCATGTTCCCCCGTGTCTATGTGGGTTTCCTCTGGATTCCCTGGTTTCCTCCCACAGTCCAAAAACATGGATGCAAGGTCAATTGAGTGCTCTACATTGCCCCATATAGAGTGTGTGTATCTCTGTGAGTGTGCCCAGCGATAGATTGGCGATCTACCCAGCGCCCGAAACATTCTCCCCTGGATGGGCATTGGAAACCCATCTGCGACCCTAGTAGAGGAACAAGTGGAAGATAATGACTGAATCACTGAAAAAAGAAAGAACTGGGCTCGACTCCAGCAGAAAATTGATACAAGTCTACTCAACTCTCAACTCAATTTTATTTATAAAGAACTTTAAAAAACAAAGTGCTGTAGATTTTTGAAACTTAAAATGATAAAAAAACAAGAATACAGTATAAACAATAAAACAATACATCAAGTAAAACACTAAAAAGATTATTAAAACCAATGTAAAATCATGCCGTGTTAAAATCCAGAGAGTAAAAATGTGTTTTAAGATTAGATTTAAAAATGGACAGTGAAGAGGCCTGTCTAATATATAGCAGTAGGTCATTCCAAAGCTTAGAGGCTGCATATAAGTCTATTTAAGAAGTTATAAGTCTATTATAAGAGTTGGGCCAGGATCAGTACTCTGAAGTAGATCAGGACTTCCTATAGATTTTATGGCATTTTCAAAGCTTCCTTTAATTAGTTCTAGGTCAGGACTGCTGAATATGAAAGTGGATCCATCCATCCATTATCTTCCGATTCATCCTCTATTAGGGTCGCGGGGGGGTTCTCCATGCCCATCCAGGGGAGAACGTCTCAGGCGCTGGGCAGACACACCCAGGACAGGGTGCCAATCTATCATTGGGCACAGACACACTGTATATGGGGCAATTTGTAGAATTAAATTGACGTTAATCCATGTTTTTGGACTGGTAGGAAACCAAAGAACCCGGAGGAAACCCACGCAGACACGGGGAGAAGATGGAAACCCAGATTGGGATTCGAACCGGGAATCACTAGCGCCGAGAGGAGAACATGCTAACCACCAAGCCACTATGCCGCCCAAGTGTAAAGTATCCATCCATCCATTATCTTCCACTTTATCCTATATTAGGCTCACGGGGGGGCATCCAGGGAAGAACGTCTCAGGCGCTGGGCAGATACACCCAAGACAGGGTACCAATCTATCGTTGGTCACACACTCACTCATTCAGACATGCACACAGACACACTCTATATGGATCAATTTGTAGAATTCAATAGACCTTGATCCATGTTTTTGGACTGTGGAAGGAAACCGGAGAACCCGGAAGAAACCCATGTGGACACAGGGAGAACATGGAAACTCCACCCAGATTGGGATTCGAAATGGGAATCTCTAGTGCTGAGAGACGAACATTCTAACCACTAAGCCTCCGTGCCGCCCAAGTGTAAAGTATATGACATGAATATATGGTGCTCTGTATCTCTAAATTTACTCATGTACAAAGTTCCGGATTGGGCTAAAGTACAGATTTCGGGCTGTGGGACCTCTGAATGGAGTTTCCTTATCTGTCCACACCGATAAAATCAAATTACACCTCTGTAGTCCCACTGTTATGTTGTTTTCTTTGTCATGGCACCTTTCCTTTTTAATGTCTTATACCTTTTTTTTTTTTTTTTATTTCTTTCAGCCTCCCAGCTTTCCCTTTTTGCTCACTTTAAAAGAGGCGAAGGCACAAGGCATTGAGCGAGAGCACTCATGCAGAGGTAAGAACTAGGCATATGTAAGTGCAAGTCTGAAATCATCATCTTGCTGCGAAACACTTGAAATTGTTCGCTAATGGCCCTGTCTTTGTCAAAAGGCTTTGATTATAATGTGAAAATTGCATTTCCATGCCTTCAGCATGGATGGATAGAAGCGTAATTGGTGCATGCATCAAATGTCTTCTTGTCAAAGAGCTAAAAGGGGATTCCCCTCCCCAACACAAACACACACACATAAACACTTGGTCCCCTGCTCCCCGAGTCTCCTCTGGTCATAGCTTGCCTCTCAGTCAGCCTTTTATGAGTTTTCTAAGTGGGTTATCTATCAAGCCCAGCCATGATAAATATGCATATCAACTACAATCCCAGCCATGCCTTTTGGTTCCTTTCTGCATGTTTATAAGGCAATAGTGTAACTACAAATGCAACATGCTTAGTCGCTTATTTATTAAATGTAAAATGGGGAAGAAGCAAATGTAGCTTGTACCAAAGTAGGACGTATTAAATCCAGCAACAAAAAAAAAAAATTTGGGAGAAAATATGAATGAATAACAATGTGGGTTTACAGTATAACATTTCGGCAGTGATTTATTTTTTATTAAGACTTTCAGTGACGATCACTTGCAAAGACACTAAGAACATGAGACCATACAATTAAATGAATAAAAAATAAAAATAATAAAATATATAACTTTTTTTTTTTTTTAAATATCTTGGAACATTCAATTTTAAATGAATGTAAAGTTTAAAATAATAGCTACAAGAGCAAATACAATTAAATAAAAAAAATAAGAAAATTTTGGGGAAAATATGAATGAATAACAATGTGGGTTTACAGTATAACATTTCGGCAGTGATTTATTTTTATTAAAACTTTCAGTGACGATCACTTGCAAAAGCACTAAGAACACGAGGCCATACAATTAAATACATAAAAAATAAAAATAATAATTAAAAAAATTATATATTGGAACATTCAATTTTAAATGAATGTAAACTTTAAAATAATAGCTGCAAGATAAAATACAATTAAAAAAAATATATATAAAAAATCCCTAGCGCTGAGAGGAGAACATGCTAACCACTAAGCCACCGTACCACCCTTCAATACCATTTGCACTATTTTGTCACAGAGCATTACTGTAGTGAAGAGTTCACAGCAGTGCATCCAACATGCAAATGCTAAAAAATAAATAAATAAAATAAATAAATATATATAGCACGTTCACCTCTCAGCACTCGGGGTTCCCGGTTCGAATCCCAATCTGGGTGTTTCCATGTGCTCCCCGTGTCCGAGTGGGTTTCCTCCAGGTTCAGCGGTTTCCTCCCACAGTCCAAAGACACGGATCAAGGATTGAATTCTCCCAAAAAATTGCCCCATATAGAGTGTGTCTGTGTGAGTGAGTGTGTGCTCAGCGATGGATTGGCACCCTGTCCACGTGGGTTTCCTCCGGGTTCTCCTGTTTCCTCCCACAGTCCAAAAACATGGATCAAGTCAATTGAGTTCTCCAAATTGCCCCATATAGAGTGTGTCTGTGTGCGTGTCTGTGTGAGTGAGTGTGTGCCCAGCGATGGATTGGCGCCCTGTCCTGGGTGTATCTGCCCAGCGCCTGAAACTTTCTCCCCTGGATGGGCATGGGGAACCCCACAGTGACCCTACTAGAGGATGAAGCGGAAGATAATGTATGTATGTATGTATGTATATATATATATATATATATATATATATATATATATATATATATATATATATATATATATATATATATATATATATTAGCTATTTATTTATTTCTCCAATTTGTCCATTTATTGGCATCTTAGGCTTTGACACTTGGATATAATCAAACTCACGCACAGTAGCACTGTACTGTGTCTGTGTGTTTTTCTTACTCAAACACACTTTAATAAATTCACCCTAATTCATTTTTTATCGTCTCAGGGGAGCTGCCTGCAGATTCGTCTCAACAGAGGAAGCATCAGGTTACCTCTTCTAAATAATTGATCCTTTATAGTTGAGCGAAAGAGAGTGAAGAAGAAGAAGAGAGAGAGAATATGTGAACAGTTACCAAAAATAAAAAAGTTCAGTATACAGAGACATGGGGGGCACCTAAATAAATCAGATTTAATACACACTACATTAGACATTAAAATAAAATCTTTTTTTTTGGTCAATAAAATCCAAATATTAATCCATATAGTTCTGGATGTCTTTTTAAGTCTAAATTGGTTATTTGTTCTATTAGTTATTGCTCCTCTGGGTTCTCCGGTTTCCTCCCACAGTCTAAGAACATGGATCAAGGTAAATTGAATGCTCCAATACACCCAGGACAGGGTGTCAATCTATCGTTGGGCACACGCTCACTCACACAAACACACACTATATGGGGCAATTTGGAAAAATCAATTGACCTTAACCGAAGTTTTTGGACTGTTGGAGGAAACCGAAGAACCCGGAGGAAACCCATGTGGACACGGTGAGAACATGGAAACTCCACCAAGATTAGGATTCAAACCTGGATCCCTTATGCTGAGAGGAGAACATGCTAACTACTAAACAACCACCCAAAACGTTCTCCCCTGGTTGGGCACGGGGAAACCCCCCCACCCCCCACCCGCAACCCTAGTAGAGGATAAAGCGGAAGATAATGGATGGATGGATGTTTCTGTGGGTTTTATGAGCTGGAAGCCCAAATGATGTAAAAAAAGTTAACAAATAAATACTTAAAATTGTTTAAATTCTGGACCCTGAATTTATAATCTATGAAAAATGACCTTTTCACACAAATTAAGTTACACACTCTATATGGGGCAATTTGGAGAATTCAATTGGCCTTGATCCATGTTTTCTGGATTGTGAGTGGAAACCGGAGAACCCGGAGGAAACCCACACGGACATGGGGAGAACATGGAAACTCCACCCAGATTGGGATTCAAACAGGGAATCCCTAGCGCTGAGAGGAGAACGTGCTAACCACTAAGCCACTGTGCCACCCCTATAAGAATTTATTCGGAAAAAATACCTTTTCGTCACCGTTTTTTGTATTTCAGCCTCCGCATTTTACGTTCTTTTTTTTTTTATGTATTTATAAACAAACACTCCATTGTTTTCCTCCAAAGTGCTAAGCTTTTGTGTTTCAATTAACAAAGCCTAACATAGACCTCCTACACGAGTCTACACTTTCCAGAGTGGTTTGATTCACCCACCAGCACACTCTCCAGATTAGCTTTTAGCAGTGGATGTCGACCCAAGTGGCCTCTATTCCTCCCAGGATCTGACCTCGGCTACCAATTAGTGTCTTATGGTCCATTTTCTCTCCCACACTACCTCTGTTCAAACAGGGCAAGTTTGGTTAAACAGTCAGGCGGATGTGTCCCTTCAACTCGAGCGACATAACAGATATTTGCTCTCTGTTATCAGGTTTTTAAGATTTGTTCTCGCCTTGTTTAAATACTAAATCAATTTACAGCAATGTATTTTCTGCTTCCATCACCTAGAATGAATAGAGAAATACATTTATTGCATTTAATGCTTAAGGCGTCTGAAGCCTTTTTTGGCTGGGAAGGCCATAAATAGCAAAAAGAAGCGATAAAAAAAAAAAAAAAAACTTTATGATTTATAAATTATATATATATCAAAAAAATAAAAAAGATCTGTGTGTTATATAGCATAGAAGATTATGGCCAGATATTTGTAAACACCTTAGATAATACACTTAATATGTGTTTTTGTCCATTCACCAATCCATTATCATCTGCTTTATCGTCTACTATGGTCGGGTCTACTAGGGGGGGTTAGCGAGGACGTTTCGGGCGCTGGACAGGGCGCCAATTTAACGCTAGACACACACTCACACAGACACACACACAAACACACTCTATATGGGGCAATATGGAGAATTCAATTGACCTTAATCCATGTTTTTGGACTGTGGGAGGAAACCGGAGAACCCGGAGGAAACCCACGCGGACAAGGGGAGAACATGGAGACTCCACCCAGATTGGGATTCGTACCGGGAATCCTTAGCGCTGAGAGGAGAACATGCTAACCACTAAGCCACCGTGCCACCCTCATGTGTTACTAAGATAAGGTTCCTGCATGTTCTCCGGTTTCCTCCCACAGTCCAGAAACATGGGTCAAGGTCACTTGAATGCTCCAAATTGCCCCATATACAGTGTGTCTGGGTGAGTGAGTGTGTGCCCAGCGATAGATTGGTGCCCTGTCCTGGGTGTATCTGCCCAGCGCCCGAAACGTTCTCCCCTGGATGGGCATGGGGAACCCCCCCCGCGACCCTAATAGAGGATTAAGTAGAAGATAATGGTTGATGGATGGGTTATGAGATGAGATTAACTTATTCTGACTTAAGAAATGAAATCTACCTGGAAACTGAAGTCATTTGTGTTGGACTGTAGTAGCTGACCATTGTTGGTTGACCATTTCAGAACCTTTACACTGTAAAGAGGGAACCATTAATGTGTAACTTCTGAGAAATTTCTCAGCACTAGGGATTCCCGGTTCGAATCCCAACCTGGGTGGAGTTTCCATGTTCTCCCTGTGTCCACATGGGTTTCCTCCGGGTTCTCCGGTTTCCTCCCACAGTCCAAAAACATGGATCAAGTCGAATGAATTCTCCAAATTGCCCCATATAGAGAGTGTGTGTGTGAGTGAGTGTGTGCCCAGCGATAAATTGGCGCTCTGTCCTGGGTGTATCTGCCCAGCGCCCAAGATGTTCTCCCCTGGATGGGCATGGAACCCCACCCCCGCGACCCTAATAGAGGATAAAGCAGAAGATAATGGATGGATGGATTGATGGCATTTTTTAACTTTTCATCTGCTAGTACCTCAGTATTTCATATACTGCCTTTCAACCAATGGGCTTTAGAACAACCCCCCCCACCACCACCACCACCATGTGTTGTATAATCTTCCTCGAAAATACATTAATGAATGAATACAGTAAATAATTGAATGGTTCCTAATTCGAGTTCATTACACCATGTATCACAAACATGTTCTTTATGATGTGTAACAGCCTTTTAACATCACAGCTACATCAGCGGGCTTTACAGAGAGAATTAGGTCAATTTCTACATGGCTATTTTTATCTCTGTCCCAAACCCTCCTCCTAACAGCTTGGTTTTGATTGCATCTAACCAGAGAACACCTTTTAGGTCCCTAATAGAACACAGATTCTTGACCCTTTTGCTTGCCATAGCCTTCTGTTTATAGTTAGTCTTTAAATGTTTTTTTTATTTTTTTTTATTTGGGCAGCTTAACAATTAATGCATAAGCTTCATGCACCAAAAATAATTGGACTGTCACTTCATACACTACAATATTTGAGTTTTGACCCCCTATATTTTCCATTAATATATGTTTTATAAATAATTGAAGTAGCATACCTGAGTAAACCATTTAATATATAAACCATTTTAAAGAATTGTTGTCTTGTAATAATAATAATAATAATAATAATAATAATAATAATAATAGGGCGGCACTGTGGCTTAGTGGTTAGCACGTTCGCCTCTCAACACTAGGAATCCCCGGTTCGAATCCCCATCTGGGTGGAGTTTCCATGTTCTCCTAGTGTCTGCGTGGGTTTCCTCCGGGTTCTCCGGTTTCCTCCCACAGTCCAAAAACAAGTCAATTGAGTTCTCCAAATTGCCCCATATAGAGTGTGTATGCATGCGTGTCTGTGTGAGTGAGTGTGTGCCCAGCGATAGATTGGCGCCCTGTCCTGGGTGTATCTGCCCAGCGCCCGAGACGTTCTCCCCTGGATGGGCATAGGGAACCCCACCGCGACCCTAATATAGGATAAAGCGGAAGATAATGAATGAATGAATGAATGAATAATAATAATACATTTTATTTATATAGCACTTTTAGGAACCTCAAAAATGCTTTACAAAACAAATAATAACATTTAAAATAACAGCCTTTCTGTTTATTCTTTAACTGTTATCGACTTATTTATTTGTGCAGCTTAACAATTAATGCATAAGCTTAATGCACCAAAAAGAATTGAACTGTCACTTCATACACTACAATATATGAATATGTCACTTCATACACTACAATATATTTTTCATTAATATATGTTTTATAAATAATCGAAGTAGCATACCTGAGTAAACCAATTAATATATAAAATATTTTAAAGAATTGTTGTCTTGTGATAATAATAATAATAATAATAATAATAATAATAATAATAATAATAATAATAATAATAATAATACATTTTATTAATATAGTGCTTTTAGGAACCTCAAAGATGCTTTACAAAACAAATAATAACATTTAAAATAACATTTCAAATAACAGCCTTTCTGTTTATAGTTATTCTTTAACTGTTATCCACTTTTTCATTTGTGTAGCATAACAATTAATGCATAAGCTTAATGCACAAAAAAGAATTGGGCTGTGGCTTCATACACTGTTTTATATGAGTATTGACCCCCCTTATATTTTCCATTAATATATTTTTATTAATAATTGAAGTAGCATACCTGAGTAAACCATTTAATATATAAACCATTTTAAAGAATTGTTATCTTGTAATAATAATAATAATAATAATAATAATAATTATAATAATAATAATAATAAAATAATAAATAATAATAATAATAATAATAATACATTTTATTTATATAGCGCTTTTAGGAACCTCAAATATGCTTTAAAAAACAATTGATAACATTTAAAATAACAGCCTTTCTGGTTACAGTTATTCTTTAACTGTATCTACTTTTTCATTTGTGCAGCATAACAATTAATGCATAAGCTTAATGCACAAAAAAGAATTTGGCTGTCGCTTCATACACTGTTTTATATGATTATTGACCCCCCTTATATTTTCCATTAATATATGTTTTATAAATAATTGAAGTAGCATACCTGAGTAAACCATTTAATATATAAACCATTTTAAAGAATTGTTGTCTTGTAATAATAATAATAATAATAATAATAATAATAATAATAATAATACAGAGTGGCACGGTGGCTTTGTGGTTAGCATGTTCTCCTCTCAGTGCTAGGGATTCCCAGTTCGAATCCCAGTCTGGGTAGAGTTTTCATGTTCTCCCTGTGTCCGCGTGGGTTTCCTCCGGGTTCTCCAGTTTCCTCCCACAGTCCAAAAACATGGATCAAGGTCAATTGAATTCCCCAAATTGCCCAAATTGTGTTTGTGTGTGTGAGTGTGTGCCCAGCCCTGGGTGTATCTGCCCAGTTCCCCCACCACCACCACAACCATCCACGACCCTAGTAGAGGATAAAGTGGAAGATAATGGATGCATGGCTAATTTATTGCAACTATTAATAAGTTTTTTGCTCCTTGTCCTTTTTGTTTAGAGTGTTTGAGGTAAATCTCTATGTTGCATTAACCATGGACTGAGGCAGAGGCGAGGAAACTATGGTACTCCTCGCCCATGTGAACTCACGTATTTGGAAAAGTATTAAACCTATTTACCACATCAGAATAGTCCATGAGCAGCATCATAAAAAAAGACTATGTAAATGTCTTCATATAGTTTGAAGAATGCATGTGAGAGCCACTGCCTGGTTGCTAAAGGGGTAAAATCTAGAAGAAGAAAAAAATCACCCAGAAGTTAAATGCACGTTCAAATCATTTTTGTACCATTTACTATTCATTATAAGAACTTTCTTTAGTTATTCCCCAAACTTTCCTCCGTCTTTTTTTTTTTTCTTCACAGAACTACATCACTGCACATGCATAAACCCAGAAACATTCTTGTCTGTATGCACTGCGAATGCGAGGTTTTTTATTTTTTTATTTATTTTTGATAGCAGGCCCTAATCGTATTTGCAAAACGATTCTTCAAAGTTAACGGCAAGTATGCCGGGAAGTGGAAAGGCTCAGAAGCTAAGATCTGAGACAGGAAGAACAATGGGCCTCCCCTGACAAATAGTTTGAAAAAACCTTAAGACTTCAGTTTAGATCTGTAATGTCATGGTGAATACAAATGAAGAAGCTGTCACTCTCAATTTGGTTGAAAGCCGTTTGATGTTCGCTTCTGAAAGCCTTGGCTATGAGAAGGAAACAGGTACCCAAATGCTGTTTTTGTTTTTTTTTGTTCTTCTCCTGACTGTATTTTTCAGTTTGGTGTATCCTGAAACAAACAGAACTGTACATGTGTGTTTATATATATATATATATATATATATATATATATATATATATATATATATATATATATATATATATATATATATATATATATAGTTGATTTAATATCCATTATTCCTTGCAAAAAGTAAATTTTTTATAGATTATAAATTCAGGGTCCACAATTGAAATGATTTTAAGTATTTCCTTTTTTTATTTTATTTTTTTTTTTTTTTTTTACATAAACCCCACAGAAACATCCATCCATCAATTATCTTCCGCTTTATCCTCTAAAGGGGGGGGGGGGGGGAGTATGTTTTGGGCGGTTGCTTAGTGGTTAGCACGTTCGTCTCTCAGTGCTAGGGATACAGGTTCGAATGCCGATCTGGGTGGAGTTTCCATGTTCTCTCCGTGTCCATGTGGGTTTCCTCCGGGTTGTCTGGTTTCCTCCCATAGTCCAAAAAACATGGATCAAGGTCAATTGATTTTTCCCAATTGCCCCATATAGAGTGTGTTTGAATGAGTGAGTGAGTGTGTGTGTACCCAGCGATAGATTGGCGCCCTATCCTGGGTGTATCTGCCCAGCACCCGAAACGTTCTCCCCTGGATGGGCGTGGGGAACCCCACCGCGACCCTAGTAGAGGATAAAGAGGACGATAATGGATGGATGGATGCAATACAATAAAACACATGGTTAAAACTGGAATTTTAAAGCAGCCAGGATATTGTTCCAATACTGTTCATTCATTCTGGATATTTATTGGCTTGTACAACTCAATTTGGCATTTTTTTTTTTCCTAACTGAAGGGTGTTGCCTTAACTAGTCTCTATAATTTGTCTTATTCTTCTGCTTTCTAATGATGTCTGCCGTTCTTAGTTTTTTCCAAAACTTTTTTATTTATTTATTATTTTTAACTAAGTTAGAAGTCAAAATTACAATCCATTGCAAATTTAACCTTGATAATAACTCTTTACCAGTCATTTTGCATTTGTTATTATTATTTTCTTATTTAAATGAAGCACACTCATCAAGTATTTATGGTTATTTATAGAATATTGCTGAATAGTGATTATTAGCTGTACCTACCGGTAAGTGTGTAGTCACAAAATGCTAAAATTTATAAATAAAATCATTAATGAAACTAAATTGGCATGTGTGACCTCTACATAGGTGAGAGCTTTGTAGTGCTCATGGGTAAAGATTATCATGTGAAGCTCTGAAATGACTGACGAAGTTTAAGTTGTCAGTTAAAATTATAATAAATATTAATTCCAGATCATAATATGGATCCATTGGTTGTTTTGAAAACCCCAGTGCGCCCTCTCCCAATGCCCAAACTTTCCAACTCCGGATTCCTCTTCTCAAGCTTAGGTTGATGAAACATTCGCCAAGCTGGCATCCCCTAAGAAATTATTAATTATCTGTTTAATGTGCACCAGGCTGTGAGTCGGCTGATTAATCACCAATGAGGTGGCCTCATGCTGGAATGAGGGCTTTATTTTCTTTCTCTAAGTAACTCTACCTCCCTTCTTTCTCCCAGGGTACCATAGCTTTTGTTGCCTCAATTTTAAATCCTACTAAAGCAATTTTTGCAGCACCCTATCATGGGTGGTCAGCTTGCCTTTAATGAACACTACCGCATTGCATCCATGGGCTCTGCAATATTTCGAGCAAAATCAATCTATTTATGTGTAGCATATTGCTCTGATGTTACTTTGCTTATCCTTTTTGCATTTATATAATCATAATAACATTAGTCATAACATTATATAGATGTTTAGTCATGAATGTTCATCATAATTTAATAACCATTCATCCATATACATTTTTAAATTAAGATAAGTCGATGCTTAATGGTTTTTATATATATATATATATATATATATATATATATATATATATATATAATATATATATATATATATATATATATATATATATATATATATATATATGCGGCACGGTCTTAATTCGATCCTAATCTGGGTGGAGTTTCCATGTTCTCCCCGTGTCCGTGTGGGTTTCCTCCGGGTTCTCCAGTTTCCTCCCACAGTCCAAAAACATGGATCAAGTGTATTGAATTCTCCAAATTGCCCCATATAGAGTGTGTCTGTGTGAGTGTGTGTGTCTGCCCAGCGATGGATTGGCGCCCTGTCCTGGGTGTATCTGCCCAGCGCCCGAAACGTTCTCCCCTGGATGGGCATGGGGAACCCCACTGCGACCCTACTAGAGGATAAAGCGGGAGATAATGAATGAATATATATATATATATACACAGTATACAGTATGTTCTTAGTTCCACTTATTGTAAAGATGTAGTTCTACAATTCCAGACTATAGTCCATCTGTTTGTATGTCTCCTTTACTCTGTTCTAATGGTCAGGACCCCAATAGTAGCACCACAGAGCAGGTATTATTTGGTTGGTGCATTATTCCTATCCCAGCAGTGTCACTGAGGTGTTTAAATTAAACTACAGCAGCACTGCTGCACTTAAACCCCCTCACTGCATCAGTGTCACTGCTGAACTGACAATAAACAATCCACCACCCAAATAATACCTGTTCTGTGATGCTCCTGACCAATAGAGAACAGAGAACCAACAGAGAACTAACAGAAATAATGTCACCATGCCTCTATGGCACCATGGCTCCCACCTTTTTATGTGGGTGCATTTTAATTCAAGTAAAATTATACATGAATTATAGAAAAATTAAAACTAAAGTCAAAATAATTAATATTTTAATGAGTAATATAATACGGGTTCCTCGTAGACATTTAGTTTACATTAATTAAAAGACATGTTTGGACTTTTTCGGCATCAGTAAACACGCAGCTGGAGGAATCCAACATTTCGCGTGTCGTAATGTCGCCTAGCTTCTATATATTCCGTACATAAAACGTATGTTGAATCTGTTAGAACAGGTCTAATGGCAGACCCTGTCACAAACACCCTTGATGGTGCAATTTATGACATCACAAAGCCGCCATTCGCCATAAAACTGTCATAAAACACTTCATTATGTAGCTAAGTAAATAAAACGCTACGTGCCATCAAACCAGCTTTTATATGTCGGGTGTGTTAACTGGACTCTCCCGCCTCTGTTGCAGTCGCTTAAAAAGGAGTCTTGATTATGAGAAAACTGATTTTATGTCGTAAATCAAAAAATATATATGTATTAGCTGAGTGAGGAGGAAAGCCTGAGCATGGGACAGAAAAAAGAGCTATGTACAGACATTCATCTACTAGGGTCGGGGGGGAGGGGGGGGGGGGAGTTCCCCATGTCCATCCATGGGAGAACATTTCAGGCGCTGGGCAGATACACCCAGGACAGGGCGCCAATCTATCAGTGTATGTTGATAATGTAGTCAATAAAAATGGTATCAGGTTTACGGGAGTATGCGTCACATACATTTTTTTTATGAACTGCGTTCTGTAATATGATTGTTAGAGAAACCGGAAACCTGTTACTCAGCGATCAGCATTCACTTTAAAAACCAGACTAGATTATGTTACGGAACACCAGATTATTGACCATTATGCTTTAAATAAACGCGTTTAGCAATCGACCCTTGTTTTTCTTTTATTATAGTATGTTTGTAACCATTTCATATGGGCTATAAAGCAATCAAGGTTGTGTATTATTGAGAATAAATCACGGGAAGGAGCTGTAACTGTACTCCGCTGCACGTCGTGCCTAACAACACCTGTTTTCCATAATTTAGTTACAATAATGCAACTAAATACAAGAACAGAATCAGATTAATTGGCACACAAAAAATGTGTAATAAGTGTTGGCTCATACAATATGCATGACATACAAACTCATAGACTAAACTGATTTAGTGACAATACAGTGTATATATATATATATATATATATATATATATATATATATATATATATATATATATATATATATATATATATATATATTATATATATTCATTCATTCATTATCTCCCGCTTTTCTCCTCTATTAGGGTCATGGTGGGGTTCCCCATACCCATCCAGGGGAGAACGTCTCGGGCGCTGGGCAGATAGACCCAGGACAGGGCGCCAATCCATCGCTGGGCACAAACTCACTCACACAGACACACTCTACATGGGGCAATTCCGAGCATTCAATTGACTTGATCCATGTTTTTGGACTGTGGGAGGAAACCGGAGAACCCGGAGGAAACCCACACAGACACGGGGAGAACATGAAAACGCCACCCAGATGGGGATTCGAACCGGGAATCCCTAGCGCTGAGAGGCGAATGTGCTAACCACTAAGCCACCGTGCCGCCATATATATATATATATATACATACATATATACACAGATTTTAAACGCTATATAATAAACAATATACATTATACAATATGCAGAATGTGTATGTGGTATACGAGGTGCATTTGGGTGTTGTAACAAGTTATTTGAAAGTAAGTCTGCATCTAAGATCTAAGTTAAAAGTGATGATTTAGGAATTCAGCGATTTTTAACCTAGCAATATGTAGTAATACAAATGAATGCAGATTTAGCATTATAACTACATCCTATATGAATACTATACATGTATGGTTTAAGAATCGCCTCATGGCATTGCTCTGCATGATAATAGAAGCTAATGTGACTGCTAGATAGGGATTCGGAGAGCTCAGCATGTGTCGAAGATCTTTGTTTCTGTTTCTTGCATCCCTTCACACACACCCGCCCCTCTACGCCTAAGCTGCTAATGAGAGTGGGGAACAGAGGTTAGCCGGAACTAAAAATAAATGGCTGACTAGGAGTTTGCTCAGTGGTTTTTCTCATTGATTAAGTCGCATGGCTAATGCATGCTCATTCCTCAGCTGAGCACTAATTAGCATGCGCTCAGCCTCACCACCAGTTGACCACCAAGCTCTCTGCAGGGCACCTACTTTTGCACCGTGACTCTTCCACGGCTGTCGAATGATGCATTGACCACATTATTGGATGAAATTTAGGCCTGGCTTCTTTGTTTAGTGTCGCTGAGTAGTTTTTCAAAGGCCTAGGGTTAAAAAATGCGAAAGAAGCACAAAGAGCAATGAGAGTTAAGGGCCTGGCTCCGGGGTGGCGTTGTGTACCTGTGGTTTAAAACTTCCAACCTGATGATATCCCAAAAAGTTGATTACTGACTGCCCCAATTGAAAGAAAATCACGGACTAAATCACGTATTAAGGTGTGGGTAGGGTGCTGGGCTATCAATACATCCATCCATTATCTTCCGCTTTATCCTCTACTAGGGTCGCGGGGGGTTCCACATGCCCATCCAGAGAAGAACTGGGCAGATACACCCAACTGGGCGCCAATCTATTGCTAGGCACACACTCACTCATACAAACACACTCTATATGGGGCAATTTGGACTGTGGGAGGGAACCGGAGAACCCGGAGGAAACCCACACGGACACGGGGAGAACATAGAAACTCCACCTAGATTGGGATTCGAAACGGGAATCCCTAACGCTGAGAGGAAAACGTGTTAACTACTAAGCCACCGTGCCCAGGGTAAATCGAATGCTCCAAATTGCCCCATATAGAGTGTGTCTGTGTGAGTGACTGTGTGCCCAGCGATAGATTGGCGCCCTGTCCTGGGTGTATCTGCCCAGCGCCCTAACATTCTTCCCTGGATGGGCATGGGGAACCCCCCCACGAGCCTAGTATTGGATTGGGTGGAAAATAATGAATGAATGTGATTACATGTGATGTGTGTTATTCATCTCCAACAATAATTAAAGTCAATAAGTCAATATGGAGTGCAATATTAAACGGCCATCTGATATTTACAGTCATTCAACGTATTTAACATTCTTAATTTAACTGGTCAAACCCGGCATGGAAAAAAAAAAAAAATTGGACAAACCGGTAAGAGTTTAAGAAAGTGCATGGTAGTATCACAGCGCCCACTTATTGCCGGATTAGGTTCTTATTGATGCATCGCCGAGGCTGTGCTAAGGTTACCCCCTCGCTGACTCTGGTCATTGACTGCCATTCTAATGGCCAGGTCTGATTCCTCCTGATGGGCATTGACTGCTGACCTGATCAATACAGGTTTCCAGCCCTGATCCAAACGGGATGCTTGGGGCCCGTACGCCAGCTGCAAACCCTAGAAGTACATGAATTTCTTATTACCTAGAACAGTAATGTCCGGGGATCTCTCTCTCCCTTTCAATGGTTATTTAAGCTTGACTTAAGCTTGACTTCTGAGCCATATGTTTGTTATTTAGTCAATCCTAAGGATGTAATTGCATTACAAATGTTTAAAATAATAAAACAATATGCAATGAAACACTTATTACCTTGCACAGAAATGTCTGGAGATCTCTCTCTCCCTTTTGAAGGTTACTTAAGCTTGACTTAAGCTTGACTTTCGATCCACATGTTCTTTAATCAATCCTAAGGGTGTAATTGCATCACAAATGTTTCAAATAATAAAACAATATGCAACGAAACACTGCAAAGAATTTCTTAACAACCAGCACTGAAATGTCTGGGAATCTCTCTCTCCCTTCCGATGGGTCCTTAACCGTGACTTAAGCTTGACATTCAAGCCATATTATTTAGTCAATCCTAAGGATGTAATTGCATCACAAATCTTTCAAATAATAAAACAATATGCAATGAAACACTGCAAAGAATGTCTTATTACCTAGCACTGAAATGTCTAGGAATCTCTCTTCCTTTCGATGGTTACTTAAGCTTAACTTAAGCTTGACTTTCGAGCCACATGTTCTGTAGTCAATCCTAGGGATGTTATTGCATTACAAATGTTTAAAATAATAAAACAATATGCAACGAAACACTGCAAAGAATTTCTTATTACCTAGTACAGAACTGTCCGGCGATCTCTTTCTCCCTTTCGATGGGTACTTAAGCTTGACTTTTGAGCCATATGTTCATAATTTAGTCAATCCAATCAATCCTAAGGATGTAATTGCATCACAAATGTTTCAAATAACAAAACAATATGCAACTAATCACTGCAAAGAATTTTTCTTTTAACTAGCGCAGAAATGTCATGGGAATCTCTCCCTTTCGATGGATCCTTAAGCTTGAATTAAGCTTGACTTTCGAGCCATATGTAATTTAGTCAATCCTAAGGATGTAATTGCATCACAAATGTTTCAAATAATAAAACAATATGCAATGAAACACTTATTATCTAGCACAGAAATGTCTGGAGATCTCTCCCTTTCGATGGGTACTTAAGCTTGACTTAAGCTTAACTTTCGAGCCAATCCTAGTCAATCCTAAGGATGTAATTGCATCACAAACGTTTCAAATAATAAAACAATATGCAATGAAACACTGCAAAGAATTTTTTTTTTTTACCTAGCGCAGAAATGTCTGGGGATCTCTCCCTTTCGATGGTTACTTAAACTTGACTTAAGCTTGACTTTTGAGCCACATGTTATTTAGTCAATCTTAAGGATGTAATTGCATCAAAAATGCTTCAAACACTAAAAAAATATGCAACGAAACACTGCAAAGAAGCATTTTATTGATTCAGCTCTTAAAAATCTCAGTATTGCATGGATGTCATGATGTCACGATTTTGTAAGGATTAGCCTGAGGTGGTATTTTAGGGTCCGTTTAATTTTTTTTTTCTCCCCCATTTCTATTTTTTGCTACATTACCTCACCACATTTTGCTTCATGCATGCCTGTCCCAGTGTTGGCATCTAGTTTCCGGCCCACTTTCCTCTCCCCATCTCCAGCAGCCGCAGATCAGATCACAGCCCCCACTCAGAAAGACAATGATCTCCACCCTGGAGAATGTGCAGTCAAAGCTATTGATTGCCTCTATTCCTGGTCCAGCAGTGTGCCTTGTCCCAGCTCTGGCCAGCTTTCTCTGCTAAAAGTCTTTACTTTAAGCTGGTGGGGACACCCACATGAAGCCGAGAGTGAGATTCTCAAATATTGACTGATTTTTCATCTACATTTTCCCCTTCCTCACTAAATTATTCAGGGTTCCTAATAGTTTCACGTTGCATCCACTTGCAATGCCCTCAGCACGGCAAAATGGTACTGCATGTGGAGGGCAGCCAGTCATTTATAGTAAATATATTTCACTTATGCGTCGTTGAGGTCCCTAATAGTGCGATATAAATAAAATGTATTATTATTATTATTATGCAATTTTTAATTGTAATGACAATTATAAAAATCTATACATTACTATGCCGGGATATAAACAAAGTTCAGATTTCCTTCCTAAACAAAGCCCACACAGCCCTCCATATACAGTACATTATCCATCCATTATCTTCCGTTTTATCCTCTATTACGGTCGCGGGGGGTTCTCCATGCCCATCCAGAGGAGAACGCCCATCCAGGGGCACTGGGCAGATACACCCAGGACAGGGTGCCAATCTATCGGCACACTCATACACACAAACATACTCTATATGGGGCAATTTGGAGAATTCAATTGACCTTAATCCATGTTTTTGGACTGTGGGAGCAAACCGGAGAACCCGGAGGAAACCCACGCGGACACGGTGAGAGCGTAACATCAAGAGCTCAGTTAAAGAGCTCACCCATCCAGGGGAGACCATTTAGTGCGCTGGGCATATACAGCCAGGACAGGGCGCTTATCTATATGGGGCAATTTGGAGAATTCAATTGACCTTAAATACATTTTTGGACTGTGGGAGGAAACCGGAGAACCCAGATGGAATTGTAAAATGAAAAATAATAAAAAAAACTATAGGGCGGCACGGTGGCTTAGTGGTTTGCACATTTGCCTCTCAGCGCTAGGGATTCCCGGTTCGAATCCTAATCTGGGTGTAGTTTCCATGTTCTCCCTGTGTCCAAATGGGTTTCCTCCGGGTTCTCCGCATTCCACCCACAGTCCAAAACCATGGATCAAGTCAATTGAATTCTCTGAATTGGCCCATATAGAGTGTGCGTGTGAGTGAGTGTGTGCCCAGTGATAGATTGGCGCCCCTTCCTGGGTGTATCCGCCCAGCGCCCTAGACTTTCTCCCCTGGATGGGCATGGTGAGCCCCCCTGCGACCCTAATAGAGGATAAAGCGGAAGATAATGGATGGATGGATAAAAATCTATACATTTCTATGAAGGATATAACCAAAGTTCAGATTTCCTTCCTAAACCAAGCCCACACAGCCCGCCATTTCATGCCTCCCATTTTTTTGGTTCCACCAAGCTTTATATTGTATGCACCCCGATGAACCGCAGCCTCCTGAGAATTGTTTTTATTTCCGAGTATCCGAAAAAGTAAAGCAAAACGCCGTCCATAGGCAGAGCCTGTTAGCAGATAGCATTTTTGAGTTGGATGTTTTCTACTCTAATTGTCTTTCATGTGAACAATGGCAGCATCCCTCTAGTGAGCAATAGCAAGTGGAAGAGGGAGGGCAGCCTGTGCATTTCAATGGGTTTTTTTTTATTATTAGCTTGTGAAATTAGCAAGCTGGAAGTCGTTTCAAGGATCCCTTTTTCCTGCCGCTCTCTCTTTCTCTCCCGGCTCTTTGTTTTCGGACTCTCTCACCAGATAATTGTAATGCGGAGTCAAATGTGTTTGTGGACTTAAAGACAATAACACTGGGAAAGGCCGCGTTAATAGACTTTTACTCCAATGCCTGCACTTCTACTCTGGATCCTAATAAGGTGCCTGTCACGAAGGCGGGATTTGTTTAAAAACCATGGTAATTGATGCATTACAGTGAGTGTGCACATAGCTAGACTTGATTAACTAAGGGCTGTTTGGGTGTGTGTATGTTTGCATGCTTTTAAAGGCTGGCTAATGGCATCCTTTGTGGAATTTCTTATTGGAGCTGGTAACGGATGCGACTGTTGTTGAAGTCTTTAGAGGGAAAATATCATTATATATCAAATCAGAGGAATTAATGGAAAATAGAAATGAAAGCTGTGCAACGGTTCTTAAAAGTTGTTACTTGGGAAATATACATTCATTATCTTCCGCTTTATCCTCTATTAGGGTCTCGCGCGGGGGGGGGGGGTCCCCATGCCCATGCCCATCCAGGAGAGAAGGTTTCGGGCACTGGGCAGATACACCCAGGACAGGACGCCAATCTATCACTGGGCACACACTCACTCACACAGACACACTCTATGTGGGGCAATTTTGAGAATTGTGGGGGGAAACCGGAGAACCCGGAGGAAACCCACGTGGACACGGGGAGAACATGGAAACTCCACCCAGATTGGGATTCGAACCAGGAATCCCTAGTGCTGAGAGCCAAATGTGCTAACCACTAAGCCACCATGCCACCCCTTGCTATATATATTAAATCCATCCATCCATTATCTTCCGCTTTATCCTCTACTATGCCCAACAACAGTGGGAGAACATTTCGCTGGGCAGATAGACCCAGGACAGGACGCCAATCTATCGCTGGGCACACACTCACTAACACAGACACACAAACAAATACACTCTATATGGGGCATTCAATTCACCTTGATCCAAATATTTGGACTGTGGGAGGCAACCAGAGAACCCGGAGGAAACTCACACTGACATGGGGAGAACATTGAAACTCCACCCAGATTGGGATTCGAACCGTGAATCCCTAGTGCTGCCGTCTAGAACACGCAATAAGAAACACAAAACCCATGTAAGATGCGAACGGCACACCCGTGACGGTGTGGAACTGATTATACGGTTCGATGGCCACAGGTAAAAAATGACCTCCTGTGATGCATTTGGGGGGAATAAAAAACTTAAACCGAATGTTCTCCTGTGTCTGACAAGTGTGTCGTACCATGGGTTGAAGTCATTGTCCATAATGGCCCTCAGCTTAGACAGCATCACTATTAGAGGCTTTAATTTTCACCTGATTGGCTTCTGTTGATTGTTTAGTGGTTAGCACGTTCTCCTCTGAGTGCTGGGGATTCCTGGTTCGAATCCCAATCTGGGTGGACATGTTTTTGGACTGTGGGAGGAAACCGGAGAACCCGGACATGGGGAGAACTTGCAAACTCCACACAGATTGGGATAAATTGAATTCTTGAGTTCAATTGAATTCTCCAAATTGCCCCAAATAGTGTGTTTGTGTGAGTGAGTGTGTTCCCAGTGATAGATTGCCGCCCTGTCCTGGCTGTCCTGCCCAGCACCCAAAACCTTCTCTCCTGGATGGACATGGGGAACCCCCCGCGACCCTAGTAGAGGATAAAGCGGAAGACCATCATGACTTCTAATACATCAGCCATAATTTCCATATTTGGAAGTGAGGACAGTATGTGTTGTGTAAAATTGCTTTAAATAGTGTTTAGGATATAAACATTAACAAATCCTGTAGTCTAAACACAAGAAGACAAAATAAAAAAGAACTTACTGTCCAGGCTATACTGTATATATAATAATAATGATGTATGCTTAAGAGTATGGGATGAAAAAAAGGTCCTCCAGGTTATCCAGTGTAAAGCAGTTTCTATTCTGCATACACACACACACACACACACACACACATACACACACACCTACACACACACACACACACACACACACACACACACACTTCACAGTAAAACTGGCCTCGGGCATCCCATTCTAATTGCCATAGCTCAACAATATGGCATAGCAATGCCTTTGTTATCAGTCCTTTGTACGCAAGAGATCCAGTGATAAGCAAAGTTAAAAGGCATGGAAATTCCTTTTGATGAAGCATAAATATTACTCTCTCCTTAAACCGTGTACCAAAGATAATATGCTCTTTAATGTAGCCTTTGTTTGCAGTCTTAATATCAAGGCTAGTTCAGGGTCTCAACAGTTATTTGGTTCCTAATCTAACTTTTCATTCGACCATGTTGATAATGTTGTGTGTGAGAGAGAGCAAGAGAGAGCGAGAGAGACAGAGAGCATTTATACCATGCAGGGTATGGTTTCTTAATGAGAGCAATATATAATAACAAAAATTGTGGGGGGGGGGGGGGGGTTCCCCATGCCCATTTGGGAGAGAACATCTCGGGTGCTTGGGCAGATAGACCCAGGACAGGGCACCAATCTATCGCTGGGCACACACTCACTCACACAAACACACTCTATATGGGGCAATTTGGAGAATTCAATTGACCTTGAGCCATGTTTTTGGACTGTGGGAGGAAACCGGAGAACCGGACACGGGGAGAACATGGAAACTCCACCCAGATTGGGATTCGAACCGGGAATGCCTAGTGCTGAGAGGAGAACATGCTAACCACTAAGCCACCATACCGCCTAAATTAATGTTATATGGTAAAATAAATAATTCTGTGATTTGGTTTTCTGTGGAATTTTTAATTACTGCATTTGTCATTCTCAATTAGCAAAATAAGAATTTTATGAATATTATAGTCTGTCAGGGCGGCAAGGTGGCTTAGTGGTTAGCATGTTCTCCTCTCAGCACTAGGGATTCCTTGTTCGAATCCCAATCTGGGTGGAGTTTCCATGTTCTCCCCGTGTCCGTGTGGATTTCCTTCAGGTTCTCCGGTTTCCTCCCACAGTCCAAAAACATGGATCAAGTCAATTGAATTCTCCTAATTGCCCCATATAGAGTGTGTTTGTGTGAGTGAGTGTGTGCCCAGTTATAGATTGGCGCCCTGTCCTGGGTGTATCTGCCCAGCGCCCGAAACGTTCTCCCCTGGATGGGCATGGGGAACCCCCCCCCATGACCATAGTAGAGGATAAAGCGGAAGATAATGGATGGATAATGTGTGTGTGTATATATATATATATATATATATATATATATATATATATATATATATATATATATATATATATATATATATATATATATATATACACACACACAAAATATAAAAAAAAAAAATCACGTTACGCTCACATAGTCTTTATCTTCATATTGTACATTTGTATGCTTCACAAGGCTAGTCAACCCTTTCAAAAAGCATTTATATACAGACTTTAAATGTTAATGTTTGAATCACTTTTAGACTAGTATATCTTCTCTGTCAGCTTTGAGACAACCATAAAAAAACATGAATTACAGCTTTGGCTCAATAAGCAGATTTGGCAGCGTATTCATAGACCAGCAGTTAAACCAGTAAACCATTAAGTTTCTTCTCGACGTCCGTGAAATTCACTGTTTTGTGTATAACAATACCAACGCTTGTAGAATTTGGAACAACTGCCCTAACAGTAATACTTATTTCGGGATTATTGCCTATGCTGCGTTATTTCCAAAGCCAAAGTCAAAAAGTCATTGGCGTACTCTTGTGACGGAGGCCTTCCTTTTCGCCTGTCGTCCTGTGTGATTTCGTCTCCCAATTACAGTAATGTAATGTGCAGGGACAGGCCCAGCCATTCCACATCTTTGCGACCGAATCCAGTCACCATAATCCGTTAAAAGCACTTAGAAAATTGATGTTAGCGCCTCTGCAACTCTTACGGTAGGACAGCCGGTCAAGTCTCCTACCTTTAATTGGATAATCAGTGTGTGATCTGTGTTTCGGAGTTTGGATTATGTAAACCTGACTTTGCACCTGCTAACCCAGAATAGGTTCATAGGCTGACCCTATCGACTTCAATGTGCCTAAGTGGGCGAGTCTGTGGGGCTGTATGAAAATCAGTCCAACTTTAATTACATTTTGGTGTTTGTTTTTGTTTGAGTTGCATATTGATAATCCATCCATCCATCCATTATCTTCTGCTTGATCCTCTACTAGAGTCTGGGGGGGTTCCCCATGCCCATCCAGGGGAGAATGCCCATCCAGGGCACTGGGCAGATACACCCAGGACAGGGCACCCAACCCATCGCCATGAGCTTCCGCTTTATCCTCTACTAGGGTTGTGGGGGGGTTCCCCATGCCCATCCAGGGGAGAACGTTTCAGGCGCTGGGCAGATACACCCAAGACTGAGCGCCAATCTATCACTGGGCACACACTCACTCACACAAACACATTTTATATGGGGCAATTTGGAGAATTCAATTGACTTTGATCCATGTTTTTGGACTGTGGGAGGAAACCAGAGAACCCATGCAGACATATATATATATATATATTCATTCATTCATTATCTTCCGCTTTGTCCTATATTAGGGTCGCGGGTGGGTTCCCCATGCCCATCCAGGGGAGAAAGTTTCGGGCGCTGGGCAGATACACCCAGGACAGGATGCCAATCTATTGCTGGGCACAGACATGCACACAAACACACTCTATTATAGGGCAATATTTTTTTAGAAGTCACTTGACTTGATCCATGTTTTTGGACTGTGGGAGGAAACCGGAAAACCCAGAGGAAGCCCACGCGGACACGGGGAGAACATGGAAACTCCACCCAGATGGGGATTCGAACCGGGAATCCCTAGTGCTGAGAGACAAACGTGCTAACCACTAAGCCACTGTGCCGCATATATATATATATAGATATAGATATAGATATATATAAAACTCCACAATTTATATTTATTAAATCCATCCATCCATTACTTCTGCTTTATCCTCTACTAGGGTCGCAGGGGGGTTCCCATGCCCATCCAGGGAAGAACATGTCAGGCGCTGGGCAGATACATCCAGGACAGGGCGCCAATCTATCACTGGGCAAACTCACTCACACAGACACTCTCTATATGGGGCAATTTGGATAATTCAATTGACCTGGATCCATGTTTTTGGACTGTGGGAGGAAACCTGAGAACCCGGAGGAAACCCAGAAAGGGAGAACATGAAAACTCCACACAGATTGGGATTCGAACCGGGAATCCCTAGTGCTGAGAGGCGAACGTGCTAACCACTAAGCCACCGTGCCACCCCCCGTTATATATATAGTAAATCCATCGTCCCATTATCTTCCACCAGGGGAGAACGTTTCGGGCGCTGGGCAGATACACCCAGGACAGGGCGCCAATCTATTACTGAATATTGATAATGTGGTCAATAGAAATGGTATCAGGTTCATGGGATGATGCATCACATTTCAATCTGTTTTATAGTTCAGCATGTATTAAATATTATATATATTTATAATACATTTAAAATTTGTGGTGTTACAGGTATACATTTAAATAATCTGACTATGGTGTACATTTAAATAAGACTATGGTGTTTTTATAGTTTGTTTGGTAGATGATTCTAATTTGAAGGAATATCAGGATTTCGAGTGGCCAAGGAAGGTTCATGATCCCCACAGCTTTTAAGAGCATCAGCAAGTGTGAAAAGAGATGATTGCTGTAGAACGGTCTCATTGTGTCTCGGCACTGGCTTAGTTGTGCTTGAGTGCCTCCGAACGAGAGCGCGCCGGGTTTGGGGGCGGGGTTGGGCTGGAGGGGGACATCAAGAGAGCAAGGGAAGATAGAAAAGGCCTACATTTGCTGGAGGGTAGACAACTGGGTTTCGGCACTTTACACTGGTGAGTGTATTCATGACTGTGAGTGTGTTCTAGAAGCCAGCGAGCATCTTAGAACATCCCATCCATCCATGAGCTTCCGCTTTATCCTCTACTAGGGTTGTGGGGGGGTTCCCCATGCCCATCCAGGGGAGAACGTTTCAGGCGCTGGGCAGATACACCCAAGACTGAGCGCCAATCTATCACTGGGCACACACTCACTCACACAGACACACTCTATATGGGGCAATTTGGAGAATTCAATTGACTTGATCCATGTTTTTGGACTGTGGGAGGAAATCAGAGAACCTGGAGGAGACACGGGGAGAACATGGAAACTCCACCCATCAACTGTAAATTGGGGATTGGTGTTTCCATGTTCTCCCCCTGGTGGGGGTTCCTCATGCTCATCCAGGGAGAACGTTTTGGGCACTGGGCAGATACACCCAGGACAGGGCGCCAATCTATCGCTGGGCAAACTCACTCACACAAACACACTCTATATATATAATTTGGAGAATTTAATTGACCTTGATCCATGTTTTTGGACTGTGGGAGGAAACCGTAGAACCCGGAGGAAACCCACATGGACACAGGGAGAACATGGAAAATCCACCCAGATTGGGATTCGAATCAGGAATCCCTAGCGCTGAACGTGCTAGCCACTAAGCAACTGTGCCACCTTCTTAGTACATCCTGCGACATTATTTAATTCAGTAAGAATGACCAAGCTGAGCAACATATGGCAAACGTATCTGCAACGTCTGTATTAAAGGTGTAAAGAAATAAATTTATTTAAAAAAATTTTAGTATCAACTAACCAACTCGTTAATGTAAATTGGGGATTGGTGTTTCCATGTTCTGCCCCTGGGGGGGGCGGTCCCCCATGCCCATTTAGGGAGAAAGTTTCAGGCTCTGGGCAGATAAACCCAGGACAGGGCGCCAATCTATTGCTGGGCAAACTCACTTACACAAACACACTGTATATGGGGCAATTTGGAGAATTCAATTGACCTTGATCCACACTCACTCACACAAACACACTCTATATGGGGCAATTTGGAGAACTCAATTAACTTGATCCATGTTTTTGGACTGTGGGAGAAAACCAGAGAACCCGGAGGAAACCCATGCGGACACGGGGAGAACATGGAAACTCCACCTAGATTGGGATTCGAACCGGGAATCCCTAGCGCTGAGATGAGGACATGCTAACCACTAACTACCATGCCGCCCTATGTCAGTAACTTATTTATTCATTCATTCATTCATTATCTCCCGCTTTTATCCTCTATTAGGGTCGCGGTGGGGTTCCCCATGCCCATCCAGGGGAGAACGTCTCGGGCGCTGGGCAGATACACCCAGGACAGGGCGCCAATCCATCGCTGGGTACACACTCACACACTCAAACACACTCTATATGGGGCAATTTAGAGAACTCAATTAACTTGATCCATGTTTTTGGACTGTGGGAGGAAACCGGAGAACCCGGAGGAAACCCACGCGGACACAGGGAGAACATGGAAACTCCACCCAGATTGGGATTCGAACCGGGAATCCCTAGCGCTGAGATGAGGACATGCTAACCACTAACTACCATGCCGCCCTATGTCAGTAACTTATTTATTGGTATTTTAAATTTAAAGGTGACGTTATTTTCATATTATTTTATATCGTTCTTAAAAATTCGTGTGTATTCCATGTTTACGGCGAGTCAGCAAACTTTTTGCCATGCCGTTGAAATCATATACCGCTTAGTCCACTATGTGTGCCAGTCTACAGACTTCATGTTAATTGCGACTAATCTCAAAGGAAGCCGAACAAGGAGACGTGGGGGTCGACGGAAGTTAGCGGAAGGGCGAAAAGCCAAGCAAAGAGGCAAAAGTGGGAACCCTTCTCCCCCTCCTCGCCTGCACTGGGGTCTCTCAGATTTATGGCGCGGCCAGAAGTGTCCGGCTCAATGGTGGCTCATCCATCGTGGGGTGCCAGTGGAATCCCCACTACTCCTTTCCAGAGCGAAGTGGACAGGTTACACACGGTGCTGTGGACTTTTCCTCTAATGGGGTCCCCCGGCACATAAGATGTCATCAGCCGCGAAATGGATAGGTCCTCAACCACCAGGAGACCCGCCGATGGTCTGGCCACAAAAACCACAATGCTTTCCACTCTCAAACGTCATATTAAAATTGGCGAGAGGACATTTTTTGAAATAATTATATTGAATCCTTTTAAAATACCAGTTTGCATTTACAGTAAATGAAAAATGACATACGCTCGCTCCTCGTTTTCGCCCGTATAATTGACACAATTAATCAAACGCATCTCATTAAGGTAAAATTTGGTAGCTAGAGAGTCAGACCTTGAACAGTCATGTGACCTTTCGTTCCACTTTGTTCTTCATCTTAACTTTCTTGCCGTCAATAGGATGAGAAACTGCAGCCATACAACGTTCCAAGTTTCCAATTGTACTATAAAGGTTCCGTCACACACACAAGATGTTCCACAAGCGTTCTAAAATGTAAATATTGAGGTGAAAATGCATTTAATAACATGGTATTAGTTTACACATTATATATTTTCATTGGCATGATAAAGGAAAGGAGGCGGCAAGGTGCCTCAGCATTGGGAATTCCAGGTTCGAATCCCAATCTGGGTGGAGTTTTCATGTTCTCCCATTCTCTCGTCTCTGCGTCGGTTTCCTCCGGGTTCTCCGGTTTTCTCCCACAGTCCAAAAAACATGGATCAAGGTCAATTGAATTCTCAAAATTGCCCATATAGAGTGTGTCTGTGAGAGTGAGTGTGTGTTCAGTGATAGATTGGCGCCCTGTCCTGGGTCTATCTGCCCAGCACCCAAAACGTTCTCCCCTGGATGTGCATGGGGAACCACCCCCCCCCCCCCCCCCCCCCACGACCCTAGTACAGGACAAAGCGGAGGATAATGAATGGATGGATAATAAGTGATTAGCATGTTCTCCTCTCAGCGCTGTGGATTCCAGTTTTGAATCCCATTCTGGGTGGAGTTTTCATGTTCTCCCCGTGTCCACGTGGGTTTCCTTCGGGTTCTCCGCTTTCCTCCAACAATCCAAAAAACATGGATCAAGGTCAATTGAATTCTCCAAAAATTGCCCCATATAGAGTGTGTGTGAGTGAGTGAGTGTGTGCCCAGTGATAGATTGGTGCCCTGTCTTGGGTGTATCTACCCAGTGCCCAAAAGGTCTCCTCTAGATTGGCATGGGGAACACCCCCCCCCCACGACCCTAGTAGAGGATAAAGAGGAAGATAATGGATGGACGTGTTCTATGCATTTAAAGTGTATATTTGATATTTAAAATGCATATAATTTTTAGTCAGTCTTTGGTGTGTTAGCTCTGTCATAAAGGCATTACCCTTCAATCAATATGAAGGTTGCGGGCTCAAATTTCAGGTCTATGTGGGTCCTTGAGCAAGTTCTCTGGTTTCCTCCCACTGTCCAAAAACATAGATTCAAGGTAAATTGCTCTAAATTGCCCCATATAGAGTGTATCAAGTAATGGATTGGTGCTCTGTCCTGGGTGTAGCACCCGAAACCTTCTCCCCTGGATGGGTAAGTCGCTTTGGATAAAAGCGTCTGCTAAATGACCAAATGTAATGTAATGTAATGGATGGGCACCCCCCCCCTCCCACCAACGACCCTAGTAGAGGATTAAGCGGAAGATAATGAATGAATGTCTTGATCGGTTGTGACCCAATTGTTGTGGGCGACATCTCCTGCCACTTGGCGGACAGTTAGAGCATTCTGTTAGCTTCCCAGGATTGTCAAAACTCCCTATTGGCTATTTAATGTGCTGTGCACGTGGCAGCTTTTAATTTTAGAATGCCAGGTGGTCCCTTAAAAACAGACCAATTATCAATAAAGGCAGTGTTGTTTTTTGAGCCCCACCTTGACAACCAGCAATACAGTGGCCATTACCTGCTGTAGGTTTAGTGCATTGGACATCATGTAAACACACGTCTTTACATTTGTGAAGTCATCTCTGACTGTTTAAGACAAACCCAATTAGTACTGACATAAATATAATCCGTTTTCTGTAATGTGTGGTACCTTGGCCCCAGATCGCAATCTCAATGGGGTAACTATTTTTACCACTTCATTTCTTTATATTGCTGGTTTTTATTACCCACGTCTTTGCTGGCTGGAAGAGATGATCGGATGTCTATCTTTTTTTCTGCCAGGGTGTCACGGTGGCACAGAGGTTAGCAGACTCCCCGTTCCTGTGCGAGTTACCACCGGGACTCCAGTTTCCTCCCACATTTCAAAGACATGCCAGTGGGTAAGTTATGGATATTAAATTGCCTCATAGCTGTGTTGCTTGTATCTGTTACTGGCGGGAAATAACCATTAATGCATTACGCTTCTAAGCAAACCAACTTTCAGTGCAACACACATCACTTTATAAATTAAAAATAACAATGGATAAACATCCATCCATTATCTTCCGCTTTATCTTCTACTAGGATCGCGGGGGAGGGATGCCCATCTAGTTGAGAACGTTTCGGGCGCTGGGCAGATACACCCAGGACAGGGTACCAATCGATCGCTGGGCACACACTCACTCACACAAATACCCACACCCACATTCAATATGGGGCAATTTGGAAAATTTAACTGACCTTGTTTTGGGCCTGTGGGAGGAAACCCATGCGGACACAGGGAGAACATGGAAACTCCACCCAGATTGGGATTCGAACTGAAGGTCTTCCACTTCAGACATTATGCAGTGTAATAAACTGTGTAGTTCCGGTCTTTATATCTGATTGGTTGAGCCGTTTGTCAAGTGACATATAGGACAATATAGGACACCTCTGACTGCTTCACATTCGTATTAATGCGTGAAATACAATATATTAATTTCCCAATGTTTGTTTATTATGAAAGGGTGGCACTGTGTCTTAAAGGTTGGCACGTTCGCCTCTCAGTGCTAGGGATTCCCGATCAAATCCCATTCTGGGTGGAGTTTCCATGTTCTCCCTGTGTTCGTGTGGGTTTCCTCCGGGTTCTCCGGTTTCCTCCCACTGTCCAAAAACATGGATCAAGATCAGCTGAATTCTCCAAATTGCCCCATATAGAGTGTGTATGTGTGAGTGAGTGTGCTCCAAGCGATAGATTGGCGCCCTGTCCAGCACCCGAAACGTTCTCCCCTGAAGCATGGGGAACCCCCCCTCCCCTGCAACCCTAGTACAGGATAAAGTGAAAGATAATGAACAGATGGATGTTTATTATGAACTGCATTCTGTTATTTAGCCACTAGATGGTAATATTAAATTGTTAGAGAAACCAGAATCCTGTTACTCAGCAATCAGCATTGAAGTGCAGTTTATTAGCGATTTTGCTTTTAATAAATGCAATTATAAATTACAAACTTTTTTATATTATATTATGTCTGTAAACATTTTATAAACGTAATAAGGCACTCTAGGTTGTGCGTTATTGGCAATAATTCATGCATCTGCTTCAAAATCATACAAATTTCCCCCTTTTCCCGTGATTTATTCACAGTAACGCACGTCTTTCCGTACCTTATTTCTTTATTATTTTACCATTTTTGTAGAGCATTTCAGCCTTTTGAAGTCTTGTGTGGTGTTCTGTTGCTCTATGTCACACCATGATCCTAGAAGATGTTTGATTGGTTGTACAGAGTACCCTCAAGAATTAAAAAGAGCACATTATTTACATAGTAATATAATCCTGTTCTCCATCAGTCCCATTATTTCTCATAAAGCAGTGTCTACAACTGTACACTTAATAGTCAGGGGGGGCGCTGTGCATACTGAAAGCTTTGACAAACCCCTTAGTGTCATTTAATTCAGTATAAATTACACCCCCACCTCCCTTCCCTGTACAACTGCTCATCTGTGAGTGCTTTCCCCAGTTATGGATTGCAGCATTCTGGACTTGACAGGGACATAATTAGAACTCTTGATGAAATCTGCAAAATTGTTCCTCTGTGGCTTCGGCGCTCCTGAAATGTATCCATATTTGTCAGCAGTGTATTTGCGGAGCCTTTCTGCACACATCGGTAATAGCCCTGCTCATTTATCCTATCATCTGAGGGTGATGAAGGAATAGTTCGTCATATAGATAGATAGAGATGATTGGAAATGGGCGGTTACTTTTGAACATTAGAAAACCTCTCGAGGATTAGGGATCCTGTTGGACGCAGCGAAACGGGGAAGACATACATGTAGGTATAATTAGATCAGGCTCATGTAAACATGTATGGATTTTAAAATATATATTTAAATATCATAGTTAAAGACTACAACTATAGTCCCCTATACAGCAGATACAACCATGGCGCCAATCCATTAGGCACATACACTCACACAGACACACACACACTATATATATATATATATATATATATATATATATATATATATATATATATATATATATATATATATATATATATATATAGGAGCAGCCTATCTATATACTTTGAGTCCATGTTTTTGGATTGTGGGTGAAAACTGGAGAACCCGGAGGAATCCCACGAGGGATGAACAGGGAATATCTGCCCAGATAAGGGCAGATACACCCCCCAGGACAGGGTGCCTATCTATCACTGGGCACACACTCACTCACACAGACACACTTTATATGGGAGAACTCAATTGACTTGATCCATGTTTTTGGACTGTGGGAGGAAACCGGAGAACCCGGAGGAAACCCACACGGACACGGGGAGAACATGGAGCCTCCACCCAGATCTAGTGGCTAGAACGTGCTAACCACTAAGCCATCATGTCGCCTGCCGAAATATCAGCCTATTTCTAATAAATCATGTTGTTTTGGCTTATAATGAAACGCATAACGGAAAATAAGTCAGGACGGAACATGGTAGGTCGACGTGGTCGACTCTAGATTCTTTAACCACCCCGAATTTGACCGGGCAGAAGTTTTTTAAGCCGTGCTTTTGACACATCCCTTTGTAATCCCCATTTCCTCGCATTCATATTTCATCCTGTCATAGCTAACCATTTCTTTTATCTCCGCATGAAGCTCCCGGCCCATCAAAAGCCTGCAAGTGAGGCAAAAAGCCCAACATGTGTATTTAATATGGGGCCAGATAGATGGGAACGGAACATGGTGAATGGCAGGACAACTCATTTGAATGAGAGTTACAGCCTAGGCTCATATTCATGGAACAGGTGGGAGGGAAGCAAATCAGAGGAGGGGAAAAGAATTGAATATGGATTAGAGGGATGAATATTCTATTATTTCGGCCCGTTCCACTGATCTCTCCATTGCTGCTCAACACGCCGGATGGAACATATTGATGCCGCTGGTTTTCGGGAGCTCGATGGAGTTGCAGGGGAACTTGTGCGGTCATGCCATCCGAGCTGAGGATTATCCGACCTGCTGTGCCATGAATTCATATTGCTTTAAAAAGGAAAAGAAAGTAAAGGGGGGGAAAAAAAACCCCGTCTTCATGCATTGTCTGCTTTTGTGTTCTCTAATATAATTAGGGAAGTTTAAACCCTCTTCTCCCGCATGAATATGTCTACAACGATCCCTTAAATCCTGACAGTGGATGCATACCGTACATATATCCTTAACTGGTAGATGAGCAAGTGTTGGTTCTGGTGTTCTCACAATGTTATGAATACAGAGGAAATTTCGAGGTATTTATAGTAATAATTATTTATTAATTCCTATATTAATCATCTTCCTTCACTAGGTTCCCCATCCAGACGCTGGGCTGATACACCCAAGACAATTCGCCAATCTATTGCTGAGCACACTCACTCACAGAGACACAAACACACTCTATATGGGGCAATTGAGAGCATTCAATTGACCTTAAATCCACTGGTAGAACATGGAAACTCCACCCAGACTGGGATTCCAACCTGGATGCCAAGCGCTGTGAGGCGAACGTGCTAACCACTAGGTTAGCAATATATTATACTTGTATTCCTTATTAATTCTTCAATTCCAGTTCAAATCTCAATCTGGGTGGAGTTTCCATGTTCTCCCCGTGTCCGTGTGGGTTTCCACCAGGTTTTCCGTTTTCCTCCCACAGTCCAAAAACATGGATCAAGGTCAATTGAATTCTCCAAATTGCCCTATATAGAGTGTGTTGGTTGTCTGTGTGAGTGAGTGTGTGCCCAGTCATAGATTGGCGCCCTGTCCTAGATGTGTTTGCACAGCGCCCAAAATGTTCTCCCCTGGATGGGCATGGGGAACCCCCCCCCCCCTGTGACCCTAGTAGAGGATAATGGATGGATGGATTTATCTTCCACTCTTAATCCTCCACTAGGTTCCCCATCCAGGGGAGAACATCTCAGGCGCTGGGCTGATACACCCGGGACAAGGCGCCAAGCTATCCCTGGGCACACATACTCACACAGACACAAACACACTCTATATCGGGCAATTTGGAGCATTTAATTTACCTTAAATCCAAGTTTTTGGACTGTGGGAGGAAATCCACAAGGAGAACGTGGAAACTCCACCCAGACTGGGATTCGAACCTGGATCCCAAGCTCTGCAAGGCGAATGTGCTAATCACTAGGTGTATATTATACCTCTATTCCTCATTAATTCTTCAATCCCGATTCAAATCCCAATCTGGGTGGAGTTTCCATGTTCTCCCCGTGTCCGCGTGGGTTTCCTCCGGGTTCTCCGGTTCCCTCTCACAGTCCAAAAACATGTATCAAGGTCAATTGAATTCTCCAAATTGCCCTATATAGAGTGTGTTGGTGTCTGTGTGAGTGAGTGTGTGCCCAGTCATAGATTGGCGCCCTGTCCTAGATGTGTTTGCCCAGTGCCCGAAATGTTCTCACCTGGATGGGCATGGGGAACCCCCCCGCGACCCTAGTAGAGGATAAAGCAGAAGATAATGGATGGATGGATTTATCCTCCACCACTTAATCCTCCAGTAGGTTCCCCATCCAGGGGAGAACATCTCGGGCGCCGGGCAGATACACCCAGGATAGGGCGCTGAGATATCCCGGAGCACACTCACTCACACAGACACCAACACACTCTATATCGGGCTATTTGGAGCATTAATTTACCTTAAATCCACCTTTTTGGACTATGGTTGGAAACACACAGGGAGAACGTGGAAACTCCACCCAGACTGGGATTCGAACCTGGATCCCAAGCCCTGCGAGGCGAACGTGCTAACCACTAGGTGTATATTATACCTCTATTCCTCATTAATTCGATTCCCAATCTGGGTGGAGTTTCCATGTTCCATGTTCTCCCCGTGTCTGCGTGGGTTTCCTCCGGGTTCTCCGGTTTCCTCCCACAGTCCAAGAATATGGATCAAGGTGAATTGAATTCTCCAAATTGCCCCATATAGACTTATAGAGTGTGTCTGTGTGAGTGAGTGAGTGAGGGTGTGTGCACTGCAATAGATTGGCGCCCTGTCCTGGGTGTATCTGCCCAGCGCCCGAGATGTTCTCCCCCAGATGGGCATGGGGAACCCCCACTCCCCTTCCGTGACCCTAGTAGAGGATAAAGCAGAAGATAATAGATGGATGGATAAAAACACGACTTAAAATGATTTATTTACTTTCTTCTGTTCATATTGGTTTCATCGCCCCTATATATCTACTGTTCTCACTTTCACCCCGCCTCTATAGAACATCTTTCTTCTGTGCTGAAACCAGGAGAACGTGAAGAAAAGTATAGATGCCAATAATAGAAAAGAATTGGAAGAGGCAGGATTGACATGCCACCTGATGTGCTTTTGGGGACCTCCCTCTTTCCCCTGTTCTCTTGTCCTGCTTCAATGGTGGCATCTAATCTGCAGGGTTCTAAGAACAGAGGCTCCCCTGGGCTTCCAAGCCTGACGCCTTGTTACACATCCGACTCGTGAGTCTAATGACAGACATGGTTTCTTTTCTGTCATGCTGGAACTCTCCCTTTTATTATCTTGTTGTATAATAATTATTTATATATATTTTTTTATTATCTAACTAAAAAAAAAAAAAAAAAAAAAAAATATATATATATATATATATATATATATATATATATATATATATATATATATATATATATATAGCCATATTACCTTTACATATATGGTACCTGAAGTAGCCATTACAAATTGATTAATAACAAGGTAATAAGCTTAGAGTGGCACAGTGGCTTAGTGTTTGGCATGTTCTCCTCTCAGCGTTGGGTATCCAGGTTCAAATCCCATTCTGAGTGGAGTTTCCATGTTCTCCCCGTGTCCACATGGATTTTTTTCCCCTCCCATGAAGGTGAATTGGCTGCTCTAAATTGCCCCTATATCGCGTGTGTCTGTGTGATTGACTGAGTGCTCTGTCATAGATTGGCGCCCTGTCCTGGGTGTATTTGCCCAGCATCCGAAATGTTCTCCCCTTGATGTTCTGCCCATATATATATATATATATATATATATATATATATATATATATATATATATATATATATATATATATATATATATAGGCAGCACAGTGGCTTAGTGGTTAACACGTTTCACTCTTTGTCTGCGTGGGTTTCCTACGGCTTCTCCGATTTCCTCCCACTGTCCAAAAACATGGATCAAAGTCAATTGAATTCTCCAAATTGCCCCATATAAAGTGTGTCTGTTTGAGTGAGTGTGTGCCCAGCAATAGATTGGCGCCCTGTCCTGGGTGTATCTGCCCAGCGCCTGAAACGTTCTCCCCAGGATGGGCATGGGGAACTCCCACGACCCTAGTAGAGGATAAAGCAGAACATGATGGGTGGATGGAGATATATACTGTATACATACACACACTTAAAACATTTAAAACCCATCCATCCATCCATCCATTATCTTCCGCTTTATCCTGTACTAGGGTCGCGGTGGGGTTCCCCATGCCCATCCAGGGGAGAACGTTTCGGGCGCTGGGCAGATACACCCAGGACAGGGCGCCAATCTATCGCTGGGCACACTCACTCACACATACACACTCTATACGGGGCAATGTGGAGCTCTCAATTGACTTGATCCATGTTTTTGGACTGTGAGAGGAAACCTTTGAACCCAGAGGAAACCCATGCGAACACGGGGAGAACATGGAAACTCACCCAGATGGGGATTCGAACCGGGAATCCCTAGTGCTGAGAGGCCAACGTGCTAACCACTAAGCCGCAGTGCCGTCCACATTTAAAGCCATTTAATGTAATCGTTTAATATTTAACAGTGGGCACAAAAAGTGCCGTGTTCAGCATTTATTTTGTTTATCCTCAAAAGACTGACGACCTTTCCGGTCTTTTCCTGCCATTAACCCAGTGCGTGCTGGGTTAGGCTCCAAAATCCCCCTCAGCCCTAACTTGGATAAGTGTCCTCAAATGAATAAATGTGTCATTAGTCATTTAGTGCCTACTGTTACTCCATAGAACCAGTTCCTTACAGGATAAATAGAAATACTTTACTATGCAGCCAATATCCCTAAGGCCTTTCATGCAATTACCATGTCGTAATTCTCAGTGGTCTCCAAAGGAATTAATTAAAAATGTAAAGTGATCATTAAGAGTCGCGCGAATGTAAACCACCCGAGAATCCTCTTCATAGCTTCAGGAACCTGACTCAGGCATAGAACATTTAGTCGGAGCGACCAACCAAAATGATTAAATCTTTAAAATTATTATTTTTTGTAACATCTCTTTTTATTAAACACTTTTCAAGAACATACATCCATCTTGGGCTTATGTACAAATTACAAAAATATAGTGCAAACAGTCGCTGGGTTAAAACCCTGAACCTGGAAGCGGACACCACGGCAACAGAGCAAGGAAAAAGTCGAAAATAGCTTTTAATAATAGCAAATAAAAGGAAAAACAAAAAGAAACATAGATATTAAACAAAGCCGCAAATGTTGTGCCAAAGGGGTCCAGTAGTAAAAGAAAATATATGGAAGAAAATATTTAGTAGGAATGGTCATAATAATAATAGTAACAATGAAAACTGTTAAAGGAAGCCCACCCCCCCACCAACCCACAAAGGATATCAACCACTTGGACGCAGACAAAAAAATAAATCAACGAAAAACAGACAAACACAAAAAATACTGAAAAAAATACAAAATAAAAATAAAATAGAACATAATTAATGACTAATTATTGAATGAATTGAAAATAAAATAAATTTAAATTAAAAACATAAATAAATAAAATGTATTTTATAAAAGTTTATATTATAAACTACAATAGTATTAGTAGTAATAACAATAATACGAATAATAGCAATAATCTTAGTAAATAAATGGAATAAGGGAAGTGATGAGTAGACTAGGTGATAAATAATTTAAAAAAATGTATAATAATAACAGAGCAACACAGTGGCTAGGTGGTCAGCGCTAGGGATTCCCGGTTCGAATCCCAATCTGGGTGGAGTTTCCATGTTCTCCCCGTGTCCGAGTGGGTTTCCTCCGGGTTCTCCGGTTTCCTCCCACAGTCCAAAAACATGGATGAAGTCAAATGAATTCTCCAAATTGCCCCATATAGAGTGTGTTTGTGTGAGTGAGTGTGTGCCCAGCGATAGATTGGCACCCTGTCCTGGGTGTATCTGCCCAGCACCCGAAACGTTCTCCCCTGGATGGGCATGAGGAACCCCACCGCGACCCTAATAGAGGATAAAGCGGAAGATAATGGATGGATGGATGGATAATAATAATACAAGTAGTTGCTCATAGTGTCTTTTAGTCCAGAATGATGTCACACCCCTCAATGTACCGAAGAACAGGTAAAACGTCTGAAAAATGTCTTACATTTCTTTGCAATAAATGTATTGTTTTGACGATAAAGAGGTTTAGCTCGTGGTTTTGAGACTGAAGTTGCTTCATTTCGGTCTCGGCAGGGCAACAAAGTGCCGTATTAAATCACAGAGAATAAACCTTGGGAGAGGCCCGGAAGAAGAAATTAATTGAAAGGATTAATGATGGATTTGCAAAGGCTACAGTGGTGAGTTTATAGGACTCTGAGCAAAGTGGCTTCCTTAAGCTGCTACAGATGGGATTACGGGTTCAACAAGAGACAAACAAGGTTCGAACTGTCCGAAAAACCATTAAGAACAATGAAACCATGTCTTTTTGGGGATGGGATAGGTAGCGTTGGTATGGTAATCTCCAGAGTTCCACTACCATCTGAAGTCGCCGTACTTTGACAAACTGCTGGTAATTATAATGCGTCCTATTTTAAATGCATGCTAATTATCTCGTCCACCACTCGGAACTGGAGTTGGGAGGTAATTGGCCCACAGCAACGTGACGACTCCAATCATCTTGCAAAATTAGTCGCCCTTTACAAGGCCAGGCAGCCACATTCCCCCTTCTATAGGGAGAACAATCAATTTGATAAGTGGCCGTGCACTTTATTGTTTCTCATTAATTAGACTAATTGCAGGGAGTTAGTCTTTGGCAAAAGGGCCGCTGCGTCTAAGATGAGGGTGGCCTGTTGGAGAACTTGTCAAGGGTTTTGCATTTGAACACACATTGAAGACGTATAGCTGTGGATATGTCGGCTGTATTCCTATATACACTGCTTCTATATACAGAATGGAGACTGTTGCATACATTAACTAGCGGTAGCCTGGAGGCATCGGCACAATCACACGCTCACTATATGGGGCAATTTAGAGCATTCAATTTACCTCGAATCTATGTTTTTGGACTGTGGGAGGAAACCGGAGAACCCACTAGGATTCGGACCTGGATCCCCAGCACTGAGAGGCGAACGTGCTAACCACTAAGCCACCGTACTGCTGTAAATAAAATCAGTTTGCATTTCATTCATTCATTATCTTCCACTTTATCCTATAGTAGGTTCGTGGGGGGGTTCCCCATTCCCATCCAGTGGAGAACGTTTCGGGCGCTGGGCAGATACACCCAGGACAGGGCGCCAATCTATCGCTCGGCACACTCACTCTAACCCACACACACACACACACACTATATGGGGCAATTTAGAGCATTTAATTTACCTTGAATCTATGTTTTTGCACTGTGGGAGGAAATCGGAGAACCCAGTAAAAACCTATTGTTATACTTATGGAAACGTTTCGGGCGCTGGGCAGATACACCAAGGACAGGACGCCAATCTATCACTTGGCACACTCACTCACACAGGAACAAACAAACACACTCTATATGGGGCAATTTGGAGAACTCTATTGACCTCGATCCATGTTTTTGACTGTGGGAGGAAACCTGAGAACCCGGAGGAAACCCACGTGGACACGGGGAGGACATGGAAACTCCGCCCAGATTGGGATTCGAACCGGGAATCCCTTGTGCTGAAAGGAGAACGTGCTAACCACTAAGCCACCGTGCTGCCCCGGCAATTTAGAGAATATTATTTACCTTGAATCTATGTTTTTGGACTGTCGAAGGAAACCGGAGAACCTAGTAAAAACTTATCATTATACTTATGGAAAAGTCTCAGGTGCTGGGCAGATACACCCAGGACAGGACACCAATCTATCACTCAGCACACTCACTCACACAGACACACACACTATATGGGGCAATTTAGAGCATTTAATTTACCTTGAATCTATGTTTTTGTACTGTGGGAGGAAACCGGAGAACGCAGAGAAGACTCACATGGACACGGAGAGATTATTATAATACTTATGGAAACATTTCGGGCACTGGGCAG
Organism: Corydoras sp. C115; assembly: GCA_019802505.1. NCBI lineage: Eukaryota > Metazoa > Chordata > Actinopteri > Siluriformes > Callichthyidae > Corydoras > Corydoras sp. C115. The sequence goes on from JAFMOC010000261.1 coordinate 419,310, forward strand.
ATACACCCAGGACAGGGTGCCAATCTATTGCTCGGCACACTCACTCCAACCAAGGAACACACACTATAAGGGGGAATTTAGAGCATTTAATTTACCTTAAATATATGTTTTTGGACTGTGGGAGGAAACCGGAGGACACTCACACGGACATGGGGAGATTATTATAATACTTATGGAAACATTTCGGGAGCTGGGCAGATACACCCAGGACAGGGCGCCAATCTATCGCTCGGCACACTCACTCCAACCAAGGAACACACACTATAAGAGGGAATTTAGAGCATTTAATTTACCTTGAATATGTGTTTTTGGACTGTGGGAGGAAACCAGAGAACCTATTAAAAACTTATTATAATACTTATGGAAACATTTCGGGAGCTGGGCAGATACACCCAGGACAGGGCGCCAATCTCTCGCTCGGCACACTCACTCCAACCCAGGAACACACACTATATGGGGCAATTTAGAGCATTCAAATTACCTTGAAGCTATGTTTTTGCACTGTGGGTGGAAACCGGGGAACCCAGAGGAGACTCACATGGACACGGGGAGATTATTATAATACTTATGGAAACATTTCGGGAGCTGGGCAGATACACCCAGGACAGGGCGCACACACACACACACACACACACTATATGGGGCAATTTAGAGCATTTAATTTACCTTGAATCTATGTTTTTGGACTGTGGGAGGAAACCGGAGAACCCAGAGGAGACTCACACGGACACGGGGAGATTATGGAACTCGAATCAAACCAAAATCGGCATAAAATCGGCAATTTAGAGCATTTAATTTACCTTGAATCTATGTTTTTGGACTGTGGGAGGAAACCGGAGAACCCAGAGGAGACTCACACAGACACGGGGAGATTATGGAACTGGAATCAAACCAAAATCGGCATAAAATATATTAAGCTGTGGATTTGTCTTCCACAATGGTCTATTTACTGTACTCCCTAAAAAAAGTATGATAGTTTTCTGGTATAGATTATGCTAATATATGGTTATATAATGCAGTGAGGAGTGAAAGTGCTTTCCGCTGGCTTTTTATTTCTGGCTCCTTATATATTGCTACCCAGGCATTTTGGAAGTAGCAATTATAGTTTTAGACACGTCATTGATTTTCCCTCAAGATTACATATTGTGTCACAGGGTTTAGTGATTGTGACTGTTCTGAATATCTTAGCTGACTTTGCGCACTGTTTAGCCTGCATAATGAGTCTTTCCCTGTTCGCCGCCTTTTCGTTCCCTTGTTCTTCCTATTGCCTGACATTAAACACGCTGCTTCTGCAGAGTGCTTTCGACACCGACAAGACTGTCAACTGCACGATGCGTTAGCTGGAAAAACACTAGCGTTGTTAAACTCGCATGTTCTCTTAAGTTTTAAGGGCCATTATATTATGCACTGTGATGTTTATCCCGGCGGCACGGTGACTTAGTGGTTAGCATGTTCTCCTTTCAGCGCTAGGGATTTCCGGTTCGAATCCCAATCTGGGTGGAGTTTCCATGTTCTCCCATGTCCGCGTGGGTTTCTTCCGGGTTCTCCGGTTTCCTTCCATAGTCCAAAAACATGGATCAAGTCAATTGAATTCTCCAATTTGCCTCATATAAAGTGTGTATGTGTGAGTGAGTGTGTGCCCAGCGATGGATTGGCGCCCTGTTCTGGGTCTATCTGCCCAGCGCTCGAGACGTTATCCCCTGGATGGACATGGGGAACCCCCCCCGCGATCCTTGTAGAGGATAAAGCGGAAGATAATCGATGGATATATATATATATATATATATATATATATATATATATATATATATATATATATGGCCAGCACGGTGGCTTAGTGGTTAGCATGTTCTCCTTTCAGCGCTAGGGATTTCCGGTTCCAATCCCAATCTGGGTGGAGTTTCCATGTTCTCCCCGTGTCCACGTGGGTTTCCTCCGGGTTCTCCGGTTTCCTCCCACAGTCCAAAAACATGGATCAAGCAAATTGAATTCTCCAAATTGCCCCATATAGTGTGTGTTTGTGTGAGTGAGTGAGTGAGTGAGTGTGTGCCCAGCGATGGATTGACGCCCTGTCCTGGGTGTATCTACCCAGCGCCCGAAATGTTCTCCGCTGGATGGGCATGGGGAACCCCCCCGCGACCCTAATATAGGATTAAAACGGAAGATAATGGATGGATGGATGTTTATCCCAGTCTCGCCATCTGTTTGATTTGTGTGTTGTTGGAAGTGACGCCCGTCTAGCCCCTCTATTATGATTATCCCTCGTGAGCCGAAATGTCATTGTTAGCAGAACGAATCTTTACGCACTTAAGGGAGTGTCAGTCACCGAAAACCGAGTTCCGACGCGGTGAGTTGATTTAGTCATCTCACCCCCTTTCTGCTTATTTGCTCTCGCGCCTTCTCCTCAGCCCACTGCACCTGAGGAAGATATTGATGGAAACATCAGAAAACAGAGCGGCAGCTTGACACTCAATCTTGCCATCTTTTCCATGATGTGCCATGTTTTATCTTCATTAATAAGATTGTTTAAAATTATTTTGATATATAAGTAAATAAACTGTGCAAAGATTTAAATGACACATATAAATTAATTGTGTATATATATATATATATATATATATATATATATATATATATATATATATATATATATATATATATATATATATTAGAGAGCAAGAGAGAGGTTTACAAAATGGGCTAAAATGTATGTAAAGAAACAGATGAACTACAAATTGTAATTGTAGAACTACAAAGTCCATCTATATAATCAGTGGACCTAAAAAGGCAGACCATAAGAAGAGGTGTATTTAATAAAATAGCCTGTGAGTACCACACACACACACAAACATGCACACAAAAATATATATCACCAATCTATCACTTGATACACCCTATATGGGGCAATTTAGAGCATTCATTTTACCTTGAATCCATGTCTTTGGACTGTGGGAGGAAACCGGAGAACTTGCTCAAGGCCCACATAGACGTGAGATTTGAACCCGCAACCTTCATATTGATTGCCCATCACCCTCCAAAAACAGACAGAGCTAACACGCCAAAGACTGTGACTAAAAATTATATGCATTTTAAATATCAGCACTTTAAATGCATAGACCACATCCATCCAATATCTTCCGCTTTATCCTCTACTAGGGTCACAGCGGGGTTCCCCATGCCCATCCAGGGGAGAACGTTTCGGGCGCTGGGCAGATACACCCAGGACAGAGCGCTCACACACAATTTGGAGAATTCAATTGACCTTGATCCATGTTTTTGGACCGTGGGAGGAAACTGAAAAACCCTGAGGAAACCCACGCGGACATGGGAAAAACATGGAAACCCAGATTGGGATTCAAACCGGAAATCCCTAGTGCTGAGAGGAGAACATGCTGACCACTAAGCCCATGCCGAAACATATATATATTTCCATTTGGTCATTTAGCAGATGCTTTTCTCTAAAGCGACTTTCAATGGAGCAATGAGGGTTAAGGATCTTGCTCATGGACCAACACTGGTAACTTCAGAGGACCTGGGATTTGAACCCCCAACCTTCAGATTGACAGCCCAATGCCCTAACCACTGAGCTACCATGCCCTATATATATATATATATATATATATATATATATATATATATATATATATATATATATATATATATATATATTATTATTTATTTTATTTTTTTTTGTGTGCATGTGAATTAGATGAGACACCATCATCTCCCATCACTCATTAATTTCATTACCTTCACCGTGTGCCTTAATGGGGATTTTTCTTACATAATGCCCAATGCATACGAGTTCTAGTACGAAATAAACTTTCTTTCCTCAGAAGGTTCTCCCTCGAGGTTTACATATTTATCTTCCTTTGGAAGACAGAACGATTGTGTCGAAATGGAACCGGCGTGTTATCATATGAAAAGTAAAGATTTCAGAAACATTTTTCCGTTTTGAAGACAGCAGGTACCTGCAGGCTGCGCAGAAACCACCACGTTCCCCAGAGAGCTACTTAAGGCACCGTGTTCCATCTTTTCTCCGGCTTGCGCACTTAACACAGCATCTTCACACAAATGTAAGAAAAAGCCTTGCTTCCCGATGTGGGGCATCATTTTATTCCCAGTGATATAAAGGCGAATTCCCTGGCCTAAATAAAAAAATACCTTGGTGTATATAGTGAGCTGTGAATCAGTGGATTTTTTTTCCCCCGTTGCTCCCAGAGATAATCTTTGTGACTAAAAGTTTTCAGAATTTGACAGTTGGTACTAACATGTACTTCCTACATGATAGGAAGATCTTGCGAATCATGTTTTTACTTTCAGACCCCCATCCAAACATTTCCTGCATTTTTAACATGGTGATGTTTAACTTTCACTTCATATTAAACACTTTACCTAAATCTGGTATTCATAATGCATTATTAACACATTTAGAAAGCATTATAAAGTATACATAATGCTTTATAATACTTAATTTCCGTAGATGTTCATAGGTACACTCATAAAGTGCTATAAGAACATGTGATCCATCCATCCATCCATCCATCCATTATCTTCCGCTTTATCCTATATTAGTGTCGCGGGGGGGGGGGGTTCCCCATGCCCATCCAGGGGAGAACGTCTCGGGCGCTGGGCAGATACACCCAGGACAGGACGCTAATCTATCATTAGGCACACACTCACTCACACAGACACCCTCTATATGGGGCAGTTTGGAGAACTCAATTGACTTGATCCATGTTTTTGGACTGTGGGAGGAAACCGGAGAACCCGGAGGAAACCCACGCGGACACGGGGAGAACATGGAAACTCCACCCAGATTGGGATTCGAACCGGGAATCCCTATCATTGAGAGGGAACGTGCTAACCACTAAGCCACCGTGCCCAACCCAGAGTGTCATAATGCATTATAAATGATGTATTTGAACTGTTCATCAACTTATTATAGAGACCAGTGACATAAAGCCTATAATAAAATTTTATTAAAGCTTATAAGCTCTCTTTACAGGCATTTCAAAGTAAAGTGTTGTCATTAATTACCTCTTTGAAAGAGACTGCATACATAGTAGTACATAATGCCTTATAAAAGCTTATAAATGCTCTTTACAGACTTTAAGTCAAGTGTAACCATTGAGTCTTAAGTAAGAATGTCAAAACATCCAAAGAATCAGAAGTTAAAATAAGGTCATATTATAATGCATTATGTCACTTCGTAACATAATGACATATTTTAACTCTTCATCAACTTATTATAGAGATCAGCGACATAAGGCCTTATAACATTTATAATTTTTTTTCTTCCTAATAATGACTTTATTAGTGCTCATAACAGTTTATATAAGCTTATAAGCTCTCTTTACAGGCATAAAGTAAATTGTTGTCATGATTTATCTCTTTGAAAGTGACTGCATACGTAGTACATGATGCCTTATAAAAGCTTTTAAATGCTCTTTAAATGTTCTTTTTTAAGTAAAGTGTCATCATCTTGTTTTAAGAAAGAATGTCCAAACATCCAAAGAATCAAACAAAATAAGCTCAGATTATAATGTATTATGTCACTTTGTGTTATAAAGCCTTATGCCAAATTTTTATAACATCGTCATAGATGATCATGAACATCTATGTACATTAACAAAGGCTTATGACAAATGTTATAAAGGGTTATGATTACTTTATAACCTTAAAAAAATGCACTTTAAATACAGTGTAACCACATTTTTTTTATATACTGGTGAATCTGTACATGTAATTATGTATAGTCATATACCTATATGAATATTTTGGTGTTCCCTGACTTAGGGATTAGCATTAGGGTTCTTGTTTTTGCAATGCATCGCGAAGTATCATTTTTAATCAGAACAGTTTTACTTACCTTGCTCCTGAATTTGTATTTATTCATTTGGTTTCCTTCCATTCACCGCCTTCCACCTTCTGACTGAAGCATCCGTACACGGCTTATTCTACCTGTCTGAATTCTCTGCATCATTTACATATTTATTCGACTGGCACTCCCACTTCAGCAGATCTCTATTTCCTTAGCTCTCTCGATCTCTTAAAAATCTCCAGACCTGCTTTTGGAATTCTGTTTATTTTTACATCAGCTCTCCTTGGGTTATGCTGCTGTGTAACTAGCTTACAAATCAGGAGTGCTTATATATATTACATACTACTAAAATGATCTTATAATAATAAGAAAATCATTGAATGAAGCATCATTTGGGTTTTTGCCCTATATAAATATATATATATATATATATAGGGCGGCACGGTGGCTTAGTGGTTAGCATGTTCGCCTCTCAGCACTAGGGATTCCCGGTTCGAAACCCCATCTGGGTGGAGTTTCCATGTTCTCTCCGTGTCCACGTGGGTTTCCTCCAGGTTCTCCGGTTTCCTCCCACAGTCCAAAAACATGGATCAAGTCAATTGAGTTCTCCAAATTGCCCCATATAGAGTGTCTGTCTGAGTGAGTGTGTGCCCAGTCATAGATTGGCGCCCTGTCCTGGGTGTATCTGCCCAGCGCCCGAAACGTTCTCCCTTGGATAGGCATGGGGACCCCCCCCCCTGCCGCGACCCTAATAGAGGATGAAGCAGAAGATAATGGATGGATGTATTTTATATATTGCACTTTTGGTAGAGATGCTAACTACATTTCATTGGCTCTGAATTGAAACAATGAATTGAATTCAATGTAATCTAATCTAAATTGAGATTAGTGGGAATTTAAACTTGTGGAAAACACTTTCTTTGCCTTCGCCAAGAAATGCATGCTGAGGGATCAGCCTATCGCTGGGCACATTCACTCACACACACACACAAACACATTCTATATGGGGCTATTCAGAGCATTCAAATTACCTTGAATCCATGTTTTAGACTTTTTAGATTAGATAACCCAAAGCAAACCCACCAGGACACGGGGAGAACATGGAAACTCCAACCAGATTGGATTCAAACCTGGATCCCCAGCACTGAGATCGGAACGTGCTAACCACTAAGCCTCCGTGCCGCCCAAACCGAACATTAACTTAACTTATATTCATTCATTCATTATCTCCCGCTTTATCCTCTATTAGGGTCACGTGGGGCGGGGTTCCCCCATGCCCATCCAGGGGAGAACGTTTCGGGTGCTGGGCGACTCTATATGGGGCAATTTGGAGAATTCAATTGACTTGATCCATGTTTTTGGACTGTGGGAGGAAACCGGAGAACCCGGAGGAAACCCACGCGGACACGGGGAGAACATGGAAACTCCACCCAGATGGGGATTCGAACCGGGAATCCCTAGTGCTGAGAGGCGAACGTGCTAACCACTAAGCCACCGTGCCACCCTCTTATGACTTATATGATTAATTAAATGTTTATCTTTCTTGGAAAACTAGGTGTTCTGACCCATCTGAAAAACAAACATTTGATTCCCAAATTTCCGAAGAATGCCATTAGTGTTGGGAGTGTCCATGTGCGGGATGTGTGTTGGGATGGTGATGGCTACATATCAGAGCTATGTTGCAGTCACTGGCTTGTAGGAATTGCTTGTATATATATCTGAGGAGCCAGATTTAGCAGACAGTCTGCAATTTACTGCTATTGTGTCCTGTGAAAGTAATCAATGATGGGAATATAAATTTCCCAGCAGTCCAGCAGATGGATTATCTTTTCGTGCAATTGTGAAATCTTAGCACATGAAGGAGCAGATCTTCTCCTTCCCGGATTGAACCCTTGATTCTGTTGTGTCTTATATTCAGTTTCCCTCCATAGTAAAATCACATTTTTAACATCATTGCCATGCATGGTATAACTAAACCCTAATACCTTGAAGGTGAGCATCAGAAGACGAGGATTAAAAACTAAAGACTAACATTATCTTCCCCTTTATCATAGGGTTGCTTCCATATTCTCCTCGTGTCCGCGTGGGCTTCCTCCAAGTTATCCGGTTTTCATAGGGCAAAACCCCAAAGGCACGGTGGCTTAGTGGTTAGCACGTTCTCCTCTCAGCACTAGGGATTCCCGGTTCGAATCCCCATCTGGGTGGAGTTTCCATGTTCTCCCCGTGTCTGCGTGGGTTTCCTCCGGGTTCTCCAGGTTCTGACCCTAATAGAGGATAAAGCGGGAGATAATGGATGGATATATAGGGCAAAAACCCAAATGATGCTTCATTCAATGATTTGCTTATTATTATAAGATCATTTTAGTATATAATGTATATAAGCAGTCCTGATTTTTAAGCTAGTTACACAGCAGCATTACCCAAGGAGAGCTGATGTAAAAATAACCAGAATTCAGGTCTGGAGAATTTTAAGAGATCGAGAGCTCTAAGGAAATAGAGATCTGCTGAAGTGGGAGTGCCAGTCGAATAAATATGTAAATGATGCAGAGAATTCAGACAGGTAGAATAAGCCGTGTACGGATGCTTCAGTCAGAAGGTGGAAGGCGGTGCCCATCCAGGGGAGAATATTTCGGGGGCTGGGCAGATACACCCAGGACAGGCTACACCTGTTTAAAACCAGGTTTGTAATGTGTTCGGGATATATATATACACACACAAGTGAATTCTCCAAATTGCCCCATATAGAGTGTGTTTGTGTGAGTGAGTGTGTGTCCAGTGATAGATTGGCGCCCTGTCCTGGGTGTATCTGCCCAGCGCCCGAAAGTTCTCCCCTGGATGGACATGGGGAACCCCTCCGCGACTCTAGTAGAGGATAAAGCAGAAGATAATTGATGATGTATATATATATATATATATATATATATATATATATATATATATATATATATATATATATATATATTTTTTTTTTTTTTTTTTTTTTTTTTTTTTTTTTTTGTAGTGTTAACAGTTGGATATACTTACAGTATGTTACAGTCGATACTTGCACGTCTTCAATCTACATAACAGACTTACAAACTTACCTAACGGAAAGTCTAGCCTACCTAGGCTGCAATTAATTTTCTTTCATTGTCCTTGACATTTTTCCATGACATTGTCCTTGAAAATCATACACTCTTCCTCTTTGTTCCCATTTTCTCTTGAATAGAGATTCTCATGTTTCTTACAATCTTTATTATTAGTGGAATTATTCACCGGCAGAGGTACATGGCGTTTGAATAAATTGAGCACTGAGTCAGGCCCAGTGCTCCTCGCTGGCATACATTTGTGCTCTGTTAACAAAGCGCTGGATACTCCAAATCCCACTGGAATCATGCACTCATGTTCTGTTTGAAACCAACATAATTAAAGTCACTCTCTGAAGTAACCTATTTGTATAACGAAAGCTCCTTTTCAACGACTGACTCCTATGAATAACCCGTAGGAGGGCCGCTGGCATAATTATTTCACATTTCTAATTTAGGTAAGGGAATATTTGTTATCAAATCGGATGGTGGGAGACAGGGGGAGTGGAGATGAGGCAGAAGAGAAGGGTGTTAGTTTTAAACGTGGGGACGGTGGATGCTTGCAGTAGAGCCAGAGATATGCAATTTTAAGGTGGTTAACTTTAATTGCATTGCTATTAATGGATTCCTCGATTACATTTGCTCATAAGGTCGACACTGAAAATGAGTATTTATTGTAATTTCAGACAGTAGAAGTGAATGGTGTGTTCTGAAATCTGATTGACTGAGCTGTTTGTCCAGCCTTGACAATATTGACGATAATTCACACCTTTGTCTGCTTCACATTCATATTAGTTTGTGAAACGTGGTTGAATTACTATAATATATATATATAATAATATTAATCCATTTACCATTTCCCAACGAGCACTAAGCCTGTATCCCGTTACTTAGCCATCAACGTTCACTTTAAAAAAGCAGACTAGATTACATTATGGGTGGGTGGAGTTTCCATGTTCTCCCTGTGTCCGCGTGGGTTTCCTCCGGGTTCTCCGGCTTCCTCCCACAGTCCAAAAACCTGGATCAAGTCAATTGAATTTTCCAAATTGCCCCATATAGATTGTGTCTGTGTGAGTGAGTGTGTGCCCAGCGATGGATTTATGCCCTGTCCTGGGTCTATCTGGCCAGTGCCCGAAACATTCTCCCCTGGATGGGCATGGGGAACCCCCCCCCCCCCCCCCCCGCGACCCTAATAGAGGATAAAGCGGGAGATAATGAATGAATGAATGAATGAATATATATATATGATATATATATATATATATATATATATATATATATATATATATATATATATATATATACTGTATATTTTACTAAACTCTTCTCAACCAGGTTGCTGACAATGCATTATCTACCTATCTTTTTATTTGGTGGATTTAAACCATCTCGACAGGGGAAATAAGGTGTTTACGAGGTCGGTTCATATTCCCTAAAAGCTAGAAGCTTGATAAACTACACAGATCTGTACTCCGTACAAATTAATTGTGTGTGTGAAAGTCAGTGTGTGTGTGTGTGTGTGTGTGTGTGTGTGTGTGTGTGTGTATTTATCATAAAACGCTTCAGCTCTCCATGTGCGTGGTGTTAAAGAAAGGTGAAGTGTTTTTGTTCTTCTTTAACAAGCTGTCACACATCAGTGCCCTTCGTCAGAGGCGTGACACCGGAATGGATAAAACACATGAGGGAATAAAATGAGAAGAAGGAAGGGCCAAAAGAAATAGGAGGACGATCGCGCGATCTTCGGCTCGGTCGGTCTCCATGCACGTGGCTCTGATCATGTTTGTCAACAGACTAGCATCCCACACTTTATGGCATGTAGCCACCTGTTCAGTATGTTGCTATTGCTGCCGTCTCTGCAGATAGGCTGCTTCGGGTGGGTGCACTGAAACAGCTAGTGCTCCAGCACTCCGATTGATTGTGATCTTCACAGCACTGCCATTCTGACAGTTTTCAGCCTTGTTGGATACTGCCACTAGGGTTTCTTCGTATTCGGCTGCTGGGACATGATCTGCTTTGTTGGAGCCACACCTTAACCTCCGAGGTCTTTATCTGGCTTGGATGCGCCAGGGTGGTCTGCAGCCATGCATCCCTGTGATAGTGTGTATGCAGGTGTAACACACCAATGGGTAGCGTAGGGCGATCGGTTCTGAGACGTCAGAAACAGAATTTTCCTTTTTCCCTTCGCCTTTATTTATAATATTTACAACAGCTATGTGCAATATATACAGTGACGCACCGAATGTCCAACAAAAAGAATAACTTCTTACTGCAGAAGTTTAGAAATACCAACGACCGCGAAGTCATACAGGTTCCTGTGGGGGTATCTACACAGCTAGCAAAAAGTCCCTCATCCCTTGTTGCAACCTGATTATATACCGAAAGCTCCGCCCCCGGGGTATACTAAACATCATATAGGGATCTCCATACCGATTACCACAACACTGCAATTACACACAATATTTAACATTTCACTTTAGTTTGTTAAAACTATGCACAAATCAAATATTCTTGCTATAACCACACTGTTAGCTTTACTTGCTTCTATACGCCCCTACCCACCAAACACAGGTGTTCTGCACCCCCAGATTCCCTAGAGCATGGGTTGATCCAGGTGGATAAGAAGTGATGCTTTACCCTGCCTGTTCGTTTAGGCCCCAACAGGTCAGGGTCAACCACAGGTAGGTTAAACATACTTAATGTCTATGGTGAGGTGTATTTTACACCCTCACAATCCCTAATGTGGATGGGGATATACTGTACATGCCCGTAGTACATATTGTATTCATTGGGCCCTGATTTAGTTAAAGTAATTTATTTATATAGCACATTTTACAATAGTACATTGGTACAAAGCAGCTTTACAGTGTTATAAGCCTTTAAACCCACAAAGAACAAGCTGAAGCGACAGTGGCAAGAAAAAACTCCCTGTTGTGTTGTTATCTTAAGGAAGAAACCTTGTGAGGACCGAGGCTCAGTGGTGGACTCATCCTCCGCGTGGGTTTCCTGCGTGGGTTTCCTCTGGGTTCCCCGGTTTCCTCCCACAGTCCAAAAACACGGATCAAGGTCAAGTGAATTCTTCAAATTGCCCAATATAGAGTGTGTTTATGTGAGTGAGTGTGTGCCCAATGATAGATTGGCGCCCTGTCCTGGGTGTATCTGCCAAGCGCCTGAAACGTTCTCCCCTGGATGGGCATGGGGAACCCCCGCGACCCTAGTAGAGTATAAAGTGGAAGACAATTGATGGATTGATGAAGGTAAGCCTGTGGAATTGTGGTTAGCACCTCCCTCTGCCTCCCAGTTCCAATCCCGATATGGGTGAAGTTTCCATGTTCTCTTTATGGCCATGTGGGGTTTCTCCAGGTTCTGCTGTTTTCTCCCACAGTCCAAAAACATTAATTAAAGATGAATTGGCTGCTTTAAACTTTCCTTATCTAAATTGCCCCTATATAGTGTGTCAGTCGGAGTGAGTGTATGCCAAGCGATTTATTGAATCTTGAGAACTCAATTGACTTGATCCATGTTTTTGGACTGTGGGAGGAAACCGGAGAACCTGGAGGAAACCCACGCGGACATGGGAAGAACATGGAAACTCCACCCAGATCGGGATTCGAACCTGGAATCCCCAGCGCTGAGAGGCGAACGTACTAACCACTAAGCCACCGTGCCGCCTATTGAAAGTTCATATATATTCATTATCTGTTCAGCTATTCAGTGTGCAAATGTCTGCTGGAGAACCAAACTCATTAAGATTCCTTGCCCATGCAGCTTGGCTTTGGAGGAGCTGGATAAAGATGCAGATGTAGTCTGAACTCCCTCTGAAAAGTCAATTATCACTTTCATAAAGAAGAGGCTTTTATTAGAGAGACTGCAGGAGAAAGGACGAGAGGTTGGAAAAGAGAGCGAGAGAACAGTCGACATCTACGTTGATGTTCAGATGGGAAACATTATTTGTATTCTTTCAGCATTGTTTTTTTAATGGACAACCTGAAAAATGGTCAGAACTGGAACTCCGAAGTCATCCCCTGATTACCAGAAGCATTATGTGTTGCTGTCCCATTACACTTACAGTTATAAACTTATGTTGCTTAAGGAAGACCATCCATCCATTGTCTACCACTTTATCCTCTACTAGGGTGGGGTTCCCCTTGCCCATCCAGGGGAGAACGTTTCGGGCGCTGGACAGATACACCCAGGACAGGGTGCCAATCTATCACTGGGCACACACTCACTCACATAAACACACTCTATATGGGGCAATTTGGAGAACTCAATTGACCTTAATCTATCTTTTTGGACTGTGGGAGCAAACCTGAGAACCCGGAGGAAACCCACGCAGGCACAGGGAGGACATGGAAACTCCACCCAGATTGGGATTCAAACCAGGAATCCCTAGCACTGAGAGGAGAACATGCTAAACACTAAATCACCGTTCTGCCCCTCTAATCATTCATTACTTTTCATTCATTCATTCATTCATTATCTCCCGCTTTATCCTCTATTAGGGTCGCGGTGGGGTTCCCCATGCCCATCCAGGGGAGAACATCTCAGGCGCTGGGCAGATAGACCCAGGACAGGGCGCCAATCCATCGCTGGGCACACACTCACTCACACAGACACACTCTATATGGGGCAATTTTCAATTCAATTCAATTGACTTGATCCATGTTTTTGGACTGTGGGAAGAAACCGGAGAACCCGGAGGAAACCCACGCAGACACGGGGAGAACATGGAAACTCCACCCAGATGGGGATTCGATCCGGGAATCCCTAGCGCTGAGAGGCGAACGTGCTAACCACTAAGCCACCGTGCTGCCCATTCATTACTTAATTAATTTAATAATTGATAGTTTCATTCGATTTTCGAGTCCTTAGGTTTCAGATGGATCTTGTATTGAGCAAAGAGGGCACACACTCTATATGGGGCAATTTGGAGAATTCAATTTGCCTTGGTCCATGTTTTTGGACTGTGGGAGAACCCAGAGGAAACCCACACAGACATTGGGAGCACATTGAAACTCCACCCAGATTGGAATCCCCAGAGCTGAGAGGCCAACGTGCTAACCACAAAGCCACAAAGCCACAAAGCCATTCCCATTTTTCTCTATTAAATTATTTTTCTTTTTTAAAATACAATGTATTGGTCGCATTTCGGTCCAGTGGTCCATTGGGAACCCGACTGCGTCCTTGTTGCACTGTTTAACTTTTTAAAATCGACATCAATTAATGTGGTTCTAAATCTTGTTTGTTTTGGGCTTAAGTCCAGCATGCTGTTGCAATGGAATTGTGATTATAGTGAGGCTCAGCTGATAGTACATGTCTCAAAGGCAAGCTGCACTCATTGGGTTTTGGAGATAAGCGCAGTGCAGCTGGCCCAATACAATTGCACAACCAGGTCATATCCAAGAAAAAACAAAACCGAACACTGGTAGCTTGTTATGCTAATATCGCAGTTGGCTACAACATTTATTTTGGCCATAGTATACTATAGAATTTTTTGGAAACAAATTCTATGAATCTAGTATTCATTCATTCATTAATTCTTTATCTTCCGCTTTATCCTCTATTAGTGTCGCGGGGGGTTCCCCATGCCCATCCAGGGGAGAACGTTTCGGGCGCTGGGCAGATACACCCAGGACAGGAAGCCAATCTATCGCTGGACATACTCACTCACACAGACACACTCTATATGGGGCAATTTGGAGAACTCAATTGACTTGATCCATGTTTTTGGACCGTGGGAGGAAACCGGAGTGCTAACCACTAAGCCACGGTGCTGCCAATCTAGTATTCATAATGCATAATAAGTGCATTTATAAAGTACTCATAATGCTTTATAACATTTGTCATAAATATTTGTTAACATGGGCGGCACGGTGCTTAGTGGTTAGCACGTTTGCCTCTCAGCGCTAGGGATTCCCGGTTCGAATCCCCATCTGGGTGGAGTTTCCATGTTCTCCCCGTGTCCGCGTGGGTTTCCTCCGGGTTCTCCGGTTTCCTCCCACAGTCCAAAAACATGGATCAAGTTAATTGAGTTCTCTAAATTGCCCCATAAAGAGTGTGTTTGAGAGTGTGAGTGTGTACCCAGCGATGGATTGGCGCCCTGTCCTGCGTGTATCTGCCCAGCGCCCGAGACGTTCTCCCCTGGATGGGCATGGGGAACCCCACCGCGACCCTAATAGAGGATAAAGTGGAAGATAATGAATGAATGAATGAATGAATTTGTTAACATACTGAGATGTTAATAATTATAGTCGTACATTTGTATAACAATTTGACCTAAGGCTTTATAACACAAGAACCCTAAAATTAATGTCAGGGAACACAAAAATACATAAGTATATGACTATATATAATTTCATATACAGATTCAGCAGAAGATAAAAAAAAAAGTTTGGTAACACTTTCTATGAATCTGGTATTCATAATGCATTAAAAGTGCCTTCATTAAGGTTATAAAGTATTCATAACGCTTTATAACATTTGTCATAAGCATTTGTTAACATACATAGCTGTTAATAATTATAGTCATATAGTCATATATTGTTATAATAATTTGACATAAGGCTTTATAACAAAAGTGACATAATGCATTATGATCTGAAGTTGTATTCTTTGGATGTTTGGACATTCTTTCTTAAAACAAGACGATGACACTTCACTTAAAGTCTGTAAAGAGCATTTATAAGCTTTTTAAGGCATTATGTAGTACTATGTATGTACTCTTCTTGAAAGAGGTAATTAATAACTATACTTTATATCTGTAAATAGATCTTATAAGCTTTTATGAACAGTTATGAGCACTTATAAAGTCATTTTTAGAAAAAGAAATAGTGTTTGTTAAAGACAAAAGTTATAAGGCCTTATGTCACTGATCTCTATAATAAGTTGGTGAACAGTTAAAATATGTCATTATGTTACAAAGTGACATAATGCATTATAACATGGACACATTTCAACTTGGATTCTTCGGATGTTTGCACATTCTTACTTAAAACAAGATGATGACACCTGACTTAAAGTCTGTAAATAGCATTTATAAGCTTTTATAAGGCATTATGTACTACTATGTATTTACTCTCTTTCAAAGAGGTAATTAATGACATCACTTTTTTATACCTGTAAAGAGAGCTTATAAGCTTTTATAAACGGATATGAACACTTATAAAGTCATTTTTAGAAAAAAAAAAAAGTGTTTGTTAAACGCAAACGTTATAAGGCTTTATGTCACTGATCTCTATATTAAGTTGATGAACAGTTCAAATATATCATTTATAATGCATTATGATTCTTTGTTATAAAGCCTTATGGCATGTTCTTATAACACTTAATGAGTGTGGTTATGTACATCTATGGGCATTAACATAGGCTTATGACAAGTATAATAAAGCATTATGAATACTTTATAAAGCTTTATTAATGCATTATAAATACCATATTTCGGTAAAGTGCTACCAAATACTTAATCTGTTTTCCACAATAGAACTTCATGTAATGGTTTACAGGTACATACTCAGTATTTCGTTCATGTTCTGCCTTATCTGAAACAGAACGTCAAATCTTGGTTCCTGCTAGGTTACTGCGTAAGACTCGGTCGGTATCAGTCTGGAAGTAAACAGATATATCGGTTGGAGTCTGGTCGCGTGTGTGAAAGCAAACACGGTCGTATCATAAGTGCAAGAGAACGGTGTGTTAGGAGGGTGGGAGTGCCCAGTTAGCTGCCTATTCCTAATTGCAACCCGAGATAAGGATAAGAAGGGTCAGTCCGAAATGGGGATGTGAAAACACTTTCATCTAAATGACGTGTATTCCATATCCCAAGTCTCGGATGTGATGGAATGGACTGTGACTGGTATAACATCGCCTGAATGTACGTAGAAATAGCAATGCAATTCCAGGTTCATTCATTTAGGCTGAACTCTCACCTTCCTGATGATAATAGATATATTTATTATTATTCATTCATTCAGTCATTCGTTATCTTCCACATCATCCTATATTAGGGTCGCGGTGGGGTTCCCCATGCCCATCCAGGGGAGAACGTTTCAGGCGCTGGGCAGATACACCCAGGACAGGGCGCCAACCTATCGCTGGGCACACATTCGCTCACACACACACACATTCTACATGGGGCAATTTGGAGAACTCAATTGACTTGATCCATGTTTTTGGACTGTGGGAGGAAACTGGAGAACCCGGAGGAAACCCACGTGGACACGGGGAGAACATGGAAACTCCACCCAGATGGGGATCCGAACCGGGAATCCCTAGCGCTGAGAGGCGAACGTCTAAGCCACCATGTCTAAGCTAACCACTAAGCCACCATGTCGCCTGATAATAGATATTCATTCATTCATTATCTCCTGCTTTATCCTCTATTAGGGTCGCGGGGGGGTTCCCCATGCCCATCCAGGGGAGAACATCTCGGGCACTGGGCAGTTACACCCAGGACAGGGCGCCAATCCATCGCTGGGCACACACTCACTCACACAGACACACTCTATATGGGGCAATTTTGAGAATTCAATTGACTTGATCCATGTTTTTGGACTGTGGGAGGAAACCGGAGAACCCGGAGGAAACCCACGTGGACAAGGGGAGAACATGGAAACTCCACCCAGATAGGGATTCGAACCGGGAATTCCTAGCGCTGAGAGGAGAACGTGCTAACCACTAAGCCACCGTGTCACCTGATAATAGATATTATTATTATTATTATTATTATTATTATTATTATTATTATTATTATTATTATTATTATTATTATTATAGGATTAGGATTATAGGAGGCATGGTGGCTTAGTGGTTAGCACATTCTCCTCTCAGCTAGGGATTCCCGGTTCGAATCCCCATCTGGGTGGAGTTTCCATGTTCTCCCCGTGTCCGCGTGGGTTTCCTCCGGGTTCTCCGGTTTCCTACCACAGTCCAAAAACATGGATCAAGTCAATTGAGTTCTCTAAATTGCCCCATATATGTGCGTTTTCTGTGTGAAGTGTGCCCCAGTGGATAGATAGAATAGAATAGAATAGAATTCAACTTTATTGTCATTTCTATGTGAGTGTGCATGCCCAGTGATGCAGATTGACGCCCTGTCGTAAGTAATATATACAGATGTGGGTCTAATCTGCCCATGAAATATACGCCTAAAAACGCTCTCCCCTACAGACTAGTGGAATATACTAGATGGGCATGGGTCTATCTGCCCACCGTTCTAAACGTTCCCCCCCCCCCCCCCCCCCCCCCCCCCGCGACCCTAGTAGAAGATAAAGTGGAAGATAATGGATGGATGAATATGTTATCATGTGCTGACCACTAAGCCACCGTACCACCAAAAAATTGTATTATGATATAGATGTCTTTTTAAAAGGAAATTGTGCAAGTTATATACTCACCAAGAAAAGCTTTATAGTACACAAGCAGGAAAAAGATTTTAAAAAACGGTATCAAAAAAGGGGTTAGCGAACTGAAATCCTGTCCCCAGAGCTCCTGCTAGCTTGTTATCACCCACCTGAGCAGGGAGGCTTTGAAATTGGCACTTTCCTTCATGTGACAATTGTACCTGCTGATAGGCCATTAGATTACAAAGCCACACGGCCATATTACCTTGTGTTAATTCCCCCGCCATCCTAAGCAGTAACCAGTTTTTTTTTTTTTTTTTTTTACTATGTAAAATGTTCTCAAAGTCATAGTAAACGCCACCCAGTGTCCAGTGATTGTGGTGTGATGTAATTTCAGAATAAATTGATGAACATTTTCATAATACTACATGCGTATCACAGCAATGCCAATCATCTTATTCATTCATTCATTATATTCCACTTAATCCTCTACTAGAGTCGTGGTGGGAGGGGGGGGGGGGTTGGGGTTGGGGTTGGGGTTAGGGTTAGGGGTTAGGGTTAGATACAGGGTTAGGGTTAGGGTTAGATACACCCAGGACAGGGCGCCAATCTATCGCTGGGCACACACTCACTCACACAAACCCACACACTCTATATGGGGCAATTTGGAGAATTAAATTCACCTTGGTCCATGTTTTTGGACTGTGGGAGGAAACCGGAGAACCCGGCGGAAACCCACACGGACACGGGAAGAACAAGGAAACTCCACCCAGATTGGGATTCAGGGGAGAACGTTTTGGGTGCTGGGCAAATTCACCCATGACAGGGCGCCAATCTATCACTTGGCACATTCACTCACACAAACACACTCTATATGGGGCAATTTAGAGCATTCAATTTACCTTGGGGAGGCACGGTTCGATTTCCCGGTTCGAATCCCAATCTGGGTGGAGTTTCCTTGTTCTCCCCGTGTCCGTGTGGGTTTCCTCCGGGTTCTCCGGTTTCCTCCCACAGTCCAAAAACATGGACCAAGGTGAATTGAATTCTCCAAATTGCCCCATATAGAGTGTGTGGGTTTGTGTGAGTGAGTGTGTGCCCAGCGATAGATTGGCGCCCTGTCCTGGGTGTATCTAACCCTAACCCTAACCCTAACCCTGTATCTAACCCTAACCCCTAACCCCAACCCTAACGTTCTCCCAAAACCTTAATAAGGATAAAACGGAAGATAATGGAAGGATATATATATATATATAGATATATAATATCTATATATATATATATATATATATATATATATATATATATATATCCTCATCTCTTCTCTTTCAGTCTATGGCAGTGTTTTTGGTAAGTGGAACAATTTCAGCTGATTGTGTATGCATGTCCATTCTTTTATGCGTGGTCGGGACAACTAGATGGACATTAGGTAATGCCTCATAAATACTATGTACACTACTCTATATATAACCATCCCTGAAATTATCTCCATGTGAATATTTACACTATACAGTATGAAAACCTGACTTTCTTTCCCACAGGGATGAGCTGTCCCCATAATATGAGGTCCCCACGATCCGATAGAAACCCAAACCTACACACACACACACACACACACACACACACACACACACGAAACACTGACCACATTGCAGCCAGTAGCTCCCTCTGTTGTCCACAGCTGAACTACATGGAATGAGCTGTCCTGAGAGCGAGCAGCTTGCCTGGGTCAAGCTAAGCAACGATGCCACCTCAATCAGCGCTCACACAAAAGCTGCACGTGTGTTTGTTAGCTTCTCATAATTCTTATAATCATCTCCTTTTTTACGATCAACTAGGAATAACGTTAAAATCACTGATTATGGCATACAGAAAGAAAATGCTTATTACTATATAATACATGCTGGAATGTGGTTATATTGAATTTTAATGTATATTATAATATTCATTATTATTAATATTTTTATTATTATTAGACTTTTTTCAGTATACAGTGGTCAGAATTATTTCTCCTATTTTTTTTTTTTAAATGTTATGTATGAAGCAGACGCATACAGATGCTATCTCGACCCGTGCGGCTCTGAAAAAAAAGTGTGTCTCCTCTCTTTTGAATTTATTGAACCCAATTTTGACAAGTTGATTCTAAACAACTCCAGCAGTGCTGGCGCATTGAGCCAACTGACATGTGACCCACGTGAACTTGCCCTCCCCTATTGACTGGCATGATTGATGCTGCACCGCTTGCGCACTGATAATTCTTAGCTGTGTGTCAACAGTCGCTGACCAAAGGGGTCATGCTCTTTAAACATAAGTAAAAACACACAAAAAAACGAGGCGGCCTGAGGTTAACAAACTCTTAAATTGGTTCATTGGACACCATCTTACTATCCTGTTTGTTATATTCCATCATCTGTGCATATGAATATTTGAATGATCTATATATGTGGGGAAATCCGGGGGGACTCAGTTATGGAGGCCTAGCAGAACTGATTATTTCGTGATAATACACTGCAAAACCGTGACAGAACAGAAGCTGATCCGGAATATTCAGTTGTGTACCAGTGTGAAAACTGGCTGTACGAAAACAAATGTAGAGACAGCAGAGAGAAACGCTACCAGTGACTCATTTGACACAACATCAATCGCGAGTAGCAGTCATTCGAGAAACTGGAGGCCAAAGTCAGACCAGCCATACGCACTAAGTTTAACAATAAGACTTATATCAGTGAGAGGCTAAGCAAGGTTGAAAGACATGCCCTAATTAAATGACACGCTAAGGCTGAAACAAGTAGACGAGCGGAAGACACATGGCTAGACCAGATGTATCAGCGTTCTTCTGATTGACTAAATGAATAGGAAGTAGCGCTGCTGTACCCACCCACCCCCAAAAAAAAAAAAAAAAAAAAAGAATACATATCTAATACCCGTAATAATACATATATATAATGTAAAAGTCACAGAATGCAAAAATTGTGCAGTCCATTTCCTAAAAAACGGGCCATAATTTAATATATTAAAATCGCAAATCAAATTGCCGATCCGAGCCACTCCAAAGCTTACTACACATTAGGCCTCTTAAGAGCTCTCTCACAGAATCTAAAAGAGACATAGCAAAAGATGATTATCATACCAGTACTAAGAAAGAGATTATTTAGTTGGAGCCATCATAATCAATAATTATTTTCTAAACTAGACAAAATTAATAGGTCCTCCTAGGCATGCTATTGTATTAACCTCACATTAACAAGCAAATGTCGTACTTTAAATCAATGGACGCTATGCCCGTTACAAGAAGACCAGCCCCAGCAGAAGCGAGCGATAAAAAGGGACATATGTGACGCGATGTAGGTTACACATGTTAAACAATTGCCGACTGAGGAACTAGTCCAGCCGACTTAGTCAAGTAGCTAAGAAATCTAAGTGTGATTCGTATGTTAGCACTCGTCTGACGCTATTATAGCATGAGGCACAAGTAATGATTTTAGATGCAGGGTATTTATTGTGTCCTAGGTAAACCCTGCTGCCCCAGCTCAGCGATAGGTATCTGCACGATCATTAGCGCCGAGTGGATTTGGTGTGTGTGTGCATGGGGGGGGGTCACGAGATGCAAGTACGGAACACAAGCGTGACTAGTGGTCGATATATATATATTACATCACTAATATTTTTTGTTGTTGAACTATAACTATATGTCATAAATACTAAAGTGCAGAACAGATAAATTATCCGATTAACTCGACGTACCCCTTAATCTCTGTAGCCAGAAAATCCTCAATGAAAACTTTAGGTCTGCACTATCACATTCTTGATTCTATACTCCCGTAGCCCTTTTCTCAGCGTTCACTGTCATCACTCAATTCCACGTAGGGAGTGATGTGAATAACAGCATCTGCCATTTCTTTCTAATTCAAGCCTCGCAGGTTTCGTAAACATCTAGAACATTGTAAGATTTATGTTTTGGGTTTTTTTTTTTTTTTTAATAATCCTCACTTTCTACACACACTCCGCAGTAATCTCCCAATTTCCCCAGCTCCTACAGGACAATGCAGACCGCCAGATCCCCAAGCCCAGAACGCTACCCAAGTATATGAATATGTTCATTTCGATACTTACGTTGATTTTATTGACTAAATTATGTAATTGAATGCTAATTAAATAGTAAAGTAATATGTTTCTTATCAGGAGCAGTGATTTTCCCACAAAAAATGTTTGGCCCTTGGTTCATCAACCGCAATTCTTTTTATTATAATGTAATATTTTCCACTGAGAAATATTGTTAAGGACAATGCCTTGAAAGTTTGTGATTATTATGAATTTTTTAACCATATTCTAATAATAATAATAAAAAAAGTCCCACTTTCTAGGCAGCCTGTAATACATATTACACTGTTTAACCAAGAGGAGGGAAAAAAAAGAGGCATTCTGGGAAAGAATTGAGTTTTGGAACATGAAAGGTGGCCAAAGATGATTTGGGCGGTGGCGTGGTGGGGCAGTCGCAATAGTTAGCCATCCGGTGCGGCTCCTGAATTTTCTTATCAGTGGGGAATTGCGCAGCGCCAAGAGCCTAGCAATATCTTCCCCGCTGCTGCTGAAAATGCGGACACACACACACACACACACACACCAACACACACACATTTAAGTGCGCAGAGGGAGCGCACAAATGCGGCCCAATCATTCTAAAACAAAGGGGAGTCTTTGATCTTTTCTCACAGATCCCTTGTGTGAGCAATAGTGCCGGAGTATATCGGACTCTTTCAGGCCAACATGATGTGTTGTCATATTTGTGTGTGTGTTGCCGTCAGTCAACTTTCCATAAAAGACTCGTCTAATATTTGTGAATGTCCCAGGCCTTAATGAAAGCACCTCTTTCCCCTCAGCGTGATGTTTACCTGTATTCGCAGGCACGCCAGAAGCAGCTACACCGGGACCTGAGGGCGGAAAAGGAGCGAAGACGTCGTATAGCTTCATTTACAATGTTTTGTATCAACAAAGTGAGCGGCTTTATCTGGGAGCTTGACAGGCGATAAGGAGTGCTGTAAGAGAGACATGCTCTGCCTCTTTAAATTCCCCTCGCTCTTCATATATCTATCTCTCTGTTGTCTCGTTACACTCCCCCCCCCCCTCTGTCCCTCTCTCTCTGTCACTCTCCTCTGCCCTCCCCCTCTCGTTTTGACTGGTCCTGGCCGATCTCGCCCCTCCCTGCTTCGTCCGCTTGATCCCTCCATTCTCACACATGGCATCCCGGACAACTCCAATTGGCTGCGGAGGCACCAATCTGGCACCATGAGGGACCGGGGGGACTGCATATGCAAAGCCTTATTTCATATTCATGAGCACCAATCGTGGCTTTAAGTCCTTGATTAGAAGAGTGCAAGAGCTTTTGGTCCCAACTGGCTGTGCCTATAGGCTTGTCACTGGGAGAACACGCTCTGTTAATTGCACTGTTGGAGTGAGGGGACGGGAGAGAGGGAGAGACCGAAAGCAAGTGGGAGACTGAAAAAGGTAGAGAGAGAGAGTGTGTGTGTGTGTGTGTGTGTGAGAGAGAGAGAGAGAGAGAGAGAGAGAAACTTTGATTTATAGAAGAGCTTGCTCAAATGATGGTCACAGAGCACAAATGGATTCAGTAGAACTTTCCATCCCTGAGTGTTTCACGTTACACTCTGAACAAGAGTAGGTAAATTTTCTTTCTTCCTTCTCTAATTCTGACTTTCTTGCCTGTATGTTGTGTTTCGTGCTCGTACTTGTCATGTGGATATGTGTATATGTGGATATGTGGATAGTGTCAACACCAAGTGTGTGCCTGTGTATCGTACTTACCTGCAGTATGTCGGACGAGAACATTTGACTGGTCTGTGCATGAGATATGTGTAAAAGTGGCTTTTATGAAGTAGAACTACTCACCAGTAATAAGTAACCAGCCTTATGGTAGTTCAACATGCGTCCCGAGACGTAAACAATCTCAGCATGTAGAATAACAGCACTGCTCTCATGTGTAGGACACTCGTGGAGCAAGGAGTATGGAAGAGGTGGTGTGAATTAGGGAAGTGGGCACGGACGACTTAGAGAAAGTGCTCTCAGGCGGCGGGAGGGCTTAATTCGCAGACCGGTCACCCTGCATGTGGCCCACTGGAGCTATTAAAGACGACATGCTGGCTCGGACAGCGAGAACAAATAGGGAGATGGAATTAGTGCGAGAATGGAGGGCAAACGGGGGACGTGGCCGCGCTCTTCAGCACTGTTTTAGTTGCTCTCGCGGGCTGTCAGAACGGCACGGGGCAGCTTTTCTAAAAGCCCCTATAAAGGAGTCTGCCTAAAAGCAGACCCTTCGCCTCTTTTAGTACTTTATTGTCCTCGGGTTTTCACGGGCGGCTTAAATATATTTGGTTTGATGTTAACCGGGAAACTTTAGACTGTAATTATGAGAAAGTTGCTTTTGTGCGACAGTCTAAATGCCTTTATCGCTTTTCTACTTTAAGGCTGTCTGCTTCAGAAGCTTTGCTTAAACTGATTTTAATGTGGGACCTGTACATACAGCATGCAAATTTGTAGTATAAGACGGCAAACCATGCCTAAAAAGTTCATGCTCGATGTTAAATGGTCAAAAATAAGCCTACCAAAGTCAGCGATTCGACAATATAGAAAGACGGGACAGTTTAGGGTCACACAAGTGTATGGTGTGGTGTCCTGAAACTGGCGAAAAAGTACAAATGATTTTCCAAAATGTAATGTTTTGCATATATTCACAGGAAAAATGTAAAACAGTTTGTAAGATATAAACTGCTTTTTATTAACGGGAGGTTGCTATTTAAACATAGCACATATAATGTAAAGTCAAATTTCAATGTTCTGGAGATATGAAGGAATATAATCAAGCAAAGCAGCTTTCTTTTTCCCGCAGTTTTACCTTTGGCTTGCCCATTAGACTTAGTGAATTAACGCACATGAAAGTAAATATGGAGATAAGAATATCGCTGTTCCTCATCCTTTCCCCCCCCTTCGTTCGCTTCTTGCTGGCTGTTTGATCTTTTCCCTTTAATACAAATTAACTGATGATTTTCTAATTAGCGTATTAATGGTTGCAATCACAACAAGTGGCAGTTTGGCAATTATCATAATTACACTCGCTTACTGCCCTGCGTGTACGTTTCATTTGCACGCTTGTTGCAGTCGTTCAGTTTTGCTGTCACTGGATTTGCATTCAAGTACTTTTAAGAGATTGTGAATTTTTGGAAAAATCTGATTGTGCGTCATTTTTATTACATAAAACTTTAAAAAAAAATGTTTTAATACTTTTCTACTAAATAATATATATTTTCTGAGTGAAATTCTTCCAAGCTCACATTAGCGGGAGATTTTAGTCCACACAGAAAATGTTTCCAGTATTGTATAATTAAATAAAAAGTGTAGGATTCGGCATCGTTTTTGTAATTGTAGTCTGTTATCAGTAAAAAAAAAAAATATAATAAT